>RAPC01000026.1:600000-826325 GCA_009806235.1 Neurospora sp. CHS-2018c
CCTTGTATGGGACAATCGAGGCTACTGTTGTTAGCGGTCCGTTGTCCAAGAAAAGAGACCAAAATGGGACACTCACGATGGGCCGTTCCCCATCGGCCTGAGTCTTTCTTTCCACTGATCAGGCAACTGCTTGCAATATTCGCCAGGGTGGCCGTCTGGCAGTCGCTCAAGCACGCATCAATCCATTGCCCTCTGCCGGTTTTGGCACGGGCGAGCAAGGCCGCCATGATGCTGTTGCTCGTATACAATCCCGTAGTGAGATCCGTCACGGCCACGCCAACCTTGACCGGTGGCCCATCCCTACTGCCGGTGATGTGCATGAGGCCAAACTCTGCTTCTACCATGACATCGTAGCCAGCCCGCGTCGAGTACGGCCCAGTCTGTCCGTAGCCGGTAATGGATGCGTAGATGAGTGCTGGGTTGATCTGACGGAGGGTCTCGTAGTCCAAGCCGTACTTCTTGAGCGATCCGGGAACGTAGTTTTCCACGAGGATGTCACACTTGGCCGCCAGCTTTTGCAGAATCTCCACGCCCGCTGGATCTTGGAATGAAAGGGCAAGCGATTTCTTGTTTCGGTTGACTCCCAGAAAGTACGCCGACTCACCCGGTCCCTCCATGGACGAACCGGACTTGTAGCTGGCATACGGTGGCCCCCATGCTCGAGTATCGTCACCTCTTACGGGATGCTCAACCTTGATCACTTCTGCGCTCAAAGGGTCTCAGCTGGGGCTCTCACAGTTCGGGACCGATAGACTCACCCAAGATCTCCTAGAATTTGTGTACAGTAAGGCTAATGAAAGGACGTGTCAGCTCATCCTAGCATAAGGCGGAGTTGCTTTCTTACCCCAGCCAGCACCCTAGTCATGTCGAGCACACGATAACCCTCAAGAGGAAGCGTTCCATCAGCGGAACGGACAGAGGAACTGGCAAAACAACGACGAGTTGTCGCCGGAATAGGACGGCTCAGCGCCGTAGCACGGACGGCCTTGAACAAACTGCGGTGCATCATATCGTACAGAGTCTACCACGACGAAACAAGAACCAAAGTATCATGAACTGCCCAGGCCCGTAAGAGCTTCAGCCAAGACAGAATGACATGTATGCTACTTTATACCACATGGGCTCGGCGGCGATCGGTGGAGAATAACGGAAGCTATTCCCGTTCCTTCCCCGCAGTTCCGGCGGTCCAGCCACCGGATCCCGAGGTGTACAGTGCACTTTCCAGCACCCATTCCGGTTTTGGACGGCAGGCGGTCATGGAGCCAGCGGCATCGGCCACGATAAGGCGAGCTCCACCGATGCCGCTGTATTATCGTTATCCCGGAACATACTTGTAGTAGGCAAGGTAATTAAGTTCGTCATTGACAACAGACATTGAGTATACGGTTAGATACGCTTTCCTACTAGAATCGTTCTTCTTGTGGTGTGAGGGAAACGACGGCGCCATGACCGTTTGCACTATGTTGAGGTGGCTCTATCAAGGCAAGGAGGGCTGTATCCGCGCTCCCAAGATATAGACAACTTAACTGGACGACAGCATGTCAACAGAAAATTAAGTTATAAGCCAACCAAACCAACATTTGGATTTACCATATTTTATCGAAGTTCTATACGAGAGTATGGACTTGATCATTTTGTGTTAACGTCAACTCCAAATTCCTGCATCATCGTTGAACACTTGCAGAAGGTTGACAGCTGCCAATCAGCTGACCAATCAGAAGGCTCGTTCGTCTCGCCTCACGCCTGAACACCTTCTCAACTTTTCCACAGCGCGTCTTGGGGGTCCCGCTGTCCCATCAATTACAACTGATATCATCCATCGAAACCCACATCAACCTTCATCGCCTTGTCTCGACCACATTATTGCCACGGCACACGAACATCGCCATACTTCAAATCCCATACAGAATTAACCAGAGAAGAAGAGATATACCAACAAGAACAACATGGATTACCAGAACCGCGCGGGCTCCAAATTCGGCGGCGGCGGCGTAGCCTCCCACTCCGCCACCAACGCCGACCGCCGCGAGCGTCTACGCAAGCTCGCCCTCGAGACTATCGATCTCGACAAGGACCCCTACATCTTCCGCAACCATCTCGGCTCCTTCGAGTGCCGTCTCTGCCTGACGGTGCACCAGAACGACGGCTCGTACCTCGCCCACACGCAAGGCAAGAAGCATCAAACAAACCTCGCTCGCCGCGCCGCCCGCGAACAAAAGGAAGGCAAAGGCGAAGTCGATCCGCAAACCGGTTTACCCGTCGGCGTCGTCGGCGCCGGTTTCGCCGCGCTCGGCTTAGGCGCGGGAGGCGTGCGTAAGAACGTGGTCAAGATCGGCCGACCCGGATACAAGATCACGAAGGTGCGCGACCCCATCACGCGCCAGCAGGGATTGTTGTTCCAGCTGCAGTACCCGGATATCGCTACGGGCGTCACGCCCAAGTGGCAGGTCATGAGCGCGTTCAGCCAAAGGGTCGAGGAGCCCGACAGGAACTACCAGTACCTCCTGGTCGCCGCGGAGCCGTACGAGACGTGCGGGTTCAAGATCCCGGCCCGCGAGCTGGACAAGCGCGAGGACAAGCAGTTTGAGTTTTGGGACCCGGATAGCAAGGAGTACTGGGTGCAGATCATGTTCATGACGGAGCGCGAGGAGCGCTTTAATGCGGCGCCTGGGTTGACGGGGAGGAGATGATCTGTTTTACTCCTTTGCCATTGCTGCAGGAGAACACTTTTGTCTGCCTGTTCGAAATTGTTTTGGGATGGGAAAATATGCTTGGCGTTTACGGAGTTTCTGTCATTCGTGTTATGCCAGTGCCGCTTCGGCTTCTCGGACGTACCCGAAGTCACATGGAGGTCGCAGGAGGGCTTGCTGCTAGAAAGAGGATGGAAGGAGGCTATGATGCCCAGAAATTGCGTCGAGGAACAGATCACGACCCGGTCAGCGGCCTTCGTCCAACGACGATCTGAGTCGGCATCACGCGAATCCAAGAAAGCTCGGACGCACGGCCCGTCTGAAGCACGACGATTGCTGTTGAGCGGGCTTGGGAGATGAATCCGAATCCCCCACAACCATACAGGAAATGGGACGTTCAGTGTGGATGGAGATCATCGGAAAGGACGAGGACTTGCACGAACCAATACCACCGACAGAAAAGGGCTTGAGATTGTTGTAAGGCTATATATACAGACTCGGAGTTGCGTGTTCCCTCCTAGCTGACACATAAAACAGACCCGATGAGCGGACTTTACGCCCATTATCGCGTTCCCCATATGCCCCCGTGAGTGTCTTAATTTTCTTCCTCATTACCTGGTGGTACGAAATGATTTGCATGCTGTCTCACCAGTGAAGTAGGCGAAACAGGTGGGTTTGCTACCGTAGCTCGTAGATGTCTGTCACAACTCCACGTTCGATTCTCTTTGTACAACGGAATCTATCTAGACTACATAGTCAAACAGATCATAGGAGCGCTGCACTAACAGCTTCCTCCCATCTCGTAACGCATGCTTCCAAACCCATCCAAAGACCCCTTTGAAAACCAAGCTCAGATCTGCCTTTTGTACATCATTGTCGAGAGCAATATATTATTGCGAAAAGACAACAGCACAAGCAAGGAGAGGCGAGCGAGCCGAGCCCCGGGAAGGGCTTCGGTCTTGCAACAAAACCAAAACCACGACGGCACGGGGCCCAGCAAAATACGCAAGCCCTTCACAAGCAAGGGTTGTCGGATTTGGTTGGACCGGTGACTCGGAAGTATCTGTAAGAATCATCACCGCAAGGTTCTAGGGGGTCTTGGACTATTCTCGGATTCGGATTTGAAGCAAGCCGTCGAGTGGGTGAACTGAACTCAGTCCCAGGGTTTGTGATTTTAAGAAATCAGGGTGGTTCCCTTTACCCGTCCGCTTTCCATCTTGGCGGTTCTTGCGCCGAATTGAATCTGTGTTTAGACATAAGTCAGCAGTCTTTCTCTCATCGTGATGAGAACCGGGAAAGTTGTCAAACTTACAGCCCTCTTCTTCTCCTTCGCCACATCTTCCATACCCAACTCCAAAGCAAGCAGCCTCAAAACTCTCTTGCCAGCTTCGACTTCCCCTCCTTCGTTCTCAAAGTCACACTTCTCCCACGCCGGAGTATCCATAGCCCACCTCACCAGCCTCTCATCCAGATAAGGAAACCTCACCTCCTTACTCCAGTGCGACATGGCCCGATCATCTCGACCAAGGTTCCGCTTGCCCAAGCGACTAACATCTAGCAAGAGTTCATCGACGAGACCGGTGTACCCGGCCCGCTCGTAGGCGGAAGGATGGCGGGAGTAACCGCCGAAGAGCTCGTCGGCTCCCAAGCCGGACAGGAGGACGCGGGAGGGGGAGGTGTACTGCTCCTCCACCCGGCCGTCCAGGTGGGTGCATGAGCCTTGCCCGCGGGCGGCGAAGTAGAGGGCGTAGCCGATGGAGAGATCCATTTCGGTGTTGTGCGGGTAGATGAGGGAGATCACCTGTTGGCGGTGGGAAAGGGTTTCGGTGTAGGGGACGTTTACCTGGTAGGAACCAAACATGTTAGAGAAACTGATCGGTGTGGAAATGGCGAGCGGGAACCATGAGGAGACTGTAACTTACAGCTACAAACCGGAAGGCCCGTCCAGGACAGACTCTCTGCAGCTCGGCGAACGATTTCCTGCCAGTGATTCTGTCGGGACAGGCCTCGTAGAAGTCGATGCTATGGACATCGGCCTCACCATTGCCGTCGTTGTTCTTGGCACGATCCTTGCGAAGCTGGGCCACAACGCGCGGGTTTTCAAACGCCACATTCAGGAGATCAATTCCTTGCTCCGGGTCCATGACCTCGTGGGCCAGTCTCGCAAGGACGGTGCAATCCAGACCTCCGGAGAAGAGCACGGCGACGCGAGTGTCGTGCGCCACTCTGTCTGCATTTGGAGGCTGTGGGATGTTGAGGACGCGCAGAGACAGGGAGTCGATAAGCTGTTGCTTCAGCGCAGCCACCGAGGGCGAAGCCGCTGACAGTGGCGTGTAGCCCGAGGCGGGTGGGAGAGACTTGTTGAATCTGCCGATGCTGGAAACCTGTAGAGAGAGAGTAGTGAGTTTGAACAACACCCTTACCCATAGCCATGCCGCGCGGATTCGAAGTGACCAAAGTGAAACAACAAAAAATCACAAACGGCAACGCAAGGTACTCACAAACTCAGCGGGATCAACCCCCTCGATCCAATCCCTCCGCACCGGCTCCAACGCCGTTTTGGTCCCCTCCTCACCCATGCCTGACGAAGGCAACATGCCCAAATCAAGCACATAAATCCCATCAGCCTCCACCTCCTTCCACCCATTGGCATTGGCATTGGCGTTGGCGTTGGCGTTGGTATCACCGCCACCGTTCAACCCCTCCGCAACACTCGACAACACCACCTCTCCAGTCCGCTCATCCCTCTTTATCATAAGCGACCTCCTTCCCAACCGATCTCTGCCAAATAAGACTTTCTGGCCCGCCTCATACCAGTAAACAAAGGCAAACGGACCTTCAATGGTCCGAAAAACATCCAGGATTTTCTTTTCCGTCTCCTCTTCCTCTTCCTTTGAAGCAGCAGCAGTCTCGGCAGTCGCAGAAGCACTAGCTTCCACCTCCCTCAACAGCCGCCAAATCTCCTCTCCATCGTTGCCACTGACGGGTTCACCATTGATGCGCCAAGCCTCGCCGTTCCAGCAGAGTACGGAGCCTTTGTCTGTGTCTGGGTAAGAGAGAGGTTGTTTGGCGACGTGGTCGCCGCGGAGGGCGAGGACGGTGGATGTGAGCTTTAATGTCCAGCAGTCTAAGGACGAGTCGCTGTTGGTTGAAGAGGTGACGCGCCTCTCGACCTGGCCGAGGTAGTCTGGACCGCGGTTGCAGAGACAGCGGGTTAAGTCTGGGGAGACGGTGTGGTTGATGCCCGGGGGAGTGAGGACTGCGTGGATGCCGCACATTGTGGGCGGAGATGATGGTAGAGGAGGGGTTGGAGGTGGCCGTTCGTTGTGCAGTTGAGATTTTGGCTCATGCACAATGCGAGAAGGCAATGTGAAGAGGTCCGTGCATGTAGGGCGATGAGGTGCTTAGTCAGCAGGTTGGAATTTGGGAGCCGCATTCAACGGTCAACGAGATGCATGAATGTCAGGAAAGAAGACCCTCCAGACATGAGATTGCATATCGTATGTCACTGAAAGTGAGTGGTATGATAGATGCAGGGACTGAACTAGAAAGGACCATGCAAAAGAGAAAGCCAAAAAGAAAAAAGAGAGACGAGAGATTTTGAGACAAGAAAGACAGACAGTCCGAGAGACCTCCGGCAACGAAGAAAAAAGTTAAGAAAAAAAAGAAAATTTAGCTGCAACTCGTTTCGATCGAGTGACCTCCGGGTTATGAGCCCGGCGCGCTTCCGCTGCGCCATGCAGCTTTTGAGCTGTTAATAAAATGTTATCTGGAGGGAAACCTTAAGTATGACTGTATGAGTCACAGTCAAGGTGGAAATTCCCTGTTGTCACTCAGGAGAGGTTTGAGCCGAACACGGAACGCAACGCACAATAGCAGATGGCGGACAAAGATGTATCACCGACCAAGTGTAACAATAAGTTTAGTTTTAGCAAATGGTGTCTAATCATGTATTGATAAGTGGTATCTCAGGCTGTATTAATTCGATGACCCCCAACCGTACGTTCCCATACTCCCAGCCCCTTCAATGTCAAGACTCGTCCATTGAGCCCTCCAAGGCGCCAACACGCACTGCGAGGGTATAATTGACTGCTGCATCCCTGTCTAGTGTTCTGTGAATGGATGGTGTCCAGTGTTTACTGGTCTGGCTTTGGAAACCTGCTTCTCTACAGCCAAGCCAAGTTCCACCTATTCAAGTCTTTGCCCATTTACGCTGACAGGGCGAGACAAGCGTCGACCGCCAAACCAACCCTACGAGAAAGTGTCAGCTAAAACTCCTCGGCTAGTGTGAAAGGTAGTAGGGGTACTCACCTTCCCTCCTTCTGATATACCACGTCGCTGATGATTTCACGATCGAGATCCGGAAACATGCCTGCAAGTGTTTCCACTACATTGGCATGTTCAGCACGAAACAGTCGTTGTGCCTCAGCAGTTTCGGCGCTAGCCTGCCTTACAGCCGCCTCTTCAGCAGATAATCTCTGGCGACGAGCTTCCTGCTCTGGTAGAGGCGTGTGGGCTGGGCTAGGGACATCTTGGTCTGCTGATGAAGATGCCCCTTCGTCAGAGAAGATTCGGCCGATGGTGCTCAAAGGCTTCTGGATCGTGCGTAGCAAACCTGCTATAGCCGCCTTTTCCTCATTCCCACCATATTCACTGCTTTCTCTGGCCTCATTGGAAGAGCTAGACCGGCGCGGTGTTGCAGGACCGCCAACATCAAGTGAGGCGCGGACTTGTGATGACTCTCCAGCACTTAGCGTTGGCACGGCAGCTGACTTCTCAGTCTGCACTGGCGGTGGGGGTGACTCAGCCCTGTGCTTTTCCGCAATGGCAGACACCGCAGCCTCCACGTTCTTCTCAAACTCCTCGTCCGTAATGGTCAGTGTCGTTCGGTCCATATTCTCAATGAACTGAATTGCTCCCATCTAGAAAAGGTTAGTAGGTGAAAATCGGACAGCGTTATGCCAGTAACTTACCAGAGAGGAGAGGTAGTAGCCGGCTTCTCCGCCGAGCTTGTCTTGATTGCGGAATCTGAGGATGTATTGGACGTTAGACACCAAGTGCTCCGGGTTGGCCTGGAGCACGACATAGATGAGCATCGGCATGAACGAGTCCGCCGACCCGTCGGATTTTGAGTGCTTAAGGAGACCAAATATGACCTTGCAGCAGTTCAAGACACATATTATCTTGTCTCGCGGTGCGCGGTATGACTTGATCTTCAGGAGCTCTGCGGTTTTGTCAGCGATAGCCACCCATCGAGAAGCCATGATGGTTCTCACCTTGTTGTGCCAGCTTGAGGAACCGTTTCCCGCTTTCACTGACCGGAGGAATATCCAGATGTTCCTCTCTTACCCAGTGGTAGATGTTGATCTTCTGAGAAAGAACCTCGTCTCGCTCAACATCTTCCTGGTGCTGTCCACGCCGTCCTGGTCCCATTGGCCGTTCCCCACGCCGCCCCTTGTTTTTGGCGCCAGGAATCGGTTGTGGTGGAGGTATTGCGGGAGAGAAGGTTTGGGTATAAAGCCGGTTCATGACAAGCTTCTCCATTCCTTCCCTCGCATTGTCAAATTCAGCATCTGACACGCTCCTCCATACCTCGCACTGTGCCATCTTGTTTGAAATAAATGCGAGGAAGTCGCTAATGATTTTGACCTGCTCATGGACCATCCATTGCCTCTTCCCGAACTCGAACAGGAAAGACTTTAGGTATCTTGCAACGGGATCAGCCTTCTTGTTTCGGAGCTGTTCGACGAAGCGATGGAAATCGAATGGTAACGGCGGCTCTGGCTCTGGTTCGGGAGGAGGAGGGCGATGAAGCGAGGTCGTGGGAGACATTGGCAAATCAACGCTCTGAACGCTATGGCGTTTTTGAGCCTGTGATGGACTGCCGCCGGTATGGAACGGGTCGTCTTTTGGAGGGACTGGGGGAGCCAGCTCTTCCCTGCCCTTTTCCTTCAGAGGCGTCGTCGCAGGAGATGTGCTTGACAAGCTCAAGCCTTGCAAGTCCTGGAGTTGTTGGGCCATAGAGGGGGCAAGTGGTTCGAGGCTCGATTTGCGGGGCGGATATTGTACGGGACTGGCCAACAAAGGCGACGCCATCTCTAACCTGGGGCTCATGACTTCCTCTGCGCCGGGGCCTCCACCTCCTTCGCTGAACTGCTCCATGATGCTCTGCAGCTCGGACCTGGACCCGCTCTCACGCTCGTCGTCACTTGCATATTTCTTGTCATCGTATGCGGCGTCCGACCTAGTGGGTGATACGTCGTCGGAGCCGGAGCCACGTCTCGATCGCGGAGGAGCTGTAGAGGGGCTTCGAGAAGGAGGTTGCGAGACCGCCGGGGTGGGTGGGGTGGGGTCGATGTACGTCCGAGATTCAATCGTAAGGTACTGCGTGGCAGTCGTTGTGGTTGGAGAGGTGGTGGGCTTTAGGGTAGCAACCGAAGACATCAAGTCGGTCTCTTCTTCGGCATGTTGGGTGTCTTTCGCATCCTCTCCGTCCATGACAACATCTGTATTCGGTTCAGGGGCAGGCGAAGACGTCGATGACGCGACTACCTCTTGTTCCGAGTCGGCATGCGTAAGGGCATTTTGGGGGACGCCAAGCTGGCTCTCGGGGTCGGATGTCTGGTCGTGAGGCGACATGCAAAAGACTGGAGCGAGGACGGCGCGGTGGGCGTTGATACGAAGTGCTGAGTCGCAAGTGTTGATTGGGGAGCCGAACGTGGGCTTGGAGGGTTCGGGCAGAAAGACAGCAAGCAAGTGTGGGTTCAAGCTAGCTGAACTTTGCTAGGATTGCTGCAGGCGGGCTTCCACTTGGGCGAGTCTATCAAGGTTTCTGGTAGCTATCACAAGAGCTGTCTCAGTGGGCAGAATCACCACTCCGGAACGGCCGTACGTATGTGGATGTGTTTAGGGGCGATCGTCAGGGAGTTGTCCGAGCAAAGAAAACAGAGTCTTTGTCAACGACAAGGGAAGTGTCAGCGTTGCGGGTTTGGCCGAGTGTTGGGTTGGATGAGAGGCAGGCCCGGAGAGAATGTGTGCATGTCACGAATTTGAGAGGTCGAGTTCTGGCGTACGGCAGGAAATGTTACATACATCAAGGCATGCGGGCATGTCGACGTAGGTTTGCTGCGCCCATGCCACCATTTCCCTGGCGGTCCTGTTACAAACAGCACAGGGGGCAGGCAAGGCAGTAGGTGCGGCCCCGCAGCGCTAGACTCAATAAGCAATTAGCGTTAGAGTGATTTCCGTAGCGCATTATGCTGGTCTGTGCTCAGATCTGAACCGCCTCGGCCGCCCAGCTACACCACCCGGACATCATCAACTGCAATCATGCGACCGGTGTTTCACAAAAGGAGACGCTTATGAACAGCGTGATGAGCTGTTAACTTTGGGAGTTCTAGTATCATCCGCTACCATCCTCGAGCATGTCCGATCACATCGCAAGCGAGTCCGGGCTGGCCTACCGAAGGAGCCCCGCCACGCCCGGTAGCGTCTCCGGAGCTGGATCTTGGCAGGGCTGAACGGCTGTCCGAGCCCCGGCTTGGTGTCGCAGCCCAGACCCACTCACATTGGTTACGTACCGGTGCCGGCCCGGGCTATTGTTACGGAAGGTCGGGTTTAAAGCGTAAATCTTCCGACTTCAACGCTGTATCAACATTCATCGCTGACCTCAACCCGAGGTAAGCCCGAAATTTCATTTTCGATATCGCTACCTCTAATCAACTCGTCAACGGATTTATCATCAAGACTCTAACAAAGATAGTGAGCCATATAAGACCTCGAGCCTAATGCGACCCATCCTTTAGCTCTTCTTGGGTCTTTGGCCGAGACTCGGACAACACATCGCCAAAAAGTCAACTGACTTGCATGCGAGTGATAGCCCAACCTAACCCACCACAACGCACCAGGCAACAGGCCACTCATGCCGCTGTACCCACATAGCAGAGACGAGAACGACAACCCGGAGCTTCTTTATCATATCATCGACAATGAGTTCTACATCACCATATGTGGGATGTTGTAGGTCGGAACAAAGTTTGGCCATGGCCTCCGACGGGAATGTCCAAGAATCATTATATGTACACTTTCTTTCTTTCCCTTCTCATCAAATCACGCTCGCGGGCAAGACGCGTCGTAGCAAAGAACGTCCGATCAGATTGCCCATTTCACTTCACAGATAAAGAAATCTTAGTCAAAGGGAAGGGAAGGGAAAGCAAAAAGCCAACCGCTGTTGTCTTACTCGGACGTGGCATCTATCGATACCCATCTTGTGTGTGTTCTGCTTCAACGCAACAATCCGCGAGAAACACTAATGATGGCTCACTATTTTGTGAGGGAACTGTGGGGTGGCTATTTTGTTTATTGCGGGTATCCACAAATGTTATATACGGTACTGTTGAGGCCATTACTAAAAATGCTGAACTGCCTTACTGAACATAGAGCTGCTTCGGCAGCTGGCCTCCAAAGTCGGTGATGATTCCCTGGGTGCCAGAGGAGCGCTCGAGGGCCACCACCAGTTGGGAGTTCCTCCAAAATCGAGGTCCAAATCCATTCCAACTACCATACCCGTCATCCTCCACCATCCAGGCCTACTGCGGAGGTGACCTCATCGCAGGCCCCAAGGCTCTAATCGTCCTCGCGATGAAGGCTTCCAGCGCCAGAGTTTGATGTAGCTCCACAAACTCGCCGGAGCCTTCCAAAGGGCGCCTCTCCTGCAGCCAGTCGGCCCTGTCTCTCGCTCTTTCCTCTTGCTGTTCCAGATAGCCCGCGATGAGCTCGCTTCTTCTTTCGATCGACCTCTCTAAACGGTCGCAGCGCTCAATCTGTTCCCTTAGATCGAGCTGGACGGCCATATACCGCCTCTCTAGCTCTTGCAGGCTTGGGGTATCGCCGGGGAAGATTCGCCGAGGCATTTTGGTTGGCTTTATTGAGAAAGATATTGTTGGTTTGAGGTTATTGTTACGCCAAAGCTTGCTTGAGCGTTCGGTTGTTAGGACAAAGAAGGATGGGGAGAGGTAGGAGTTTTTTTGAAGTGCCTTGTGCTTCGACGAGTTTTTCGGAGTGTCGGAGTGACTTTGATGACTAGGCTGAAGATAGAGAAACAACAAGCAGCTCGCGGTGGGGATTGCACTCTGAGTCTATATACACATTGTGTATGACATACGCCTTCCCAGTCTGATCCAGAGGAGCCTCGCCCATCACTTATGGATCGTCACTCAGTTTGTTTCGTCTCGATCATTCTCGGTCATTGCAAGAACTCACTTGCTGTGAATCACTAAGTTGCGAACTCCAGTTTTTACACACAGACATATATGTATATCCCTCGAATATCATGGCTAACACTGTGACATACGTCGCGGTTGGAGAGGTGTCAACAACTTTCAAGGTGTTTGTCAACAGCTACCGGACCTCACTCGAAACATTTAGACGATATTCACTCATGAATCTCGGACAACAGAACTGTTATAGCTAACACTACATTCAGATCGTTTCATCCCTCTCAGCTTTCGTCATGGGGGGATCGAATTTCACCACGACACATGCTCATCTGGGATAACTACTGATGGAGGGATTAATCATGGCTTCGGCCATTACTCGGATGACGGAAGGCCAGAGAATACTTTAAAGCTAGTAAACAACCATTCCGCTCTCTTACCGCCCAAATAGCACACCGCCAACGTCGTGTATCATCCCGAACCCTTGATCTTTTCAGTACCAACGGCCGTCCGTTCGTCTCCTCTCGTCCACAAACCATCACTGGCATGACTAATTCCCACCCTTAGCGTACGAAGCCACACGGGCAATCAACTCCCGCCTCTCCCTAAACAGCCTCTCCTCTTCTTTGAGTCTCTTCTTCGTCCTCACAAGCTGCTCCCGCCACACTCCGAGGTCCTGCTCGGCTGGCACGGTCCAGACGACTCGGAAGTAGGCCGTATGCGTCTCAATGCGTTGGATTAGGTGTTCTTGATTGCCGATACTAGCTCGGTGTCCTTTGATGTTTTTCAGCTGGAAAGTGGACATGGGTGTTGGTTGGGTGCGGAGTTGAAAGAGGGTGCCAGAAGCTGTTGGCTGCTTCTGTTTGTCTGTTTTGTCGGTGACCGTCTTCCGCGCGAGGAAGCGGTAGAGCTGATGGTTTTTATATTGGACTAAGATGGCAATGCTCGTTTAACGCCTGATCAAGGGCTAACGTATTATAAACCTCATGCTCGTATGTAAGCCAGTCGACGGCTATTGATGGATGACGCACAGCCTAGAGCCAGTGAGTCTCAAGAAGGGGCACATTCACAGGCAGGTGCATCACTCAGAATTTTTTGTACTTACATCACGTTTAGGATGGCGCTCTCACGGGGGTAAGGGCGCCCTGGTGCATCAGATACCCATACTTGTCCTTGTCGCACCATGTCTTCGCCCATTTCTGTGAATGACTCTGTACAATTCTAAACCTTCTTCACTGCCCCAATGTTCATACCGTTTGGATTATACCGTTTGGTCAGAATTCGGGCAATCAGTTAAGTGAATTCGATCTAACGCGTGTCTGATACCCAATATCGAATTCGGCTTCACTGGTAATTTCGGTACTATGTTGAGACACCAACCCAGTCGCTCTGATTATTTACGCCATCGAGAAACGTGCTGATGTATTGATGGGGATGACGATTCACCGTACCTTCAGCCCTAACCATCGTTGAAACGATCAGTTCTCCTGCAAATTCGTGTGTCAACAACAGGGTCACTGAGGCTATGACAGTCAACGCAAACGAAGGGGCAAATCGAAAATAAGTGCACTCAGCAAGTACAAAAGCGATATGATCCCTCAGCTCCCAGCTTTTACCGGGTCTTGATCTCTCATTAGAAAATAAGCACTTCTAGGATCTCGCCCACCTCAATCCCAAAGAATATAACCCGCCCTCCTCTCATGTTGCCGGAATCGGTGCTAGCAACAACGATGACCAAGGAAATCAATGCAGGCCCCAAAGCTAGAGAGGCCTTGAAGAAATTTCACAGTGTCTTCAATGGCCCTCCACATTGTCAACCAGAATGGAAAGGGGATTTCGAGCATCTGGTTGAGTGGGCAACGGATTTTGTCATACAGGAGAAAAAGAGCGCGGAGAAGAGTCGAGTCACAGGAGATGGACCTGAGGAGAACACGGGAGATGGGCAGCAAAATAAAGAATTGCAGCAAGAGCAAAAGCTCTCAGAACAAACAAGACCACAGGCCAAACCGGTCTGCGATCAAGACCCCGACCACCAGGCAAATTCCGAAACCACTGAATCTTCCCGCCTCTCCGATTTCTTCAATCGCACTCCCGACTGGGTAGTCACCTACTTCCTCAACGCACAGGAGTATCCGCGTCTAGAGATAATAGTCCGCTCCATGAGGGAGGTGAAGGTGGCAAGATATCAAGATCAGATAGACGAGCTGGCGGAATTCGTTGACTCTGTGCTGGATCACGAAGACGAAGACATGCTGCATGATGAAGAACTCCACGTGGTAGAGCAGAAATTGTCGGAAGTCAAGACTTTCCTCGAGGACCTGAGAATGGACAAGGCCCGCAGCGCAGCGGTGCACCAGTCCCAACAGACCGTAGTCTGTAAAGGCTGCATATCGCAATTCATAACCAACCCAGAACGGCTCAGAGAGATGGGCATAGAAGAAGGATCAGAAGAAGAAGCAGAATTTGCAGAACTTGCAGAATGGTTGTGGAAGCAAGTATGGGAAGAGGAAGTGGGAAACAGTGGTTATACATCCCTTGACGATGTTGCCTCGGATCTCAACAGCTTCGTGTCCTCCTTCAGCGAATACCTCTTTCTGCAAGACGCCCACCACATGCTTTCCATCGAGCGTCACAGATTTGTCACGGCTTCACAGAACGGCCAAGCCGCCGTTCCCCGCAAGAGCAACACGGCTGATCAGAATGCCAACGAAGCAAAACGCAATGCTGGTGGCCATCTGCCCACTCTGCGCAGGTGGATTGATTCGTTGGGTAGACGCCTTCGTCGCTCTTAGAGATTGATCTCTGTCGCAGTTTTGAGTCTTCCAAGGACCAGACACTACGGATCAATCGGCACTCCCAACTAGTCGTTGCACTCGCAGCCACAGCACCTCAAAGCCCCAGACCTGATGAATTTTCAAGCATCTCAAGCCTTGCTGAGTGAGATGTTCAAAATATGACTTGCTCAACGAACTACCAGGAAGAGAGGAGGGGTTAGACGGCTAGGGAGGCGGCTTACACGTTAAAGGGAGAGAACTGGTTGAGATACAAGAGATGAATAAGCTCCGGGATCTTAAACTCAAGGCGCAGGAGATGGTGCTTGAGTTGCAGGAGAAGGAGATGAGTGAGAGGGGGAAGGTCTTGAGGGAACGTAAAGAGATGATGGGGTGGTGATGGGAAGGTGAGATATGGTTCAGGGACCGAAGGAAAGAAGGGAGAGGAAACACCTAATGATGAGGTGAAGCGAAGCTGGCATAGGAATTTAGTGGCATAAGCATTGGAAGGAAGGACTCAACTTGACAGGAAGTGAAGTGATGCCACTGGGCTCGCAGTCAAGAGGAGGCAGGGAAGAAAAGGCTTGAATGAAGTTGGAGCGCTCAAACATCAGGATGTGCTCGTGGCCGAGAGGGAATGATACGAAGGGAATAACTTAGGAAGTGGAATAAGTAGGTGAAACAAAGCATTCGTGCGCAGGGCAGAACTTCGATGCTGGTATGTCCCACGAAGTAATCTGCTTGTTCAGTTGTTGTCTGCCCTCTGAAATGTGAAAGTGATCTACTGTCTTCAAGGAAGTTACAATAGCAAGCAGAATCATCAGAGCTGGTGGCTCCTTCTGTGGTTAGGAGTTTTCTTCACCCGTGCCTTCCTGCTGCTACTAGTCGTTGCAATCATTCTTTCTCATATTGGCAGTCACTACTTTCTCAGTGCTCCTCCCTCATCAGTCCAACCTGACCTCTGCTGGCCCAATCTGTCCTCTCGTTTCCACATTGGCCAGACACTTCAATTCGGGCCATCTCGGAGTCAGGAAGATTTCACAGTAGACTGAGAACAGCAAATCAGAAGCTATGAAAAGAAACGTGATCTGCCGTGATTTGAAATTTGGCGAGTGTATCATCCTTGCTTACACATCACCATGAAGCAGCATGTGTTCCAACGGCAGAGACCGGGCAGTTTCTTCGTAGTCAAGGCTGTGGGTTAGGTGAGCTTATTTTCTTCGCCTCCTGATTTTTAACCTCTCGCCACGTTTGACTGTTTCAGTTCTAGACCAAATCGGGTCTTCCACATCTGACCACTTGTCGTGATACTGTAGATGCTCGCCTACGCTCCGTCGCTTGTGTGGCTGTTTTTGGACGGTTCTCCAGAAGGTTTTGAATCAGTGGCCAGGCATCGCATCGAAGAGACGAAAGTTCCGGTTCAATGACACGGGTCAGTTTGAGGAAGTGTCTGACTGTAGCTTATGCAAACTCTTTCCACGTCTTCCGTATGTCGAAGCTTGACGAGTAGACGAAGGGAATTTGAGCGCAAGTCATCATGATTACGAATGATCTCGAAGTTCTCAGAAGCCGGTCTCATCCATCTCTCCAAATCGGGTTTATGTCGGATACCCAGAACTGATATATCCAACCGTTTTCTCAGCCGAATATCCGGTTATGTGAGCCAGTAATGCCGTCCTGATATGTAGAGACTTGATGCGAGAAGTTTATTGTCAGTAACGAATGAAGACGAAAACTGTCAGTAAACGGTCGACGTCACCGAGCAGCTCTCGAGTGCCTTTAACTCGTCCGCAAACCCCGATGCTCTCCCGATGTTGGTTTGGCATGTCTTGCAAATGCGAATCAGGGGATGGAAAGCACATGTTCTGCCGTCTCGAGAGGGCCAGACCACGCAGATCGGTTCTACGCAAGCTCGCGACTCGCTTCTTATTTCGACGATCATCGTTCTGACATTGGTATGGCAGTGAGGGTACCATCCCACGTATCTGACCAGCATCTGAAGGACCTTCCTTCTGCAGAGGACGTAGTTTGTCCTGTCTCCTATTCGGTGTTCTCGTACTCGCCATGTAACGTTCTCGGGAGTGAAGAACACACAATCGTCCCTCTGTCCAGGTAGCCAGCCAGTTTTGAGTCTCGGTATAGAGACTCATCTCGCATAGCAACGGTTTTCTCGATGGTTCCTGAGGGGTTTTAGCACAATAATTTCAATATTTCTTCTGCCGAATCGCGCTTGGGACACATTGCCAGTGCCAATTGAGCACATGGCAGAGGCATAAGCCGAAGAAACAGAGAAGGTCTCAGAACGGGAGGAACGAAGCTCCAGAAAGTCCGTGATAGACGCCTCTGACTGACACACACCCGATACCGACAACGGCTATTCGTCTGTCAGAAATGACAGAGCCCAATAAACACAGCAGCGCATTCTCACGGAGTAAAATCTTGCTCAGAGAATGGTGTAATCTGTTCCCCATTCCCTGGTAGGCCCCCCAAGTCAGGACAGGGAAGCCCCGCTCCTAAGGGTGCAATAAGCCAACGTTAGGCAGGCAGGTGAGTAACCCAAGGTAGGAAATCGGTCCAAATAGGCGACTTGCCTCGATGTTCTGCATATTGCCTATACTCTGCCACATCCTCGCTAAAACCACTCGGCCGCTTTGATGACGAAAAACGTTGGGCAAGGGCAGGGACGCAATGCTTATTGATACCTCAGCCGAAAGCCAACGCCTGGAGAAATCGCATTTTGAGCCTTCATGGACGCCTTGTGTTGCCTCGAGTCTATGACAAGGCTCCGGGATTCTTCCTCGCCGTCCACTTGGGCATCGAGCTGAACCTGTGAGGAGATATTTCTTCAGGATCTCTCAAGCCTTATACGCCCCTTCACCTCTGGTGAGACCTATCTTTGGGTGGTAGACCTACGTCTAGCACACCTCAGATTATCATTGGTGAACATCAAGTTCAACATGACCAACTCGGAGCTTGACCTCGGCGAGGAAGCGTGAGGTACATACTGTATGTACCTATCTGCCTGCTGGGTTGCCCAAAAGGGAGGTTCCGCCTCAATTTGATTGGACAAAAGACCGTGATAAGAGTTGCACAACATCAGAGGGCAATTATCATTGGACGTCCACGATGCGCCCAGGTACCTCTTTCGCTGTCTGTGGTGACCGTACCGGTTAGCTACAGGCATTGTACGCCGTTCACCGAAACAAAGGGCCATCATCACGCATGGCTTGACAGCGGATCGGGAGTCTGAAGAGACTCGCGAGTCTCAATGTCTGAGTGACACTGCTGCTGAGGACAACTTGAGCCAAAGTCATGTGCTGAGATCGACGTCCGTGAGAGGCCAGACCAGAGCGCAAAGGTGAAGAGCAAAGAGCGACCTCAGAGACCTGTGGTATCAGCGTCACCTGAGAACGTCGCTGCAGCGACGATGGATGCTAACGGGATTGCGGTCCAATCCCAGAGCCGCAGAGATGTGCCTATTCCCACCCCAGATCAAATTGAATACATTAACGGGATGCCCGTGCATGTATGCAAAACCCGGCGAAGATGCGTGTGACGGGTAGGAGCGTCCAAGGGTTTTGCGAGCGAGAGCACCATGCCAATTACCTGAAGCTTGGCCGTGAAGAATTGCCTGCTTTTTATCAACGGCAATTTAGGGTCATCAAATTGCTCAATGTGTTGTGCTCGAGTATCGTCGTGATACGCGTTGCACGTCTGCATCCAAACTCTCTCGGGATTTCGAAGAAGCCCCTGAAGGCGTGCAGGACGCCAGCGATATCGGTTGTCCGGTACGCCGGGACGTGTTCAGCCTGGTGATCACGGCAACGTGTGCCACTGGTTCAGCAATTGCACGATCGGGTGCAAAGCAAGAGGTCTGTGGGGAGCAGGTGAAATCGAGAACCATTTTGACGTCCCGGCAGCTGAGGCCGAAGGCATGTGGTCGCTGCTAATCCCAACTCCAACCCACCTCTTGCTTCCGGGTTGGTGGTCTTGGTCGGGGCCCGATATTGTCGGCGAATGAGAGGTTGACACACAGTCAGCGCCGTGATGGTCCGATACGGGCGGACCCCACGGCCCTCGCTGGAGCCTGCAGAGCGAACAGTCGGTTCCAAGTGCGGAGAATCGTCGACCTGCGCCAAGCCGTAAATGGTGGTGTCCAGTAGGTCTCCAGTGTGCCGGCCCATTGGAAGCTATTGCCATTGAGGCTAGGGGAATTGAGTTGGCTGAACCAAGTCGAATTTGAGCCGGAAGCTAAGCTTGCTGAAACGACCAGGGCTGTGATTTCCAGGCGATCGGAGGGGCTTTCGTAAAAAATTTTTTTTTGGAGCTGGACCGATCTGGATGAAGCCTTTGTAAGTGTGTGTACGTATCTGGGTCAGCTATGGGTATCGTTGCGAAGGTGAGAAGCGCGTCATGGCGGCTCTGGGTTTCGGTCTCCTGAGAAGCTGAAGGTGGCCTGGTGGCCTGGTGGCCTTGGTGGCCTTGGTGGCTCTCAAGATGGGTCTGGATGGTGGGTGGTGAAGCCCGATAACAGGGTCAACTGGATAGGGATGAGGGGCAGCATACAACATGGCAACTCAATAAATCTTGACGCATCTGAATGGGTGACGAGAGAATTGAAGTGGTTGCTGTCGGTAGTCAACCATCTTGCTTCCAGAAAGGGAAGATACCCCACGATTTGTGAGCACCTCTGGCCATTCACGTCTTCACTAGCCTCGCTGAAGAACCGCCTCACTCTCACAAAAGGGAGCTGTGCCCGTGTGGCTGGAAGTGTTGCTTTCAAAACGGCGCCTGGCACTTGAGATCTCTTCACTGAGTGGTCGAGGTGGTTGCAGTTGGGCATCCGGGCATCGACCAGGTTCTCGTGTGGTTCAGCCCTTGGGCTTCATCAGTTCCGGCGGCCGTTCTGACTTGTGAGAATTGCTGCCACGTACAGATTACATGCGCCTGCTAGGCGTTCTGTATTCTTCCGGCCGCCGAAGCCGTCGCCTTGATTGGCATCCCTTCAGCATCCTCAACGGACTGGGAATAGCGCCAGTTGTTAGCCCCTGTTAATCACCAGCCGGAAGGACTCAATGTTTGCCGCGATAGGATTTTGTGAGTCCGTCTTGTTGCGCTGTGCAGAATTATTGTTAGGAGCTGTTAGTACACCAACCACCGAGATGCTAGAGTCCAGGGTTCGATAGACGATAGAGGACAAGAGAACTCTTGGGACAAGGCATGATGGGTGCCGGAGGGTAGCACGTCGTTGCTGGCATGATAGCCTTGGTTAAGCCGGGTATGTTTAATGTGGTGGAAACGCAATGGCTGATGTCAAGAATCGGCTGTATCAAGACGTTGGGAGGTTGGCGTCATCCGGCAGGGAAATCAACAAGGTAACAAGACAAAGAGGAACGGCCGGTCGGAGCCAGTCGGTGGCTTGACGGTTGCGGGTTTCGGAATCTGCAAACGGCGGGAAAGACGGTTCCAGTATCATGAAGCAGAGCAACAGCGGAATTACGTCGACGTGAAGATTCTCCGGGCCGAACTTGAATCTTTATACTGCAGTGCTCAATGGCAGGTGCTGGATGGTACTCGTCGGCAATGGCTCGTGGTTAAGATCATGGCAGATCAACAAGCGATACGGGAGCTTGTGGACATCGGCCGTTATGATGGAGTCCGCAGTCTGTCCATGCCATGACCCAGGCGGGATGACACGCGATGAATGCATCCACTGCCGAAGTGATCCATAAACGAACAGAGAAACGATTGATCGAAAAGTTTGGCAGACTCTTGACACTTTTTTGACATGCTCGTTGACAGCTGACGGGAGCTGATGTGAGCCCAAGCCTGTACTTGTCTGACCACCGACAGACACAGCCTGAACTGGGAGACATTGCTCTTTCCCAATGGGTGTCTTCGGGGAAACCCATCAAATGGGGATAGGGAAGGCACGATGCCTCTAGAGATTAGTAACACCTCAGGCAGAAATAACCTCAACTTCTAAGCTCCAACCTGGGAAGGAACTGATGGTGGTAGGGAGCAGCTGCCATCGCTCGCATCCGGGCGGCATCAACGGAATTTCTTTTTCCTTTTTCCTTGTCTTTTGCCGAGACAGTCGAGTCTCTCGTGGCCGTGGCGTGTCTCGTCCGTCTCGTCAACTTGTCGAGGTTGTTTCTAGCGTCGTTTCAACAGCCCACCTCGCACGTCGAGAAGCCATCAAGGTGCCGACAGGATGCATGTGCGCGGGAAAAGGTGGGATGTTGGCACCGAATTGGCACGAACTGACAGAGGCTTGTTGGCACTGGTGGGAACACCGCACGGTGGATTCCCGCTGCTGCTATCGCTTCGCTCTACTGCAAGAATTTGACGCACGACAAGGCCGCATGCTGATCTGTCGTTGTACACTTGTTAGCCATCCCGCCCTAGATTGCACACAATCACTAACACACCATCTTCAGGTCTTGGCATGTCAACCAACCATTTCGCTCTCGCTCCACCACTGCAGAAGTGGAAGTGCAGGTGCAACCTCGTCCTCTCCTGTCCTCCTCCATCCAACATTCTCACGATGGATTCTTCCCATTTGTCCCATTCGAGGGAGGCAGTGCAGACAGGCCAATCAAAGCAAAGGTGTGAATCGCAAATGGCTGACGGGCCATTTTCTGGCCACTACCATGCCCTGATCCGAGTCTTTTCTGTTTTTTTTAAGCAGACCTGCCAGGCCCGACCAGAACATCACCCACCACGACGACGTCTTTGCGCCGATTGGGTCGCTGCTGAATTTGCGCTCTATCTTTCACTGAATTTCACTTCTCCCACGGCTGTTGTCGCCAGTCGCACACTATGGACAGGCCCTTTGCCCTAAATAGGGAAGGGTTCTTCGACAAGTCCGAGGCCCAGATGGTGGTGTGCTCAACGTCGTCGTCCTCGTTGTCGTACAACCCAGATCCCCTCGAGACAGATGGCGAAAAGAAGCCCATTGTGGCTGTTGAGAGACAGTCGAAATGAAGAGCCTTCGATCAGAGAGATGGACCTCGATGTTGCAGGTTGTTGTGCGCCTGTCTTGGACATGGCGATCCAGGTACTGTTGTTGTCTTGGCAGTGAGTTCTGTCTCTCAGCGTCATTCACACGGTACAAGTGTACCGGCTCTGCGGCTGTACGAGTGTACGGGCAGTTATGGATGCCGTAGCCGGGCTTGTTCTCTGGTTGCCTTGGTTGCCCAGTCACCGTTGCAAGAGGGCGGTACAGACACGAGTGTTGTTGAGAGACGGTGATGAGGATCACCATCACCATCATGATCTTGCTCTTTCCACTGCTTGCTGCAGCTTCAACATTGTCTCCGATATCGATATCGTCCCCGCCTCCACTTTACAATTCGCTCCACGCTACTCTGTCTGAGCTGACAAGTCAAGTGCCAGTCCAAAAGAGCTTCTGACAACGGCACTCTCCCACCAAAAGAGTGGGCGAGACAGACGATGCCAACAGGTCTGCCCGTTTAAAACACATCTCCCCGCGTTTAATGCCCAAACAGGCCTGGTGCGAAAAAGAGGATGAGAGGATGGGCGAGCAACAATGCGAGCCAAGCGGCAGTTTGTTACCGAGAACACCGACTACGTATCTCGAGATACATTTTGGTCTGCACGTTGCAGCCCCGGCTCGTCGTCGTATGCAGCAGACTCTGAAAGACACTTGGAGCCATTCGCAGTCGCCAATCCCATCCGGCGCCCCTGCCTCCCACTGCTCTCTCACTGGTCTCTCACGGGTCTTCCACTGACGTCCCCTGTATCCCCTGGCCCAGTCCACCACGCTAGACTTGCTTGTACAGCAAAGTCCGACTCTCACAAGTGGACTGAAGAGAATCGGCCCAACCCACAACCCACTCTGCCCACCCTACCGGCGACCCGTTCTCCCGTCCTGGCCCCGTCCTGCCTCCTTGGGCCCCACGCCCCGAGAGCCATCTCGGACTCTCACGCTGCCTTTGATATAAGTCTTGGAGCGCTCCCGTCCCGTCCCACGACCGCCTCTGTTCTGACCCCTCCTCCCCACATCTCCTCCATTCACACAATCAGACCGCAACGTTGAACGTCCATTCCTCTTCACTTCTTACTTCACAACTTAACACATAGCCAGCCCATACATCCATAACAATGTCATCAAGTCATAGAAGACAAGGCTCGAGCCAGAGCACCTCCAGTGGCCACTCTCACCAGCAGAGCCACGACTCGTTCGAGTCCCACCTCACTCACTCTACCGCCCCTACTTCTCTCTATTCCACCCAGGACCACTACTTCTCAGACCACAAGGCTATGGGAACGTCGACAAGGCCGGATGAAGACCTGTATACTCCCTCTTCTTATCACCACTCGCAACCCAAGCCATATGTCTACCAGGACGATGTCAGCCCGGCCACTTCGCTCTACCCACGTTCCTCAGTAGAGACCTACGCCTCCACGACAGCCTCATCCCAGGATCTCGACGCCATGGACCTTGACGACGAACCACCCGTGGAGGCCGAGGACACCAGCATCCCGCCGCTCCCCACATACCGCCGTGAACTCGTGGAACCCAACGTCCGGGCAACCACCCCTCAGGATTTCGCCAAGCTCTTCCCCTCGCTCAACCGTCTGTCCATCCGTCACGATGAGTACACGTCGGACGGGAACATGAACCTGCGCATCGACACTGTCGTCACTGGCCGCAGAAGAACCGTCTATCAACTCTTCCATCTGCGCATGTACGACTTGGCCAAGCGGGAATTCTCTCTGCGCCGGTACTGCCGTGACTCCGGGCGTGAGGTCTGCAACTCGAAGCGCAAGTACGCCGAGTCGTCGGCATCGGCCAAGGCCAAGTCAAGGGCTGCCTCCAGGGATGATGTCAACAAGAGCCATCACGAGCGTCCAACCTTGAAGCGCTCCATGTCAACGGCTATCAAGACGCTCAGTGCTGCGACCAAGTCCAAGCCCGTCCTTCGGCGCACAACAACGTCCGGTGCTGCATCTATCTGCTCCAGCCGACCCAACACCAGCGACTCGTGCTACGGTGACGATGAGTTGTGCCACCACAGCAACTCTTCGCGCACGTCTCTCACTTCCAAGGCTAAGGCGCACCGTGCCGTTCCCACCAACACCATCAAGCTTGAATTCAGCAACTATGCCCGTGTTGATGTGCACCGCCGTGGT
This sequence comes from Neurospora sp. CHS-2018c, assembly GCA_009806235.1. Classification (NCBI taxonomy): domain Eukaryota; kingdom Fungi; phylum Ascomycota; class Sordariomycetes; order Sordariales; family Sordariaceae; genus Neurospora; species Neurospora sp. CHS-2018c. Next base: position 623,836 of record RAPC01000026.1, read on the forward strand.
GGTAAGAGCAACAAGCGGTACGAGTTTGAGTGGTGGGGTCACAACTATGCCTGGAAGCGCTCTGTCGACAAGCAAATGGGGGGTCAAGTTTCATTCCACCTCATCCGCGACGGAAACACCAGCGCCCCGGTCGCCCACATTGTTCCCGAGACTCGATCGCCCGCTCAGGTTGATGCCGACGAGCGCGCTGGCGGATGGGTTCCCCCATGCTTCATGTGGATCGCTGATGAGACGATCATTGATGCTGTCACCGATGTTGCCGAGTAAGTTTTCCACATACCCGGTAAAAGGAAGAAATGGACATCCTCTAATCATATTTGTTTAGTGTTATCATGGCTTCTGGCCTCATGGCTCTTGTCGACGACTGCATCAAGGAGAAGTGGCAGACCTCCAAGAAGGTCCACCGCATCCCCTTGCCATTGACACACAGGACCGTCAGCCTTCCTAGCATTGACGCCAGCCCACGATCCATCATGCAGCACGTCTTCGGTCGGCGGCACTCGCAAACTCAGCCTCACCAACCCACTCCGATGCGGCTTGATCAACCCATAGCAGCCTGCTAAACGAAGTTTTTCACTTCACCAATTGTTCTTGCGGTCTTCACCGGTTCTATCTCCTTTGTCAGTATCACGATAAACTTTGCGATTCACATCGGCTTTCTTTCTTCACTGTTTTACATTCATCATTTTCTTACGCGTTACGATATTGGGCACTTGGCGTTATCACATCTGATTTTTGTTTACGACACATCATGAAAAGCGGGAGGATCAAGCATTGCGTTTCTTTTCTGTTTTTTTATGTCTTAACGTACCAGCATCTGGAAACCCAGATTGCCTGCATATGCGCGGTGTTCATGTTCTTTTCTTTGGCTCGAGTCAGATAACGTTAGCGATGTATTGCCATGGGCTGGCTTTCTTGCTTTTCTATCTTACGACATTATGGTTATGACATTAGGAATCAGCATCGCATTTTACTTTCATTCAACATTTAGAGATGGCATGGCACACAACAAAGCACGGTTGCTGGTTAACTGCTGCGACATACTGGGGGTTTTTGAGAAACGACATAGTATTACTATTACCAACTTTCTAAATCACGATGGACTGGTTCCCGGGTTTGGTCACTTTGGATTCACTTCATGTACAACGACCGGGCGGTAATTTGCGCACTGGGCTGGTCCCAGATTCGCATATTACCGTTTCGGCACAACAAAAACCGGGGGAGGGAATGTGGGAGAGAGAGAAGAATAAAAGGAGGATGCAGAGATGGAAAGATTGAAGAGAGATTCGGGTTGATGGGGTGTACAGCAGGTAGTGCAAAACATCAAAATACGATAATGTCTGGTGTCTAAATTGACCCTTTCTACCTACCAAACTACCTCTCTTCTCCGCGTCTTCTCAATTTGCCAACGTGTGAGCTGGTCGAAAAGTCACGGGATATGCCAACAGATGAGTGGCCAGAACACACACGCCGCTAATCTGATAAATCCAGGTCTAGAACACGCACAAATCAGGCAGAATTCAGCATTGGGGCAAACAGAGGCAAAAAGCATAGGTATCCGAATTTACCTATCGTCATACCAGCGGAGAGAGACCCGAGCAAGACCCTTTGCGAAAACTCGGTGAACCGGTGAGATCAACAGCTGAACTTTGGTACGCTACTCAAGTGACGTGAAGGGATTTTCAGTTCGTCAGCCCAGTATGGAGCGCAGGAAGGCGGTGGATGATGAGGAGCAGTGCTGTGGGCTTGAAACACTAGCGCGAAAGAAAGATAAAAAAAATGAAGGAGCAGAAAAGATACGGTACCCAGGAAAAAGAAAAGAAAAGGAAAGAGGGTACGGCCCGCTCTTGCCCACTGCTCCCTGTGACGAAACGAAAAATCGCGGGAGCCGTACCCACACTCCCACAACATCACGTCAAGGTCGACTCTTTCCTTTCGGTTCGCCGGTTTGGTTGTGCAAAACGTTCGGGAAAGAGCGAACCATTCAAAGTTCTGGATGATGCCGGTTGCCAGAAAAGTTGAAAGATCGTCATTTTATTCCGTCACGCTCACTGACTACCTCTATTTGTTGACCGTTGACTGTTGAGTGTTGACTGGTGGCGAATGACTAACACGGGACTCACCACTCACCACTCACCGCCCCACGATCACCCAAACTTTTAAGCATCCAAGCATCCAAGCAGGGGGGCTCCTTTGGATGTCATTGCACAGCGGGAACGCGGCCTAGGCGTATTTTAGGTGAGGATAGCAGACCCGATGACCAAGTTGACTTGCTTTTACCAGATGATTGACGTGAGTTTACTGGACAAGGCTGAGTTCTTCTGTTGATATTTTTGTTGATGGTGATAGGTGTGAAAGTTGTTGATGGAGATGGTACCCGAAGGTCGTCGTGGTGTTGTTGCTGTTGTCGTCGCCGTCGTTCGGGTGGTCAAGTCGTCGTAAAAAGCAAACCTTGATTCTCGGTCTGCAGTCTCTCAATCCTACATAAAAGACAGTATTAACCTCAGGTTTCTCATACAGTCTGTCGGTATCATTTATCCTGTCGGTATCCTGTATTCTGTAGATTGGTAATGATAAAACTGTGGGGGGCATTGCATCCAGTTGACACATTTTCGTTGCCAGAAAGTAGAGGTATTCGGATTGATTTCCTGGGGAAAGCCATCAGATAACATGCAATGTATGTGCTCCATATGTTCCACGGCATTAGAGAAAAAACAGATTGGTCCAGTGAGTTGGCTTGCCAATCCATTGATTCCATTCATTGATGTGTTGTTCTTACCTTCAAATGCACATCGCGTAAATGCACAGAGGCGCAGGCAGGCAGGCAGATGATGGTTTCCGACGACATGGGACCTTCTTCCGACGACAACGACGACGACGGACGTTTGTGCGCTCGCTCCCGCAACGACGGGACTCGTGGCAGATTCTGGGCTGGGCTGGGCTGGGCTTTTTGACTTTCATCCCAACTATTCAGCCCCAACAAGCAGCAGTTCCCCGGGTTCGGGTCCCGCGTGGGAGGTTGTCACGTTTGTTACCCACTGGCCACTCCAACCGTTCGTCTGATGTTGGTCGTACATTCCGATGATTACCGGTCCCGGGACCGGTCCCGGTTTAGAGGTTGTGGTTCCGTGATTGCGTGAACTCGGCGTTCATGAAGCGTCGGGTTGTCGCAGTGATGACAATTATGCTGCGTGAACATGCTTCAAAAAGCCCTATTGTTTTTCTTGTTCAGTCTCTCGTATATACCATTCATCATCGAAGTCCCCCCGAGCCCGGTGCCAGCGTTCATTGCCCATTGAGAACTCCGTACACTCCCTCGGGAACGCCCCCTATGTCATGAGATGCACTCAGCTTTAAAAGATGTGTTGTCAATCGTCAGCTACCACCTTTCCGACCAACAAGACTGTCAAATCAAAAAGAAATTCTGTCAAATATGTCTTCCATGCTTGTCTGAGACCTTTTTCTTCTTCTCCAATATTCCCCAGACAAAGTGCTGCTTCTGCTGGTGCAGCATCCTGTAGTTTGCCGTTTTCGTCCTACAGCCCAACGTATGTCGGTTGCCGTAGCCGTGCTCTCCGTACCGTAGTGATACGGGCAGAGTAGGGTTGCTTCGATACATTTACAGATCACGAGGATGAGTAGTATCAAAAGCAGAAAGAAGGATGTTCTAAGAGGAAAGGACTGGCTTCCAGCCAGCCGTCTGCACGCAGTAGATATGCTGTGCAGCGAGCCAGGGCACGGGCCACAAGGTGGCCCAAACTCTAGCCCAGGTCTGGGCATGGCAGCCGAGCCTCCATAGCAGCCCAACTAATCTAGGCTATCATTACTAGTAAATACTATAATACAGGAAAGATATGGAAATCCAGGGATTTCCCTATCAAATGCCGGCTCACAAAGAAAAAAACCATCGTCCTCAATAGTCCTAAACGTCCAAATCTTCTCCGACAATACTTAGGTCTCCTCCGATCGATCTATCCATAAAAATAACCATATCCGAAAATATCCAAGTCTCCATCATCAAATTCCAGGTCTCCTCCGACATATTCAAGGTCTCCTCCGAGAATATCCAAGTCTCCTCCGAAGAATCTATCTATTCGGGATGCTTCGGAATACTATAGAATTCGCTAAGAGAAGTCGTCGATATCCGATGAAGTCCGGGAAACTAAGTAGTGACTAGGAAAGGCGAATCTATACCAAAGGAGTAAGGGTATAGTAGTTAGAAAGGAGAAGGTAGTATAGAGGCACTCGAAAAAGAAAGGCATTCAAAAAAGAGGAGGGCATTCGAGAGAAAGAGAAGTACTCAAAAGTACTAAAACTGTAGAGAAAGCTAGTTCTATAGATAAATAGAAAGAAAGAGAAAAGGGTGTAAAACGGGGGCTCTCTAGCTGGCTGGTTAGCTATTAAAATTGTAAAGAGCTAGTAAGAAGTATTATAAACTATTAGGGCCGTTAAAGAACTATAAAGAGCTAATAGGGTAATTACTAGCTATATTATTAAAGTAATTCGGCTATAGAAGCTATAATACTGTAATTACTAAGTTGCTAGAGAGCCGAAGAGATCCGCCGAGTTACTAAAAAAAGAAAGGGACAAGCAATGGGACTAAGCGGACAAGACCAAAGGTATAAAATTAATAATGTAGATGCCTTGGTATTGTTGAGAGAAAGAGGGAACCGCTTAGCTCGTGACTATAAAGTAGGTAAAGGCTACCCGCGGAGAAAGAAAAAAAGCAACGACCTCGTTACTAAACTAATAAAAGGAAGCTATTACTACACTTTAATTGTATAAGACCGCTAGGAAGCAAGGCGGTACTAGAGGAGGTAAGTGGGTACTAGAGAAGCTAAAAACTCGAAATCTAACAAGAAAGTATTATTATATAAATAAATCCAAAGTCAGCGGTTACACTGCAAAGGCTACGGTAGCAAACTTACTTATAATATCTCCTAATACGCCAAAATCCATCTAGACCACTTTACCGCTACGCTAACTAGTATTGTTAATTAAGAAAGACTTACTAGCGTTATTAGATAACATATACTTGCTTAGTAACGTCTTTTTATTCGATTTATTAGGCCGGTAATAGTTATAATCGTAGAGGTAGGTAAAGAGGAGGTTTTGTAAAGCAAAGCTCTTATTATAAGTACGGCAATTGTAGGGTGTCGACGGCTACTTAGCGAACTTTTTATTACTATAGGAACCGTTAAGGGTAGAAGGAGGCTAGCGAGGAGTACTAGGAGAAGAGAGCTGATTATTCTCTTTGAGCTTGACTATAGAGGTTATTAATCTACTACGTAGGGAGAGAGGAGTGACTGTTATCGAGGCAAAGGGAGGTGAGGAGTCGACGGGAGGCGAATAATCAAACTTCTACTCAATAGGGGAGGCCGAAATAGGCCGAATCTTAACGGGGGTAAACAGGCCGTATAAATCGGGAACGCCCGGGGGAGCTAGAAATACCGTAGTCGTAGAAGAAGCGAGACGACGGCTAAGCCAAGTGCTAGAGGCACCTCTGGCCGAAGTCTTGAGAGCAATCTAGGTAGCTAGAACAATCTAGTTAACTAGGGTATTATTAGCTATAATAATAAAAAACTACGTTTCTAAGCTCTTTGAGGTAGGCTTCTTTCGAAAGCTAGGCTTCTAAGTATTGGGCTTATACGTATTCGAGTAAACGTAGTTAAAGAGGGTATTTCTTGAGCGAAACGCTGCCTCGCACTTACGGCACGTATACTTAGCGGTCTAGGGAGACGGTAGTTGTAAAGTTGATTTAATGGGAGTCTTGAAGTTATTGAGAGTCTTATTATCCTCGGCGGGAGATAAGGAGGAAGCTTTGACGAAGGGATTGAGTATATTCAGAACTTTACGAGCAGCTTGCAATTATTGCTTCGCGGCACAGATTACCTTCTTAGGAATAATGAAATACTTATCGTCCTCGTTGTTATCGGTAAGGCTAGCGCTAATAGAGCTAGGCGCAATAGAAAAGACAGTCTAGACTACTAAGATCGAAAGGGCGGGAGCGGAAGCTTCCTTGGCCGGGGGACGGAAGAATAAAGCACCCGGTTTACGAAAGAGTAGAACCTTCTCGTATTTAGGAAGCTCGCCTTTATCGCGAAGTTAATAATAGTATTCAATAAGAACTTTAGTAAAAGAACCGTGGTCCTAGAAGTCGGTATAACGAAGACCTTCGAAGACTAGTACAAGTAGCGGAAGAGGAACTAGTAAGAAAGACTCCTAAAAAGAGGGCACTGGAGTGTTCTTTCCAATAGTTTTAAAGAAGACGGGCATCTCCCATATCCTCAAATCCTCCTCTTCAAAAGTAAGCCTCACTATTATGAGACCCTTAATACCTATAATACTGAAAGCAGGAGGGATACGGTTGTTAATAAAGGAGTAAGGGGGAAAGAGGTTATAAATAGCCTTAAAGTATTCCTTATTAAAGTCAAGATCTAATTGAAATCTATTATTAGAGTAGTAATCCTAGTAAAGATCTTTAGAATAAAAGAAAGAGCGAGGGTCCTTCATACTATAAACGTCGGTAAAGAAATACTAGTACTTATAATCCTCGTCTTCTTCGTATAATAGGCAAAAGTGGAGAGGGCTATATTGGTAATAATAGTACCGGCCTATAGTAAAAATTATTTAATTCTTATATAGAAGCGCTTATTTGGGTATAGTAGAATCTTATCGTCGATTTAAAGAGAGGGAACTTCTAAAATGAAACTAGTTGCCAATAACGCTTGTCACAGGCATTACTGCCCTGTTCCTGTATATAGGTGCACATGCACATGTGCTATATTGGTGCAGCCAGCTGAGTGTAGCTGTCTGGCTATAGTACATTTAGCGGTCTGGGCACAGACCGCTATTATATAACATAATGGCTCTGGGTGGGTCTATATCTATAGACCTACTACCCTATGCCCTATATAGTTCTTATACGCGTATAGGCTTCTCTTCCTATTCCTCGTATAATAATTAAAGTCTTACCTTAGTATTTGTTCGCGCCCCGTAATACTTTATTATATTTAACCTTCGCATTGAAGTATAATAAGTAATTTCGGTCGAACTAAATTTAATAGAGGTTAACGTAATAATTTAATTTTCGCGAACTTTACTTTTCGGCGAATCGTATAATCGCTAATATCGAATTAAGGATTTTAATAATATTAATATCGACCCTAAAAAGAATAAATAAGTATTTAGAATACTTAGAATAATGAGGGCGTAATTATTGTATTGTATAATACGGTAAAAGTATTTCTCTTTTCATTTTAATTATTCGGATTATATAAATAAGATATTTACCGATTAGAACCCCTAAAATCCCCCTAGCGGTGAAATTCAAATCGACTTTATTAAAGTCTTCCTATAGTTATTAAATAGCTTCAACCACTTATAAATAATCTATAGTAATAATACTTATATAGGTCTTATAATTTCCCCTATATTTACGGCTTCGGCTAGAGGTTATAAAGAGGTAATAAAATTACTTTATTACTTTAATAAAAAATTTAGTAAATTCGATGTAACTATTACTAATGCTAGCGATAAGGTAATTGCCTTCTAGAAGAATACTAGAGAATATATTAATAAAGTTGAGGAGGTAGCCGTTAGGTAAGTTAAGCGTATTAAAGTTTTAAAGGCTACTAAGAATTAATTTATAGAGTAGATTAATATTCTATAGAATTAATATAATTAGATTATTAAAAATAACGCCTCTCTATAGTCTAAAGTAGCTGCTTTCGAATACGAGAAGATTTTTTTTAACGACTAAATAAAGGTATTAAAATTAAATAAGGAAGAGGATTATTAGAACTTCTTTAGTTTACTAATTATAGTTAACGCGATTTTGTCGGAATGCCGTACTGAATTTAATAAAGTATTAACCGACGTCTAGAATAATAGGATCGTAGTAAAAATTATTAGCGAGGAATTCGCTAAAATATAAAAGGAAATCAAAGACTTCTAAATTAATCTTCGTTTTACCGAAGAAGATAGGATTATTACTTAGAGCAATTTAATTAATACTAATTTAGCCAATACTAATGTTGCTTAGGAGAAGGGTAAATTTAAGGCTATAGTCGAAGATAATATAGAAGAAGTCCTTAAGGATTAAAGCGTTAATAATTCTAATACTTAAAGTATTAAATATTTTAATAAAGGCGGCCTTAATAAATTAGGCAAGGGAACCGGCTTTAATTCTAATAGTATAAGCGGCGGTCTTAGTAATAGCGGCCCTAGAAGATCGGGTACGGGTAGTTTTAGTATAGGCGGCAATCCTAATAGTAGTAGAAATTTCCCCGGCGGACTTAGAGGTCCTAATAGTAGTAGTAGAGGTTTCTCCGGCGGATTTAGAGGTTCTAATAGTAGTAGAGGAGGATTCTCCGGCGGACTTAAAAGTCCCGGTAGTAGTAATAGCTTCCCCGGCGGTAGTAGAAGCGGTTTCCTTAAAAGCGGCAGCGGCGGTTTCCTTAGAAGCGGCGGCAGCGGTTTTCCCCCTACTCCCCCCCCCTCTCTCCCCCTAGTTATAGATCCGGTCCTAATTCTCTAGGGTAGTAGCTACTATTATAACTTAGTAAAGGACTTTAAATAATTTATAGGCGAGGAAATTAATACAATTAAACGTTATAACGCCTTTATCTTTTAATCTACTAGTATTCGTATTAAATAAATAATTAATATCTACGCTTTTCCCGATAAAAGGACTAAACTCTTCTATACAATATCTTACTTAAATAGTAAAGTAAAGGTTACCATTACTAAATATTTGTAGAAAATCTTAAATAATCCGCTTTACTTAACAATTTAGACTTAGAAGACGGGCTAGGAGTTCTTCGACTATTTAAGCGACCAATTCAAATAGGGCAACGTTATCGTAATAGCGGAGAGGGCTTTAATATAATTAAAATAATCCGGCAAGCTCTCTAATTTCGATAACTTCGAAGCCTAGTTTACGATATTGGCCGACCGTTATAACTATAATATAACTACTAAAATACGTCTACTAAAGTAAAAGGTATCTAAGGATTTGAATAAGGCTTTATCTTACTAATTAGTCTAACCCGGCTGCGATAAATAGGTTAAATAAGTAGTACTTTACCGAAATTTAACTAAGTCTTTAAAGGATATTACTTTCTGTAATAATAGTAATTAAAGTATTACTAATAGTAGTAATAGTAGTAGCAGCGGCAATAAGTAGAAGGACCCCGACGCTATAGAGATTAACTACGTTAAATTTAAGGAAATTTATAAGGACGTTCTATAAAAGTATTATAATAAGGGTAATTATATAAATTATAATTAAGGTAATTATATAGTTCGTTAATATATTAATAATATTTATTTTAATAGTAAAAGTAAATAGATCGGTAATAAGGGTAAGAGTCTAGGTATTACTATAAATAAAAAGGCCGTTACCCTAGTAGCTAACTGGGCTATAGCGGAAATAATTACCCCGGTTATTCTGGCTACTCTAATTCCGGTTATTCCAATTACTCCGGCTTAATAAGGAAATAGCGAACCCCGGACTTAAGGCGCAATCGGGGGTATTTAAATAGAATATAAAAAAGGATAGAAATAAAGGGATTAATTATTAATAAATTGAATATTCGATAAACTTTTACCTATTAGGGTAATAAATAATTAGATTTAAATAATTTAGAACTCTATAAATAAAATATAATCCTCTTATCTACGTACTTTTAATATCCCTAGTATAATAACGAAGTAAAATATATATTATTAATCGATTTTAATTACTCCGGTAAGGCCTTTATTAACCGCTCTTTTACTAAAAGAATATATTTAGAGTTTAAACGTTTAAAAAGAGTAAAGCTATTACATTTAATAGACGGCGGGTTTAAAGAATAAGTAGAATAATATATTAAAATTATAATATATATCGGGGAATATAAAGAGGTTATTAAGTTTTTCGTAGCCGATTTAATAGTTAAATATCTAATTATCCTAAAATAACCTTAATTATAATTCTATAATCCAAATATCGATTAGGTGTCTAATAAGGTTACTTAGAACGTAGTATATATAAATATTTATATTAATTAACTTCTAATAATTATAATCGTAGAAATCCTTGAATTAATAGCTATAGAGGTAGAAATAGAAGAATTAGAACTAGACTTAGATACGGAATCGGAACTAGATTTAAATATAGATTTAGAAGCGGACCCTAACGAAGAACGGGAAGCTAGGAGAACGAAGAAAGCCCTAAAAAGGTGGTAAACTATTAATAATAAGAAGTTAATTAGGAGAGAGCTATAAGTATCGATTTATACTATAAATGCGCCTAGGGATAGCTAAACTATAATAATAGAATTATATTCGTAATTAGCCGTAGTAAGCGATTTCGAAGAACTATATAATCCTAATAAGAAGCCTAATAAAGTTAAAATAATAATCGAAGTTAAAGAAAATTATAAAATATAGTTAATAGTGAAATTAGAATGGGTTAAATATATTTACTTTTACGAATTTAATTTATTAACGGAGATAAGCCCCTTTAATTTAAAGGACTTCAAATTCGTTAACGCTTATACCTTTATATTTACGTTAAAAATAAAGGGCGTCCGTATTAGTTCAACTAATTAAATAGAGTTCTAGGAAACCTAAAAAGACAAACTATATATTTCTATACCAACCCTATTAAAAAACGCCTAGCGGGAAATTATATAAAGGAAGGGCGAACTGTATAAGTAGTACTTCGAGAATAAAGAAATCTATAAATTTATTGATATTTATAAGGCGGAGGCGGTAAGAGAGCGGATTTTAACTACGTTTTTCCGGCCGGGCGAATCGGCTAAAGAGTTTATAAATTAGGTTTACAACTTCAACGATAGGATTCTAACCCCCGAATTAAAACCGGAAGCCCTAAGACCCCGTTAACTAATACTACTAACCGAAATTAATAAAATCTATAGTATTATAGAGGAAGATACGTAGAAATTTATAGAAAAGTCAATAAGGCTGAAATATACGGCTAAAAAGATTAAGGCTAAATTCTTAAATAAATATAAGAACTTCTTAGAAGTCGCTAACCCTATAAACGCCGATATAATACTGGAGTATAGGTCCTATAATTATAAAATCGAATTAAAATTAAGGATTAAGAGGGTATTACTGTATTCGAAAGCTAGGCCTATATTACTACAAGAATTTAAAATTATTGAGTAGTAATTCGATAATAATTTAATAAAAGGGTTTATTCGACTTTTAACATCCGATATAGCTTCTTTAATATTATTTATATATAAATTAAGCAATAGTATAAGGATTTATATCGATTATAGAAGTATTAATAATATTTTGTTAAAGAATAAATACCCTTTACCCTTAATTAAAAAGACCTTTAATGCTATTTATAGGGCGAAGTAGTTTATTAAAGTGGATATTATTGTAATATTTAATAAATTACGTATAGTAGAAGGCTACGAATAATTAACGGCTTTTATTATAAAGTTTGGCCTTTATAAATTACTAATATATCCGTTCGGATTATTAGGAGTACTAACTTCGTTTTAGAACTTTATTAATAATATATTATACAATATTTTAGATATATATATAACGGTTTACTTCGACAACGTTTTAATTTTTTCTAAGACTTATAAAAAGTATATTAAATATATTAAAGAAGTATTATAACAATTAATAAACGTAGGCCTATAAATTAATATCGATAAATACGAATTCTATATTTAACGTACGAAATATTTAGGTTTAATTATTACGCCGGGTAGTATTAAAATAGATTTTAAGAAGGTAAATATAATTACTAAATAGGAAGTACCTATAAGTAGGCGTTAATTATAATGTTTCTTAAGTTTTACCAATTTCTATAGACGATTTATAATAAAATTCTTAATTATAGGCAAACCCCTATATAAATTGATAAAGAAGATTATTAATTAGTATTAGAATAAAGAATATAATAATATATTTAAGGTATTAAAAATAGTATTTACAACGGTACTAGTATTAAAAATTTATAATTAGGAGAAGCCTATAATAGTAGAAGTCGATATTTTAGATTAATTTATAAGAGGCATTCTATTATAAAAGTATAACGACGGGGAACTATATTCGGTAGCTTATTTCTTAGCAAAGTATTCCGCGGCCGAATATAATTACAATATTTATAATAAAGAGCTATTGGTTATAATTAAAGCGCTAGAAGAATAGAGACTGGAATTAGAGGGGGCTATATAACCCTTTAAAATTATTACGGATTATAAGAATTTAAAGACGTTCGGGACTACGAAGAAGCTTACCCCTAAATATATAAAATAATTAGAATTCTTATTATAATTTAACTTTATAATTAAATACCGATTAAGATTAACTAATATTAGACCGGACGCTTTAAATAGGAAGCTAGAATATATCCCTAGGGATATAAAGGACAATAGGTTAAAAGCAAAGTATAAATTACTTATCGACCCTAATTACTTCGATAAAAAATCATTCGGAAATAACCTAATGGATACGGATAGTGAGAACTTCGTAATAAACGCTATAAATAATAAAGGGGAGCCTTTCGTAATTTGTACCCTCGAAGATAATATTAAGGAAGAGGATAACGAAGGTCTAAGTATTTATATAGATAATTTAGTAGATCTATTGTACGCTAACTCCCCTATAATAATAGATATTCGTAAAGCTATTAGGACGGGCACCTATTAGCCTAAGTATATAAAGAAGACTATATATATCCCCTTTGCCGAATATTATATAGTTAATAATAGGATAATATTTAGGGATAGGCTAGTAATCCCTTCCGACGACGAAAAGGTATAATTAGATTTAATCTATCGTATTTATTTTTTAGTATAAGGCGGCTACCTAGGTAGAAATAGGACTATAGTATTAATATACAAATATTAATAGCCGGGTATAGTAATAGTAGTCAATACGTATTATAGAATATATATATTATATAATAAGACGAAGGCTATAAAAATATTATAAATTAGATTTCTCAAATAATTACCGATCCTATACGCCCTATAGAGAAATATTTCTATAGACTACATTACTCTATTTCCTAAATTTTAAAGAGCGGGTAGGGGCGTAGAATACTAATACGTATTAATTGTAATAAATCGGTTGACTAAAATAAAATACTTTATTCCGATAGAAGGTCTTATAACCGAAGAGTTAGTAGAAAAGTTCATTAATTATATTTATACCCTTTACGGGTTATTAAATACAATTATCTTTAATAGAAATATATAATTCGTATTTACCTTCTAGAAATATTTATTTTAACGATTAGGTATTAAATTAAAGTTTGCTACGCCTTATTATAAGGAAACGAATAATTAGATTGAGAGGATTAATGCTAAAATAGAATAATATTTGCGTACGTTTATTAATTAGACTTAAAACGATTAGGTAAATTGGCTACTTTTAGTTAAATTCTAAGGGAATAATTTAAAATCCGTATCTATTAATATTATTCCGTTTTTTACTAATTACAATTTCTACCCCCGGATAGGTATAGAGCCGTCTACTCCGGTACCCCTAAACGTTATAAAAGTATAGAAAAAGCAAATATTTAGAACTAACTAACTAATTAATTGATTTAAAGAAGTCTAGGATTTCGTTAAAGTATTTGCGTTATAAGTCTAAATCTAATATAAGGCGGCGGTTAATATATATTGTATAAACGCCCCTAAATATAAAATTAGGGATAAAGTAATATTTAATATAGCGAACTATATTATTAGGCGGCTATATAATAAATTAGCGCTATAGTTTGAAGGCCCCTTTCGTATTATAAAGGCTAGCTCGTATATAGTAGAATTGGCTTTGCCATAGAATATAAAAGTTATTTACGTTATTAATATATTTTGTATTAAACTTTACGTTAAAGGATTCCCGGGTTAAAAAGAATTAATAATAAATATTAGGACAAATAAAGGTATAGTCGTTACTAAGACGGATAATTTCGAAGAAGATAAACGTTAGGAATTCTAAGAGCTACTAAATTATTAGAAGATCGAGGGCATTTGGAAATACTTAGTAAAATAGATTTATTACCCGCCTAATTAGCAACTAACTAGTAATTTAAACGGCTATTAAGAATTAATTTAGCAACTTTACAATAAATACTTAGAACTTAGTTTTCTATATTTAGATTTTAGAAAAGGGTAGAAAGTATAGTAAAAGGTAAAGATAATATTAGAAGACAAAGTTCCGTCCTTAATCCCCGCTATAACGGCTCTAGTAGTAAATAATTAATAAATTCGACGAAGCGTAAGACTAAATAATAAATAATTTAAATACCGAGTAAGAAATTAGTAAAAAAGAGGAATTTAACCCAATTTATCCGTATACCCTAATCGAAACCTCTAATATACTCTTTTTTAGAATAACTGTTGTAAGCCTAAGAAATAGTACGTCTTATAGCAATCTTACGTCTCCTATTCCCCCGGCAACGGATATACCCTTAATAATAAATAGAATTAATAATCAAAATTAGAGAGCTAGAATTAGTATAAAAACGGCAATTATAAATAGGAATCGAATAGAAGGTCTTTATACTATTTATACTAATAGCGGCTATTATACGTCTATATAAACCGCTATACTACGAACGTCTTTATAATACCCTTTACGGGGCTAGTAATAATAGAAGTAATAAGAGGGGGTTATATAGTACGATTAGAGCGATTGGAAATTATTTACGAAGTATAAGAGGGTTTTTAAATGTAATAATAGACGTCTCGGTGGAAGGGTTATATCTAATAATATTTTAATTAATATTTAGCTCTTAAATAAAAGTCTAGGCACTAAACAGCTTCCTATCTTAATATACGGGTTCGCAACCCCTAATTAGGCGTACCTACGGGAGCTGGAAGGGGGCCTATTTTAGTAATAATAATAGTAATAATAATATAAAATAGTATTTTTCGGCTGCGGGGGCCTTATTTTGAGAGGGGGTAGTATTATAGGCATTACTGCCCTATTCCTATATATAAGTATACATATATATATACTATATTGGTGCAGCCAACTGAATATAGCTGTTTGGCTGCAATACATTCAGCGGTCTGGGCACAGACCGCTATTATGTGATATAGTGGCTCTAAGTGGGTCTATGTCTATAGACCTACTACTCTATACCCTATATAGTTCTCGTACGCGCACAGGCTTCTCTTCCTATTCCTCGCACAATAATCAAAGTCTTACCTTAGTGCTTGCTCGCGCCCCGTGACAACGCTATTTAGTTCTTAAGCGGAAGCGCGTAATTCTAATCTTAGAATTTACTACAACGCCTATATCTTCGTCGTAATAAAGGGGGTAAATTAAGAAGAATTGTAATAAGGGGAAGCTTAATTCGACGAAGGAAAATAGTCGAAAAATTTACTTATTTTAGTAAAGGGAAGTTTAACTCAACGAATAAGTAGTCGAGAAGCTTATTATTTTAAGGAGAGTCTAATTCGCAATCGAGGAAAGGGCGCGCTTATAAAGGACTCGTTTTAGCGTAGGGGAAGCGGTGAAGTCCAGCCTATAGTACTATCTTGCGACGAGTAGAGGTAGGGAGTAGAGGAATTAATAATAGTTAGTGATAATGGCTAGTATCGTCCACAATACTATCTCGCGACGAGTAGAAGTAGAGGAGGTCGTCGTTGTTTGGATTAGTAATAATAATTAACTATTAGTCCGCTTTACTATCTCGTAACGAGCAAGCTGGAGGAGGTCGTCGTCGTTACTAGTATTGAACATAAGATATGCCCCGCGGTCGCGCTTAGTTTGGTTAATTGTATCGCTTGACGAAGTTAGTCGTAATGTAGTCGCTTGCGACAAATCGGTCCTCGACGACGATGAGGATTGCTAGTATGGTTTGAATCGGGCGGCTACTAAACGTTTAGTTGCAGTTACCACTTGATACGGGTAGAGTAGGGTTGCTTCGATATATTTACAAATTACGAGGATGAGTAGTATTAAAAGCAGAAAGAAGGATGTTCTAAGAGGAAAGGACTGGCTTCTAGCTAGCCGTCTGCACGCAGTAGATATACTGTGTAGCGAGCTAGGGCACGGGCTACAAGGTGGCCCAAGCTCTGGCCCAGGTCTGGGTATGGCAGCCGAGCCTCTATAGCAGCCTAGCTAATTTGGGCTGTTATTACTAGTAAATACTATAATATAGGAAAGATATGGAAATCCAGGGATTTCTCTATCACGTAGAAACTCGCCAAATTGGTAAAAGGCTATCCCTCTTTGAGCGCCCGATAATAAGCATAGGAAGTAATATACAGAATATACTCTACTAGCCCAATTTTGACTACAATTCAATACACACAATGTCGATAGCCGTCTAGGGTCCTAATTTCTTAGTTCCAACTATCTCCCTATTTATTTCCCCTATATTCTATATACTTAATACCTTATATTACCCTCGTCGTCGTCATTTACTACCATCGCCAACCGCTATCGCCAGCCGCTATATTCCAATCGAGCTAATCAAACTAGTTAAGCGGTAGCCTTCTACTACGACTATCTCAGTAAGAGATTGCCTAACGACGCCCTAGCCCCGCAACTAAACCTCATAACTACTATAAAATCGAACGAGAGAGGCCAATTAAGCGATTAGAATATTCCTATCGATACCAGAAGAAATTACAAATTAGCGTAACCCCGTACAATAATAAATAGAAGGGAAAATAGAGGAGAGGATTACCTTACTAACAAAACTTACGAGTAAGTTATTGCTTTCCTTACCCAATAGCGCATCCTACGCAATAAATTAATACAACTTCGAAATAATAATAATCCAACCAACGATAGTATTCGCGACATAACGTATAAGGAAACTTATAATATATATAACGTCCCTATTCGAATAATGGCGAACTAATAGAATAATTGCAATACAATCTTATTAAAACTAACGAAAAAGGGTAAGGCGATATAGCTAGAAATAAAAGGGCAATTATATAATGCGTTTTAGACTACCCGCCAAAATAATAATTTAATAACTATAGTATAATTTCGTCGTTAATCCAAAACCCTTTTTACTACAATTTACCCTAATATCTATCGTATATTCAAGTTCTTACGCGGCTAATTTGGGAATTTCCTCAAACGTTACTATATATCCTATCGTCGGATTACCCATTAAGCACAACGACTACCAAACGAATTACACGCCAAAATAAACTCATTTCTAAAGTAAATTTATATATCTATATAACAATCTATAATCTTTTTTTATAATCCCTACCTTTCTATTTCACTATAAAATAATTCATCGGAAGAGACCTAATAATTTTCGGTAAAGACTTAAACATTATCAGCGAAGACCTAGAGAAATTTAGGGAAGACCTAAATATTATTAGAAATTAATAAAAGAAACTTATAAATTCATTAAGCGCAATAATTAACCAACTATACCTAGTAGGCCTCCCCGATTTCCTCTTTCCAATATCTTCAACTTCGACGAAATCCCTATCCCCTTCGAATTTATCGACAATTGCACTTACAAATTCAAAAATACTAAAACTATATCTAGAAAAATTACTTATAATAAATAGGGTAAATAATAATATACTCTTATCTTCTATATTTTTATTAATAGCGGTTAGCGTTTAAAACCGACTATTATCTTTTATAGGGAGGGGAAAGTCTTTAATAAAGAATAATACCTCTATATTTAAAATATATCAATCAAATTCAATATTTCAACATATTAAAATAAAAAACTTCTTTACAACTAATTTAACGAAGAATTTGCCCCTATTTCGAAAGAATTAGGGGAGACGTTTATAATTATAAATATATACCTATTTCACAACTCCCAACTCGTATACAATAAAATCAATACAATACCCAATAAAGTAATAACGGCTATAATCCCTAATAATCTTACAAATCTACTACAACCGTTAAATATAATTATTAACTCTACGTTTAAATAAATAAAAATAGTATTCCCTTGGGCGGAGCCTGCTATGTCCGAGGGAGATAGTGAAACGCCTATATCTGCCCAAACGAGTTAGGAGATGCCAAATTACTAATTGCCAAAACACCAACTGAAATATTACGAGATATTACCAAATATTACTAAAGATTACTATCTAACTCAGATTTTTATTATTATCCCAAATAATACTCCAAATAACGTTCTAATCGTCTTTATAACCTCTACCTCTCCTATTTACTATTACTAGCCCTATAAGGGGTGCTATAGGGACGCTCGTGGTATAGCGGTTTGTATAGACGTATATAGCCGCTATTGGTGTATATAGCGTAGAGACCCTCTGTTCGATTCCCAGCTGTGACTGCCGTTTTTACACTAATTCTAGCTTTCTAATCTTGTCCGTCTGGGGTGACTGAATTGGGGAATTTGCCTATAAAATCCTATAGTGTAATAAGGTAAGAGATTAAAGCGTAGTTAAAACGGGCTATCCCTCGGAATAGGCTTAAGATGCTTTGCGCTCTAGAGATTTAAGGGCGGGCGTGCTTTGTAAGTCCTAAACTCTTTTTTGCTTTTTTTTACTAAGTTTTTACTTATTATTAAGTCTTAAACGTTAGTTACAATTACGAAAGTATTAATTCAAATATTTATTTACTAAATTCTTACTTATTATCTAGTTTTAAACGTTATGGTTACGAAATATTTACTAAATTCTTACTTATTATTTAGTCTTAAACGTTACGGTTACGAAAGTACTTATTCAAATAAGTGTTTATTAATGTGGATTTTACTATTATATCTATTTTTATAAATACCCTATTAATTCTTCTATATTTATATCTTTGTTAATTCTATATTTATATTAATCTATTTTCCTCTTAATTGCGGCGGTCTATTAATTATATTTTTACGAAGTCTTCTACGAGGCCTACTAGAAGGAGCTATACTTCCTATTCTAGAATTAGTTATATTACTAGTTCTATTACTAGGCGGTCTTCTATATCGTCTATTATTAGAAGTAGTTCTACCGGTATTGGTAGGCGGTCTACTACGTAGTCGATTAGCGGTTCTATTACTACGAGGTCTACTACGTCTTCTTCCCCGGGCCGGCCGGCTATTACCGGTATTACTATTATCGTCGTCGTCGGTAATATCTCCTAGTCCTAGTAGTAATTCCCGAAATATATTGGAAGCCGGAGGAGGGCTAAAATTATTGCGTATATAATAAGGAGGTAATAGTTTGCCTAGTTTTAACTATTAAGGTATATGTTTAGCGATATTTATAGTTCGATATATAGCGGTCTTGGAATTAGTAGAACGGAGGGTATTAATTTCGAAGGGGTAGTCGAATATAATACTTTAGAGCGTTTTAATACAAGAAATAGCTATATAAAATAGGCTAATTGTAAAGTCCTTCTAGGATATATTTAATATAGTTTTATTTAATATTTAGCTTTACGATTTATATATTGTAATAGTATATGTATTGGTTAAGGGGAATTGCTTTTTCTTATATTTTAGGGCCCTTTTAATAAATATACGAATAATCCTTTATATAGGAATAATATATATTGGATCTTCGATATTAGGATACGTAGCTTCTATGTCGATATCTTTCTAATAATTAATACCCCTATAATTAGGGAAATATACGAATATAACGAATAGGGAATCGCTTACTTCTAAACTATAAAGAGGTAAAGAGGTTAGTAAATTAATTAGATTAGAATAGAAATATTAAATTTATTGAATATTATAGTAAATAATAATATCCTATATAAAATTAATAATCGTATTAATAGTATTGTTAATAAAGTTAATATTAGTCTAAAGGTTTTTAATTAATATAACTTTAGTACTTTTAAAAATAGTTAATTTATTATATAGATTTTTAGTATTAGTATATTTAATACTCTTAGTAGTAGTAAATAAGTTTTAGGCTTTAATAATAAAAGTAGGTATTTATAGACCTTCTATATATTTAGTATTATATTCGTTGACTATAGTATTAGTAAGGTAAATACGTAAGGCGTTATTGAATATCTCTTATTCTAATATAGGTAAGGCGTATTTATAGCGGGAGGATAATAATGTTTAATCGGTAATAGTAGGGTTATTATTTCGTAAACCTTTTAAAGCTATACGAAATTTAGCCTAGTTATTACCCTATTGACGAATAATTTACTATAATTCGATAGACTAATTAAAATTGTAATAATAGGACTAGTTACTACGCTATACGAAATCCAATTTACTAGCCTTCCTTTTCCGCTTCTATTCTTCTATTTCGTTAGGAAGCCTACTATTAGTATCCTCTTTACTAATTGCTTTAAATTGGGTATTTGGGTTATTGGCGAATTTAGGGGGTTTTTAAAAGAATAGAGGTTTCTATCCAATTAGGGGCAATTAGAAGAAATCCCTAAATAATAGAATATTGGTACTACTAAACCTCTTACCCTAGTCTTTTACGAATATTTAACGAAGATAGTTGTTAATAAAATATATATTTTTCAAATCTAGTATAGATTTCTTATTAATAATGAAATATTTGTACTATTGAAGGTTATTTTATAAGGTAGTTAATAAATAGCCTTCTAAATTAATTAGATTTCTAATACTAAAGGGAAGTTTAAGAAGAGAATATAGCGTAGCGCTTTTAATATTATTAGCGGCTATACCGGTAGGAGTAGTACGGGTAATAGGATTGAAAAGGCGGTATTCCGTTACTATTTGTCTAAATTTATATAAAAGTAGATAAATTAAATAGGATTTACTAGTACTACTTCGACTGTTAATTTATATAAGTAGTTAATCTAAAATTAAAT
Organism: Neurospora sp. CHS-2018c; assembly: GCA_009806235.1. Taxonomy (NCBI): domain Eukaryota; kingdom Fungi; phylum Ascomycota; class Sordariomycetes; order Sordariales; family Sordariaceae; genus Neurospora; species Neurospora sp. CHS-2018c. The sequence goes on from RAPC01000026.1 coordinate 644,584, forward strand.
GTTGGTTATTAAGGACTTATTAATAATAATTAATAAATAGGTTAAAGATTATGTGTTGTTTAATATTAAAGGTATTATATATTTATTGTAAAATAGGGTCGGAGTTTAGTAGGTTGAAACGGTTAGTTTAATTCTTCTAATAGTCGTTAGTATTTATAGGAATTTATTTTTAAAAGCGAATATAATTTTCATGTTAATTATAATTAATATCGATAGGACGGCGACCTAAATTATTCTCGAAATCGTTATTATCGGGGTTGTTGATTATATTAGGGTTGTCCTTTACTATATCTTCCTAACCGGGCTAATCTAGTCGCTCTTCAAGCCCCTCTTCAAAATCTTCTTCTCGCTTAATTAGAGGAGGATTGCTATAATAATCTTTAAGGTGAGCTAATTCGTTAATATAAGTCTTACGGTATATTGTATATATTAGATCGAGGGTGTTATAACGAATATTATTAATAATGTAAAAGTTATTAGGCCTTCTATAAGGGTAATAGAGTATTAATTTAATATAGTTAAAATTCCTACGGCTTTTAGTATCCTCTTCTAGTTTATAAATAGGAAAATAGTTAATAATCCTCTTCTTAATTCGATTCGTAAGAGGTCTAGGGCGGGGAATATTAAATTCGAATTTCGTAATAAATTCGAAGTATAAAATATAAGAATGGGCTTTATTATAATTTATATACTTCTAGTAAAGTAATTGTATTTGGCGAATTTGATTAGTAATATTAATATAAATACTACTATGTCCTTTATTATTATTATTACCTTTAATTGTATTAAGGGTAGTTTATTTATTTGCTTGAAATATATTTGCTTCTGGATTAGGGATGATAGCGCTTCGGTTATTTCGATGATAATAATTTATTGTAATAATATAGCGAGTACTTTCTTATAAAGGAAGGTTAAGTAAGATATAGTAAACCTCCTATGCAAATTAATTTCTTTTAGTAATAAGTCTATTTATAAATTTGGCTGCAAATTGTTTGATTAGGTTATTGGTATTAATATTACGAATTAGCTCGTTGGCGATTTCGTTGTAAGATTTAGTTCGCTTTTCTACTTTAGAGACGTATTTGGCTATGTAATTAAATATAGTGTTTATATTAGTATATAGTTGAATGTCCGTATTGGTTATCTAATTTAGTATAATTAAGGGATTATATTGGTTGAGGATGGTATTATTCCTCTTACTATCGAAAAGTTAGAAGTTAGGGTTGATATGTATTGTGAGGAGGGGGTATTTATAAAGCTTTTTGGGGAAGTGGAAGCGATAAATTTTAACTTCTTAGGTATCGGGGTTAGGGATATGATGTAAATTACCGGGTAGGTTACGGATTTGACGGCGGGTTCGAAGATAATAACCGTCGCTGTATATATATTTTTGTATATAGTTGATTATAGAGGTAAGCTTATAGAATATAGGCTCAATTTTACTTATCTTCTTGCTTAAGATATTACTTTCTATAATGTGTGGGGGTATTGAGGAAATCGGGACTGGTTATTGGGGTTGTTGATCCGGATTTTGGTTGGCGGCGGTAAGGTTGGGTGTAGGTCCTTCTGGATTTTCTCCTTTTGCAAAATGAGTATCTGGAGGCTGTTGAACACTATAGAGGATAGGGTTGAATGCTATACAATGGAAACCCTATATTTTAGTATGCTCTCGTCGTATTTAGGGGTCGGTAAGGTTAGGTGTAGTAATGTTTCGAGACTAGTAAACACTATGGGTATGGCTAGTGCCTCGAGCTTAGAATTCTAGCCTTTACTAGTAGTCGTTAAACTTGAACTTAGGTGTTATGGGGCTAGGGCCCGGGTTGTGGCGCGCTGGTTCTTACGACCAGCGCTGTTAGTGGCGCTGTGGCTGTGTCCGTGTAGCCCCCCTTAAAACCTTGTATTTGCGGTGGAGCCGCCTCTTAGTTAGACTTTTCTTTCTTTATAGAATTTTAATTAAACTATACGACTAATATTTATATTAACTGTACTATCCCCGTTATATTAAGTTCTATCTATAATAGACCCGATGGATACCGACGTAGAATTAGCGGCGGTTAATATTAATATTATATTGGCCGTAGTAGTTATCGTTATAGTAGAACGAGAGTAAATTGAATAATAGGCGGCTTAGTAGGCCGAGTAGTAGTAAAGAGAAAGAGAGGTATTTATAATAAACCTATTTATTAGCGATGTATTTACTTAAGTAATAAGAATAATATTTAATACTGCGCTTACTATTTAGAATTAGTAAAATAATACCCCTACAATAACTACTATTGCCCTAGGCGCCGTAGATAGTATTATAGAAGAAGCCGCCCCGAGTACGTCGCGTAATTCTAAATATAAGAACGTTCGTTAGCCTAAGTAGGACGGAATAATTTCGATATTCTCCTTATTCTTTATTCGGCTACGCTTTATATACGAAGAAGAAAGAGCGGCGGGAATAATTAATAGCGATAGATCTAGATAGTTAATATTATTAAATACCCTCTCTACCGATAAAATAATTAAGGTAGAGACCTTCTAGCGCTACGGTAGCGTTATAAATACTTATAGGCCCGGTAATTTCTTTAATTATTTTAAATTAGTCTTCGGTAATGAGAACGAGAAGTAGTTTGCCTTAATTCGCTTACGCTCTATCCGCTAGCGAGAGAATTAGTCCTTTTCGAATTGGCTCCCTATATTTAAAGAGAACTTTACTAAAGTTAGAGGTTTTATTTAGGAAGACGATTTTAAACTGGCCTAATTAGATACTTCTATATTTAATACTCTTTATAATTAATTGATTACGGTTTATATACTTAAAATTTACGACCTCTACGTCGAATAGTTGAAGGATATTACTTAAAAGTTTGAAGCTAGTAAGGCCTTCCGTAAAATCGGTAATAGTAATAGAGGCTACGGCGGCCATTATTAGAATTCTATCCCTAAACGCGATTCTACTCCTACTTCTAATTACCTTAAGGATATAGACGGCGATATTATAATAGGTACTATTAGGATTAAGAGTAACCTAGGTAATAAGGATACCAAATATATTAAATAGGTCTCTATAGAAAAAAGAGATAAGCGCTATATTTTTAGCCTTTATTTTCGCTACGGAATTAACGGGTATATAATTAGCAGCTATATTTATTAGCCGGCTAAACGTCTTTCTTCGGTAGGTATTAAGTCTATTAAAATTAAATTTAAAGTTGAACTTATATTAGAAGATAATAATAGTAAATATTCCTCCTCTAATAAATTGGGAAAAGAGTAGTTCCGTTACGTAGTCGAATGAAGGAACACTTTATAATATTGAATAAAAAAGTAGAAAAAGTTAATTTCCCGGGACTTATAGAAATAGATATTATTAAGATATTTATTACTATTAATAATAAAGATTATTTCTATACCCTCGTTAATAAAGGTTATTAGTACTATACTGTAATTAATAAGAGTATTATTAAAAAGTTGAAGATTCCTATTGTACTTATCCTTAAGAGAGAAATACGAGGGGCCTCTACTAAAATGGAAAGGGCAGAGATTAAAGGGATTGTTTATTTTAGGGTAGATATTTATAGTTACAAATCTATTATTTATACTTATATAATCCCTAAGTTGGAATTTCCCGTTATTTTGGGAAAACCGTAGCTAACCGCTATAAAAGCCTATTCTATCCCTTATAAATATAGACTTTGGCACGGTACAACCAGTTATTAGATCCTATATTTAAGATATTCCCCTAAGAATTCGTCCTTAAAGGCTAAGGAAATTAGGGAAATAATTTATTATTTAGTAATTACCTTTATAACTACAATAAATAGGATTAGGAAGAAAGGGGGTTATTGAGCCGCGGAGTCGGCAATATTTATAATAAGCCTACGAAATATTAAGAAAGTATTTAAGCCTAAAATTAATATAATAGACAAAGAATTGCGAGAAAGAATCCCCGTAGAGCTATACAACTACTTATTCGTTTAGAAATAGTTAAAAGCCGATAAGGTTAACCCTAATCGCTTAAAGGTAGACTATAAAATTAAGATTAAGAAAGACGAAAACAGTAAGGAAATACCTCTCTTATACAATTACTTCTATAATATATTACAAGAGGAACTTTTAGTATTAAAGAAGATATTTAAAGACTTTTTCGATAAGGGTTTTATCCGTACTAATAATTTAATAGCTATAGTACTGGTTTTCTTCGTAAGGAAGCCGGGTGGAGGTCTTCGCTTCTACTATGACTATTATACTTTTAATACTATTATTAAAGCTGATTATTACTTATTACCTCTAATTAAAGAGATTTTTAGGGTTATTACTAAAGTTAAATAATTTATTAAAATAGATGTTATATAGGCGTTTTATAAAATTCGTATAGTAGAAAGAGAGGAAGGGAAGACGGCGTTTTAGTACCGATTCGGTTTATTCGAATAGATAGTTATACCTTTCGGGTTATTAGGAGTACCGGCGATATTTTAATAGTATATCAATAGTATTTTAGGGAATTACCTTAACGATTTCGCCTTAATATATATAGATAATGTACTAGTCTTTTTATTAGGTTCCAAAATAGATTATTTAGAGAAAATATACAAAGTCGTTAAATATATAATTATTATAAGACTTTATTTGGACTTTAAGAAATGTAAATTCGTTATTAAGAGCGTTAAATATTTGGGTTTTATCGTCGTTATAAATATAGGTATTTAAGTTGACCCGGAAAAGATTAGAGCGATTATTGAATAGGAGGTATTTACATCTTAAAAAGGCGTACAGAGTTTTTTTAAGTTTATTAATTACTACCGGATATTTATTAAGGATTTTTCTTCAGTAGTAGGACTGCTAATAGCCCTTACGAGTAAAGGGGTACCCTTTGAATAAATTAAATAATACGGCGCCGCTTTTAAGAAGTTTAAAGAATTATTTATAGAGGCCCCTATTCTTACTTAGTAGGATCCCGACCTATTTACTTTCTTCGAATCCGATTATAGTAACTATAATCTCAGTAGTATTCTTACTTAAGAAAAGAATAGGTAAAAGACGGCGGTTATTTATTACTTATAGAAATTTATTCTAACCGAATACAATTACCTTATTTACAATAAAGAAATATTTATAATTATTAGATACTTGGAAGAGTAGTTTGCTAAATTTAAGAGTTACGAGAAGTTCATTATTATTATTAATTATTATAATCTTAAGTATTTTATAACGAGGCAGAAGCTCTCTAAGCAGTAGGTACGTTAGGCCGAATTTCTTTCCCGGTTCAACTTCGAAATCGTCTACTACCTAAAGAAGTTTACTATAATCCCTAATACTCTATTTCGTCGAAATTAGGACCGCCTAAACGAAGTAGACGTAAAAGCCCGGGAGATATAATTCATCCCCCAATCCGCTTTTAAAAATTATATTCGTATAATTACTTCTTCTATTTCGGTAAGGGAAGGCGTAAAAGTATTTAAAAATCTAAATTTATAATAATTCTACGAAAAGTTCTCCTAAGAAAACGAAGTTTACTAAATAGTCCGCTAAGTTATTATTAACGAAGATAGGACTCTTCTAATTTCTATATAGGGTTTAAAAATATAATTCGGCGAATATACTATCGACGGGCTCGGTAAGTTATACTACCGAGGGCGTATCTAAATCCTAGGAGCTTCCGCTATTATAGAAATTATAGCCTTATATATATCCTTAAAAGACATTAAAAAGAACGTTCTCCGTATTCGTCTTATTTAAAAAATATACAATTCGAAGGCTCTCGGTCACTTTAAAAAAGAAGGTACAATTTACGTTGTAAATAGAGATTTCTTCTAGCTATTTATAAATATATATATTCGTCGGTTCTTTACTAATTACAATATTTACAATAAAATAAAATATTAGAAAAATTAAAAAAAGGGGTTACTAAAGCCTATACCTATCCTTAATTAATTTAATAAAGATATTCAAATAGACTTTATTATTAATTTCCCCTTTATAAGAGGCTACATTAACCTCTTCATTATTAAAAATAGGCTTAGTAAATCGGTAATTTTCGAATTAATACTTACTATAGAAGTAGAAATAATAGTAGAAGCCTTCTTTAAATATTTCATTCGGTACTATAATTAATTACGTTCAATTATTAACGATAAAGGTATTAATTAAACTAACCGATTTTAAAAGTATTTCTATAATCTACTAAGCATTAACCAGCTTTTAAATACCGCTTTTCACCCCCAAATTGACAGTAGCCCCGAAAGAATGAACTAAGAGGTATAAATATTCTTAAGAATTTTTATTAATTATACCCAAAACGATTAGGATTATTAATACCTAATAGTATAATTAGCGATTAATAATAGGGTTAGTACTACTATCAATATATCTCCATTCTTCATTACCTACGGCTATTACCTATAATCCCTAATAATTCTAATAATTCCCTTAACGGAAATAGAACTTAAGAACCCGTAGGCGAAAGCGAAGAATTTCGTTGCAATACTATAACAAATTACAAATTTTTATCAAACTACAATAATAATCTTTATTTAAAAGTAAAAGCGTTTCGCCAACCGTAAAAAGTAGTCCGTAGAAATCTTTAAAGTAGGGGATAAAATTTGGCTAAACCTTAAGAATTTTACAATTATACGCCCTAAGAAGAAGTTCAATTGGGTCTACGCCAAATATACAATATTTAAAATTCTTAACCCCTTCGTAGTAGAATTCTCCGACTTCTCATCTAGGGTATTCGATAAATTTTATATAGATCTACTATAAAGAACTCGCGATAATCCCTTATTAGGGCAAATTATTACCGACTCTTAACCGCTAATTATTATAGTAAACGAGAAAAAGGAGTACTTAATAGACGAAATCCTTTATATTAAAATATAAAAGGGTTATAAGATAATTTTAATTAATTAAATTAATTAGGCGAAATAGTCTTAGGAACTATTAAAAGAATTTACAAATACCAAAACTCTAAAACGTTTTAAAGTAAAATACAGCCTAATAGATACAAATAATAGACTAGTCGAATACTACATTATAGAATATACGAAGTAATAACGTCGGTAGCGAAAATAAAAGAAGGAAAGAGCAATATTAATTCTAAATTTTAAAACTACTTCTTCGGGTATTTACAATAATAGTAGTCGCTAATCTCCAACGTATTTAATCTCTCCTATACTTCGTTTATTTAAACGATAAATATATCGATAATATTAGCGAAAATAGGAAGGACGGGGGTACTGGGAGCGACCGGAATTAGGGGAGCGGCGACAGCGCCGCGAAGGACTAATATAATACTAATAAATTCCTTATTAATTTTATTATTAGCTAAAACTCTAGTTTAAAAATAGCGGGAAAGACTTATAGCGTAATAGAATTATTTTTTAACAATTCGGCGGCCTTACGCTAAATAATTAGGGCTACATATATTCTCTCGTATACTTTCTTCTTATTTTCAGGCGCTACTACTATTTAAACGTCGGCGAACCGTTTAGTAAGGAGGGAAGTATAATTATAGCACTTACTATTGTTATAGTAGGATATATAAGCCTTATTACCTAATTTAATATAATATTCGCGGGGGCTATTAAAGTATATAATATAATCGATTTCGAATAACTCATATTTATCCTATAAAATAACGTAGGTTAATAACGATTTCTTAAAGTAAACGTAACGGAGAAGACTTATTAAAGTGTACGTCTTCTTAATAAAACGCTTAGGAGTATCGGCCGATATTTAATTAATAGCAGTAATAATAGGTTTAGAAGGGGGCTATTAGCGAATAGCTTCATGGGCCTTCTCGGCCGGAGTAGGAAAATAAAGACCGGAGCGGGCGCTAAATACGACCGATTCGGAAGAGACGGAGGAGGAAAGTTCGGGGGTCGACAAATAAAGTATTTATTCGTATTAAGAAGGGTAGGCAATAAGATTAGAGAGGGGGAACGGTTAATAATAATATTTACTTTAGTATTAAATAATAGTTGGAAAGAAAAGGAAGAAGAAGAGAGAGAGAGAAAAGTAGGAGGAGGAGAGGTATTTATAGACGGATTAAAAGGGGTAATCGTATAGGGCGTAAGTGTGCGCTATTATTTGTTTACTTATTTACTTACTATTTAGCGCTATTGCCTGCTTGTAAATAAGATGGAAGGTACGAACGCGTAGAGGAGTAGGAGGAAGGGTAAGAGGGGGGAGGAAGGGGGTAATATTATAGGGCTAGGGCCCGGGTTGTAGTGCGTTGGTTCTTACGACTAGTACTATTAGTAGTACTATAGCTATATCTATATAGCCCCCTTTAAAACCTTGTATTTGTAGTAGAGCCGCCTCTTAGTTAGACTTTTCCTTCTTTATAGAACCTCAATTAAGTTATACGACTAATACCTATATTAATTGTACTGTCCCCGTTACATTAGGAATTAGAACATGTTCTAAGAATAGTTTAAACCGCTTAATAAAATAATAGGTGGCGATGTAAGGGTTGTAAAGGATATTTTGTCGAGATATAGTACGACGTTCGGTATTATTGGATTTAAACTAAAGTTTATAGTTAGGCATATGCTTTGCTAAGCTTTCCCAGTGTAAATCGGCTGTGTTGAATATAATAAATATTATAAGTATACCTAAGAAATTAATATAGGTTGATAATTTACGAAATCTTTAGATTTAGAATATTCGAATACTACGGAATTGTTGGGTAAATCGAGTAATTAAATTAAATAACTTTTTGGATTCGTTAAATTAAATTTTAAAGTGGTCTTAGAATACTTCCTAGTCGGTAAAGACATTTCGATTGAATTGAGAGTTGTTGACGTAGTATGTGCTTTTACTGTGAATTTGGGTACGTATAAGGGAATTGAATACAATATATCGAAATCGGTTATGCTTGGTAAAGCGGCTATTGTACTAGTGTATATAATGCCGAATATAATTAGTGTAATCGACGTTTTTTAACCGAGGGGTAAGGAATTTACTTTATCCTTGGGGGTAAAGATTGGGAAATACCTAAGATAGTAATGCCTATTGGCGTTTGAATTCGTTAATAGGTATGTTGCGGAGGGGGTTTTATTGGATAAAGTAACGTCGGGGGGGTTTTCGAAGTGCTGGAGGTTGTTCGGGACCTAGAGGTTGTTCGGGACTTAGAGGTTATTCTTGTTAGCCTATAGGTTCTCCTCTTAGACTTAGAGGTTGTTGTTATTAGCCTATAGGCTATTGATTATCCGGTTATTAGTTGTCCGGCAGATTTCCGATTTGGATTAGTAGGGTATTAGGGTTGGGTAAAGTATTCCTTCGAAATTGTGCCCGCAATTGGTCGATGTCCCTAAGTATACGATTAATAATATTAGGCGTAGTATTAATTTCTATATTAGTTTCGGCTAATATTTCTTGTAGGGCGGTTTCTTAAGATTTATTTAAATCTTCTTCAAAGTTTATATTATCTATATTAATACTGTTAATATAATTTATAATATTGTTATCTACTAGAAGTTGATTGAGATAGGCCTTATCGATTTTAATATTAGTATAGCCGGGATGATAAGCTTTGAAGAATTTAAGTTAGGTTTCGATTTTATAACGGCTATATTTGAATTCGTTGCGTATACGACCGACGTTAGGGTAATTGCGGTAATTGCGAAGCTGAATTAAGATAATATCGACCTCTTCGGGTAATTTGGGTAATTAAATATAGATGGCTATAATATCTTTAAGGTAGTTAATATAATAGCTTTTATACTTGCGTTATTGACTACCGAAAGTGTAAATATTATAATAGATATAGATTTGTAAAATAAGTATCTCTTTATATAGGTTGAGAGTTGGCAAATAGAATTCTTTATCGGCTTCTATAAAAGTGCTTAGGTTTATATTATTCTCTACGCCGAATTTAAATAATTCGCCGGGCTATAAATTTATATTAATATAGTAATAACGATTGTAAATACCCTAAGTATTAACCCTTAAGTTAAATTATTATTTATTATAACGGTTATATTATTCTTATACTACGGTATCGAATACAATTTAGTAATTACGAGCCTATTAATAGTATATATCTAGGATAGTTCGAATATTTAAATCCCTATTATATTAAGGGTCTCGTTCAAATTTAATACTAGGTACGCTAGGAAATTATAGACTATTATATTTTAAGGGCTAATATTCCCTACGTAGTCGACTTAGACGTTTAGCGCGAAGGGGATTGGGTAGGTTTGGCGGTATTTTTAGAATAGGGATATAGTTGTTAATATTATATATAGCCCTAGAAGTTATATTATTAAAGGGATTTGTAGAAGTAGAATTATCGAATAGATTTCGTATTAGTAAGTTGGGTACTAGTTGAAGCCGGAAGGGATTATCGTATTTGTTAAAATTATAATTATTACTATTATTATAATTATCGCTATTATATTTATTATAATATTAATAAGCGCGTTTTTAATACTTTAGGTAATAATATTGTTCGCTTTGTTTATTTCTACTGAAGAAAACGCTACGTTAAAAGTCCTAATAATAACCGAGATAGATTTTGTTTTCCTTTCGAATATTATAATTAGGATTACTATAAATATATATTATATAGAATCCCGTAGTTGGCTCTAAGTTAATAGGACGGCGGGTAATATTGTAAACCGGGTATATAAAGTATAGTAATAGCTAGTTAGGTTAGGTATTAGCGTCGTTATTATTTATAGATTATATTAAAATATTTAGGGAAGACCCGGTTAGTTGTAGTGGCGGCGATAGACTTTTCCTAAATTTAGTTTCGCCTAAATAGTATATATAATAATCCCTTTTTAGGAATTCGATAATAAAATCCTAATGTTCAGCTATACTATTATAAACGGAATAGATTTTGCGTTGAGAAGAGATATTGTATTATATAGTTAATAAATAAAATAAATAGTTGCCGGTAATGGGATAGTAGTCGTTAATATATCGAAAGTAATAATAATTCGGGTAAATAAATCGTTTATTATTATTATATATTATATAATTTCTATTACTTATAGCGCTCCGCTCTATAAGGGGTTATATAATATAATAATTTAAGTAAGTAAATTGCTTATTGTTATTATAGAATTAATAGGTATTTATAATTAGGTTGCGGTTGGTAATAGGGTAAATGATATGATAATAGTAGTATATAAATCGTTTGGGGTCGCTAGTTGTAAATTCTAAATTAGGGTGTTATTGAGTAATTAAAGTTATTAAAGACGGTATAGGCGAAATGCTTTTTTCTTTATTGCGTTTTCGAATACGATAATTATAGTAAATACGTTCTCTTTATTAATGGGTTCGAATAGTCTTTTTATTATCCTATTATATATTAAAATTAATTTAATTAAGTATTAATAGCCTTAGAGATATACCTATAAATATTATCCGCCTAGTTTATATTAAGTATTCTATTGAATTAAATTAGCCTTAGACTAAATACTTTGGAATTGCGAAGTATAAGTTTTAAAGCGATAGGAAGTATTAGCGATAATTAATTGAGTATTAATTTGTCGGAAATTTGTTTATAATAATTAAATTGATTTCGAACGATTAGGCTATTGTAAATCCAAATTAGCTCTCTAAATTGGTTATAGTCGAATTACTTAGTAAAATTTTCGGGGTTAGGGTCGTTATTAAATTCCAAATATCTTTTATTAATATTATCCCTATTGAGCTTTTAGTAATTCTTAAGTAGAAATATTAATTTCCTCGCTATTAAATCGTTTATAGTAGAATTGTTGAATTGCCGGAGGTTATAAGGATTGAATTGCCGGAAGTTAGAATACTTAGGGCGGATTAGTATCGAATAAACCGGTAATCGGAGGCCGGCGGTTAATTCGGGTTCGGGTATCCTCCGGTAAAAATAGTATAGTAGTATTAGGGTTTCTTTTATTACTAATATTAGCGGTGGCGGATTGTAAATTAGATTATAATCGACGATATTCGGCTCGATCCTAAAATAAAAGTTAGTATTCAAAATATACCCTAATAGATAGCCAATTAATATACTTAAATCGTACCTGTAACCCCCTGCGGTTCGGATTTTAACCCTTTCGGGTACTATTCACCCTTAAATAGTAGAACGATGCGGTATATTAGGTTTATAGTAAGATTTACGCTTTTGAAGGATTTATTATTAAATAAATAATATTAGTCGAATAACTAATTAGTAGGGAAGGAAATAATAGGTTTTAATAATAAAGGGAAAAGAGGTAGGATTAGACTTATTAAGGTTCGCTTAATACGGTAAATATTATAAATAATAGTAGTTTAAGTAGGATCGGCTTTACTAATAAATACCGATATTGGTTTTCTCCTATTATAATAAGTATATCTTTAAATAGGAGTTAAAAGTTAATTTTATTCCTAATTGCTAAGCGGCGGCTATTAACTAGAATCTATTTTAATTAATAAACTAATAGACTAATAGATTAAAAGATTAAATAGATTAAATAATTGAATAATTGAATTAATTAAATAATTAAATAATTGAATAATTGAATATAGGACCGAATAATAGTTGTAGAATCCTAATTAAGCCAAAAGCCAAAAAGCCAAAAAGATAAAATATTGGAAATAATATCGACGCCAAAACGGATATTATCCCCGTCCTTAATATTTATTAATTCGTCTTTCTCTAATTGTTAATCGCTATCGTTAATATATATTTTATCTTTAAATAATAAAGATAGTCGTTAATAGAAGAATATATAGATAGTAAGGAGTAGGGAGGGGAATTAATTTAAACCGTTATTTTAATAAAAGTTATTAATCTTATTACTCTAGTATTAATTACTCTCGTACAATATTAAAAGTAATAAAGTAATAAAGTAACGAAGTAATAAAGTAATAAATATAATATATCGCCGCGAAAATAGATAGTTAATAGAAAGATATTATTTAAAATAATTTAAGAAATTAAGAAATGGTTATAAATGTTATAAGGATGTTGTATAGGGATATTGTATTAACGAAATCGAGAAGGTAGGTCTAGAAAAGTTAAAGTATTAGTAAAATAAATAATTAAATAGGGAGCGGGGAGGGGAGGGGAGGGGAATTTACGCCGGTTAGATAACCGATACGTTTTAATTCGGCGCTACGTTTATTATAGTAGCGAATAGTTATTATCGATAGGGGAATAATTAAGTTTAAGTTATTGTAGGATAGTATTAAAAGATATTTGAGATTAAGTATGGAAGTTAATTTCTAATATAAAATTGTAAATATATTAAAAAGGAGAGAGTTTGAGGGTTAAGGAGAAGTAGGGGGAATTAGATTTTTATACCCTTTTAAGAGGGAGCCGATAAGTATTAGAAATTTCCGCTAATTGTTAGAAATTTTATTACTAGTTATTTATTATCGTTACGATTATTTGGTTTAGTAGTAAAAAGTGTATTGAGATGGAAAGGGTGGCGGGTAAATAGTATTACAATTGCCGTTATTAGTATTGAAAGATAGAAAGTAGTAATAGATTTGGAATAACGGTAGGGTAGGGCACTTTCCTTATACTAGGCCAATATTAAAATAATGCGCAATTAAATGTATTTTAGTAAAAGTCGTATAAACGCCTACGCGGTCGTTTAAAGGTTTGAAATTAAAAGATATTAAAGATTTTAAATAATTCCTAGTATTATGCAATAATTATAGCGATGAAAGTAGTATATTATTTATTGAAAGTAGTAAAGTTGAAAGTATTGAGGTGAAAGGTAGAGGTGGGGTTTGTATTTGCCCGCCTTGTGCCCCGCCGATTTACAATTAAAGTAATACGCGATTAAATATACTTTATTAAAAATTGTGTAAATTGTTGTTGTAGTTGTATAAATACTTTTGTAATCGTTTAAAGGTTTAATATTAACAATTCTAGACCTTTCTTAGTATTATACGATAGTTATAGCGATGAAAGTAGTAATATTAATAGTTGAAAGTATTATTGTTTATTGATTGAAAGTAGTAGAATTGAAGGCGATGACGTAAAAGGCGGTGGCCGGTGCGCTAATTTGCTAGGAGTGCTAGATTTGCCGGGAGTACTAGAGTTAATGGGAGCGTTAGATAGTTGGGAGTGTTAAATAGCCGGTATGTGAGCTACGGTCGCGCGGTCGTATGTATGCAAATGCCCGCCCGCCCGGTTTGTATAGGATTTTATTTATAATACTATCCTAACTGTATTTTACGCTATATCTTTATATAAATAATATGGTAGATATAGACGAATTTATTCTATTTTATAGCATTTTTTGTATTCTGATGTATATAGTTGATGTTGAGATATGACAGTCTGAACGCGACGGAAATGTAGTATAGTCTGCGTTGGCTATTTAGATTGTATTCCGATGACGATATAATTTCCTTTTTGGGATAGGGTAGGTCCTGCGTATGGGTCAATAGGTAGTCCGTATTTCTGCACGTTGGGCCCGAAGAGACAGAAATCGCCGCGCCTGCCTCGCGTCGATGTGGGCCTACGGACTACGACCTCTGGTGTGGATTTAATTGTGGTACCTCTGGTGTGGGCCCGACATCTCCTCTCGTTTGGGCATGGGCGTTTCAATAAAAGACGAAGTCGACCAAATAATTCTTAAATAGAATACCCAACACCCAGATAAAAAATAATCTATTTCTAATAAAAGGGTATTAATTACTCACACTATCTCTCGCATTTACTAACGCTTATAAATTAATAAGAAAAATATTATAATCAAATCATTCAAAGACAATAATATCTCCATCCTTCTAAATAAATTAGAGAATTACCTTATTAATATCAAAGATATTGATAGAATTACTAAAATAGTGTTTCCTTGGGCGGAGCCGGATATGCCCGAGGAAGACAGTGAAACGCCCATTCTTCCTTCCACCTTAGAAAGTATCTTTTTTTTTTAAAAAAGAAAAAAAAAAGAAAAAAAACCTCCTATTTTTAATTCTTTATTACTTATTTATTATTCCTAATTTAAAAATTCTTTTTAACTTAAGGCCGGAATAGCTTTTAGCTAAGTATAAGGTAACCGTTCTCTCCTTCTAATTATTCTAATAATATTTTACTTTTTAGATTTATTTTTCCCCTTTTTTTAAGATTTTTTTTTTCCTTTTTTCTAGACTTTTCTTCTCAAAGACTCATTCGTTAAATTTTTTTCAAATCCGATTTGCTCTCCAACCAAGGCCCGGATTAACTTATACCCGGGACCAAAATGTTCGCCATCTCCTCCTGATTATTTTGGTACCCTTTTTTTAGGGTTAGGGTTATTCGTTATTGAAAAGACTTAGCCATTTTGGATTTTCTTTTCAAATTCTTATCGCCTCCAAATTTCTTATCGTCCCTTTTCTTATCATTAGACCTTAACAATTTCCTTATCCTTAGCCATTTTGGATTTTCTTTTCAAATTCTTATCGCCTCCAAATTTCTTATCGTCCCTTTTCTTATCATTAGACCTTAACAATTTCCTTATCGCTAATTTTCTTATCTCCTTAACAATTTAACTTGGTCATTTTCAAAAATTTTCGTCATTTGGCACCACGGTCGCATCGCATTTCAATAAGAAAAACCACTCTTTTCGACTTTTCTCAACAACCAGTGTAGTGCAGGGAGTGCAACCAAGTGCAAAATATTCGCCTCAATTTTGCGGTCATTTTGATACTTTGTGCACTTTAATGCATCTTCTAGTTGAAGAGGAATTTCAATTGCAATGTCGTTTCGTAGGAATTCAGCACTGTTTGCGATGGTTATTGAGACAGTGTCCTGATGATTTCCTTTTTGGGCGAGCGGTGAGATTTTGCCGGGTCCGTGCACGGGGGAATTTTCTGCACGTTGGACGCCTATAGACAGAACCGCCGCGCCTTCCTCGCGTCGATGGTGGGCCCACGGACCACGACCTCTGGTGTGGATCCAATTGTGGCACCTCTACAGGTGTGGGCCCGACGCATCTCCTCTCGTTTGGGCATGGACGCCTATAGACAGAACCGCCGCGCCTTCCTCGCGTCGATGGTGGGCCCACGGACCACGACCTCTGGTGTGGATCCAATTGTGGCACCTCTACAGGTGTGGGCCCGACGCATCTCCTCTCGTTTGGGCATGGGCGTTTCAATAATTTAGAATAATTAGTAAACGGTTAATAATATCCCTAACGTTAACGATCTTAATAATATCCCTAAATATAAAGACGATAAAAATCTAATCTATAAAATGAATAATAAAAAAAGACAAAGGGCAAAAGAAAAGGTAGAAGAGAGGGCATATAAAGTTAAAAAGGTAATATATAACTACTATACTATAGCTATATTAAAAAGGATAATAAATAAGAAAAATATCTCAAAGAGAAGTTATAAAAAGAAAAAGGACTATCTTATTACAATAATATTATATAATAAAAAGTAATAACGAACTCAACAGTACTAAGAAGCATAAATATAATAAGTTTAACAAACTCAACAAAATTAATAATAATATTAATAACTAACAATCTAAATAACAATAATCAAACTTTATTACCCCTATTATCAATAGACTCGCTACTTTCAATATTATTACTTTCCTCACTCTTACGATAATAATAATAAATAGCCCAACCGTTTTACCAATAACGAACCTTCTAAAGCCGGTTATCCCAACAACTCCAATACCTACCAAAGTCTACAATATAATAATATACCTCCTTCTTATCCCTAATATAATTCTCAACAACGTAACGGCTACTATTACAAACCCAACTATAATAATATTCCTTATCGAAATCTATAAGGGTAATACCCTCTAATACGTTGGGAATTAATAGGATTCGAAGGACGAAGAAATATTCATCCCTCTCACGAAACTAACGGGAATTAAAATAATCGTCGATTATATTTAGAAGGGAGTATATAAACGTCAATACCAAAGGTTTATTTACTTTAAATCCCTTCTCTTTATTTACTTACAAACGACGTTAATAGGACCGAGACAAACTCTTTAAAGGGAAAGCATAGGGGCGGAAGCCATAGCAACAACAACAAGGATAATAACAAGGATAATAATAACAAGGGTAGCAATATATATAACTGGGGTAAAAGAAGTAGAAAAAATAAGCCAAATTCCCCAGCGAACCAGAAAGAATCCCCCCAGGAAAAAGCACAATAAAAAAGGCCCAATTAACAAGCCCCCGACCAAAAACATTGCCCTCCACCTTAACTTACATACATTTCAATACACAAACTCGGACTTGAGCATTACAAATATACGAGCACCCTGCCTAATATCCAGGTTTTTCAGGCAGTAACCTTTTGCCAATTTGGCGAGTTTCTACGGTACACACCGGGACTGCCGTACCCTTCACTCCCGACCCCAACATCACCTGTCGCGTGATGACATTTACCTACGTATCTTGCCGTGAGTACATAGTGCATTATATTGTGCATGATAGCGCGGAGAGTGCTTGCAATTCTCTTTTACATGCTCAGAATCTGCCACATGGCATCCCGAAACCTTGGATGCCTCTTCAGTCATCCTACTTACGTGCAGAGCACAAAGTGCCCGGGTTCGTGTTCTGACAGGAAAACTGAGACATGGTAAGGCAGGTACGCATGGTCAAGTTGTAATTCTCTCTCGGGGTTTGCCTTTTCCTGTTATCAGCCATCCCGGCTTTGGTACCCAGAAACAACAAAAAGAGCTGAAGGCAGGGAAGGAAATGGGTGAATGGGTATTGTGGAAACCGAAGATGAGATGGGCATCATGTGCTCTGACGAGAAGCCATGCACAAGTTATAGCCTCCGGACTTCAGGAGGGCAATGAACGACGCTGATTTGTGCCACGAAAGCAAATAAACAGAGCAGCTACGACGGCAAGGCATAGTGACGAACCGTCTGGCCAGGCTCTAGTCCTGGCTCGTGATCGTCGAAAAATTTGGTTGCTTTTTGATGGTCATTTCCCCCTTTTTCGCATTTCCCCCCTTCGTCATTTCTACGATCTTGCTTCCAATAGACACTCACACACCTCAATTAGAGTCCCTGACCATGATGCTTCAATCTACGGCGTAGTCTGTGAAACTTGGAACTGGGCAGGGACACGTAACGGCTTTGGTCATACAAACGACATGATGTACTGGTGCCCGGGGATTCCGACTTCCGATCGTGCTCCCCAAAAGTATTCGAGGTCTCTCAAGTGTACATTAGAGATTTGCTATCTCACTGGGCGTTTTTGACGGGTTTGAAGCATAATGGAGCTTGAGGATAAAGAAGTCTGTTTGCTAGGTGGAGGGCTGGACAGGGAGCCAACTGTATAGAGCGTATATACCACCGTTAGAGGAGAGTAAACAAACTTGAAATGCGCGATGCTGTGCTCTCTTTGTGTTTTTTAGTCCTACATTATTCTGGCCCAAACAACGGGGAAACCGAGAGCTCGGAAAGATTCGACGGCACGAAGGTACGGGGGCACAAGATTGTAGTGAGATGACGCAACTATGGATCTGCTAACTCAATTGCAAGCATATCGCCGTATCCATGAATTTAGATGTTGAGGTTGATCAACGGTCGAGTTGTTGCGATTAAGTTTGCTTTCCGTGGGAATATCGAAGAGTGACGGCAAAGGTGAACTTGCGAAATGGTCATTGAGGCAAAAAGCAGTGTCGTCCCCAGAATCCTGTCATCAGCCAGTGTTCAGCGCTGGAATATTGTATTCAAAAGCAAGCCACCGCTGTGCTATAGACAGTTGGTACTCCTCCCATCCTCTATACTTTCCGCTGTTGTCTAGTTTGGCAATGTTTCTGCTTTCTCGAGTGTTTCTGCTTTCTCATCTCCTTCTGCTTGCTCATCTCTCTCGCCGTCAGTCCCAGGCCCCGGGGCTTGGTCCTTATCCACAATTTCCTCCATCGCTTCCTTTATCTCTTGGATCTTATCCTCAACTCCCTCCATCACTTCCTTTAGCTCCAGCTCTGCCTTCAATCGACGGAGCCGCCAGTACAAGTACTGCCTGTTATGATCAATCATCTTTTCGACCCACTCTTCCCAAGATTCAAGACGACAAAGCAATGCCTCCTCAAAGACACTCGGCGATCCCTCCCTCACAGACCGTAGAAGCTCATCCCTGAACCGGTCTTCGGGCAACAGGTTTTCCTACACCTTCGACCATACGTGAGCCATTTCGGCGTCTTTCGAGTTCCTCTTGTAGTATGACATTCTGTCTAGATAATCAAACACCTTTGCGTAATCAGGCTCCTTGTTGAGTGCGTGGTCTGGCGAAGGCTTATTTTGATTTGCTCCAAGTGATTGTTTGAATGCATGTATTTTGTCGAGGACCCATCTGCGCCGGTTGTTCTCGTCGTATTGCCGGGCTGTGTCTGAATTCATGGCCGGAAGGCAAGTCTGGTATGACTCTGCGTTAGTGCTTTGTAGCATGATTTCTAGTCAAGATCATCGGGTACTTACCGGGAAAGAAAAAGCCCAGTGTTCTTTCCAAGGAAAGGGGGTCGTCGCAGACAATAGTCGAGACCGCGCGCAATAGTAATGCTTGAATGTCGATGCACTTTTCTGTGATGTTTCGTGAATGCGTACTCGTGATGACCGGCGTTTGTTCGTTGGCGAAAGGCTATTTCAAGCTGAAGATTGTTATGGTGAGAGAGCGATAACTGATACACCTATGCTGGCTGGTCGATCTGTCGAAGATAGGTAGTTGATGTTGTGTTGATGTTTTCTCCGAGATGCGAATCATGGGCATTGTATGCTCACGGGTTAGACAATGTGGAAATTGCGCTTGACGAGCTTCCTTCTCTTTCTCCTTGTCATTTCGATGCTCGGGCCCGCCATAGCTTCTTCGTTCCTTCTCGCAGTCAACCGTTTTCTCCTTCTGCCATCTTCCTTTCCGATTTTCCTATACCTTCCTCCTCATTCTAATGGTAAATTTAGAGAGTCGTACCTGTACAGTATTCAACTCTCTGCTCCTTATCTCTTTGATGGGCCTTCACGTTAATCCCTATGAGTGCTCATCACCGGTTAGATTTTGTCATCGCTGCAGCACCAGCCAGACTGTGTGGGCCCGTGAGACAAGTCGAGGGCGATACACGCAGGGTCATACAGAGGAGCATAGTGTGCGGGATCTCAAAGCGCTCAACTGGGGGCACCGTCATTTAGCGAACATTGTTGATTTGCCTTCTATACTTGAAATATTTTCCGTGCCCTAAGTCCATCTTCTAGAACGCCTAAAACCATGATGAAAAAAATATCATAACACATAAAGAAACAACGGAGAATAAGATAATCCATGAATACATTCCGACCGCGTCAATACCCGTAATTTTCTCTCTTAAACGCCGCCATGTTGTCCTTGTTCCCCTCAACACACAAACCGGTTACTCCGCATCAGGGATTCCACTGGCACCCTCCTCCTGGTACTTATCCCAGTTTGCCAAGATCTGTTGGATCTTGGGAGAGTTCGTCAACCGGTAGACATCCTCGAAATACTCCTTGGTGATCGCGAATGGCCTAGCAGTTACGTTGGGGATATACTTGCCAATAAGCTTCGATGGGTCGATGGTGGTCTTGTTGATTTTCTTAAGCAAGAAGCTCCTGAAAGGCTTGACACCGGACCTCAGGAAGGTCGAGTGGAAAGGCACATCGATACCGGGGAGCGGGATGGTGGCAAAGCCACGCTGGAGAACGAGAGGCGTGGGCTTAGCCTCGGTGTCGTTGGCGCATGACTTGATGATCTCGACCAGCTGCTCCTTGACGGTCTCGGCAGAGTACTCCTTACGCATCTTCTCAATGTCGATCTTCATCATCTTGATGGCGTTGCAGACACCGCCAAGGGTGTCGAGCGCACGCAAGTCGCCAGCGCAGACGTACTGCATGTTCTCGACGTTGAAGTTGACAATCTCAAGAAGCCAACCGGTGGTCTCTGCGATGCTGCCGACCACGAACCGCAAGGCCTCTTCGGTGAAAGTCTTGTTGATGCGGCTGGGATTGACAGCGCACATGCCATAGTTGGAGCGCCCCGTCTCATCGCGCTCGACAGCGACCTGCATGGTGAGGCCACGGTAGAAGACGACGGATACGAGGGACTCGATGGGCATGACATCGGCAAGGGCAGCTAGCGCAGAGTATTCACCAAGAGAGTGACCAGCGAAGGTGCTATCGCGGGGCACAAGTCCCTTGGCCTTCATGTCCTCGAAGCTGGCCTTTTCCATCAGAGTAAGAGCGGGCTGCGTGAACTGAGTAGCCGAGAGAAGACCGTTGGGTGAGCGGTAAGTGTAAGAGGTAGTCTTCTCATCGATCTCCTTGAACATACGCTCCGACTTAATCGAGCCATCGGTGGCCACAGTCTCGAAAGTCATGGACATGTAGTTCTGGCGGATGGCCTTGCCACGAGGGCCACCAAAGTGAATAGTGAGCTCCTTGGGGTTGTTCCGGACAATGTTGGTGATGGCAAAGCCTACAGACTAGTTAGCATTGAAATCAACGAAAAAGACAATAGTAGGGACTTACCGTAAGTATCCATAAGGTACTTGTCAGCGCGATCCCAGACAGCCTTGGCCACAGGGCTGCTGTTATAAAGATCCATACCCATGCCCTGCTCCTGCGAGCCCTGGCCGGTGAAGATATAAGCGGTGATGGGCTGCTCAATTTCAGCCTCACCCAGGAGCACCTTTTCCTCGGTCTCCTTATTGATGGCCTCAACCTTGATGATCTTCCGACCAGCAACCATACCGACGTGCTGCAACTTCACGTTGATATCATCATTGGGCAGAACCATGCCGGTAAGAGAGGCGTGGAAGCTGCGAACGCGGCCAACCTTGTTCTCGGCAGCCCAGGTCTCAACCAAGCTGCGCACCGCGGCACTCGAGTACATGCCGTGAGTGATGGTGCCAGGAAGGTTGGCATAGCTGGAGAAGACACGAGAGACGTGAATGGGGTTATAATCACCGGAGACGCGGGCATAGGTCTCGTTGGACGAGGGCGCCTTGAGTTGGAGGGGAGTCTTTCCGCTCAGAGGGATAGGGTTCTCAAAGTTGATGGGCTGCTCAATGGAGGAACCATGGCGCTGGAGGTAGTCGATGACGGGATTTCCGTGAGATTCGCCAGCGTAGTAGTTGACAGTGGCAACCTGGATAATCTCCTTGGTCGGGAGCTCAAGAAGGACCTGGCCCTGGGTCTCCACGTGGCTGAAGACAGTCTTGTTCTTGAAACGAATCAAGGTCTGGAGACGGAAGATCAGGGTCTGGCCGAGAAGCTCAATGTCAGAGTTCTCTTCATCATCCATCGTGAACCAATCCTTGGAGCGAAGGACAGCCACGTCCTTGGAGGTGGCAAGATGAAGCTGCATAGGGGTTTCCACCTTGCGCTGGAATGTGTTCTCGAAGTCGGTGTAGGTACCACGATACAAGAACTGCGAAGTAACCTCCATGACCTTCTCACCGTCGCGAGTGATGGTACCACAGACCTCGACCATCTTTCCAGACTCCTGGTTGATGACAGCGTTGATCTGAGCAGTAGTCGAAACCACATCGCCCTTCTTCAGGGGCTCAGCACCAGGCATCATGCGGAACTGGTTGGACAAATGGACGAGCTTGAGCAGGTCGCCGTCAATGGTGCGAGGGAAGATAGGCTTAGTGATAGCCTTCCAGCCAACAACAATAGCAAAGTCCATGGGAGCATACATGACCTTGTCGGGTCTGTCGACGAAGGCCTCTCCGGTGTTGCCAACGGCGTGGACAAACTCATTGATGGCCTCGCTGGTAATGGTGGTCTTGCCGCCGTCGAAGACTTCATGGACGGAGGAATCGAGGTCGAGCTTCTCATCCCCGAACCACGCGCGCCAGTAGAACTCCTTGATGCGATCATTGCGACCATCCATAACCTCATGGATTGGGGCATAGCCAGCCTCGGGGTTGTAGATGAACTTGAGAGTGAGGGGCACCGGCTTTCCGAGGGCCGTGGTATCCTTGATCATGTTGACGACAATCTCGTTCTTGCCGCTCAGCTCAACCTCAATAACATCGGCGTAGCGGTTGGGGCGCGGCTGCTCCTTGACGAGAATGACCGTCTTCTCGGGGTTGTTCGGGTGCAGAATCTCGACAAACAGACCACGAGTCGGCGCAAAGATGCGGCGCATGGGGTTGGTCTGATACTTTTGTCCTTGAACGAGGACATCGGACTGGAGAAGGGCGAAACGCCAGTTTCTTTGGTGTCCGGCGAGAAGCGAAAGCCAGGCGTCCAGCGAAGGAAGTTGAACGGAAGGTGATGAGGACAGACGATAGGTGTTCTTGTGCTCATCATAGGAGACAGTAAGACCCTCGATATCGAGAGGAATTTCCGACTCGATCAGCTTACCACCAAAGTACTCAATGGTAGGGATCTTGCTCTCATCGTCGCCATACAGGTCACGGGTCAGCAAGGCGATGTGACCGTTGTGAATACCGTCGAGGATGTCCTTGATGGGCTCGTCAACCTTGGTAGCGTGCTTGGCAGCCATGGGACCCTGGAGAATACAGGTACGGCCGACATCCTTGCCAACGACAGCCGCAAGATCCTCCGACTGCCAGAGCGAATCCTTCTTGAAGAAAAACTCGAAGTTTTCATCGAGAACAGGCACAAAGGTGACCGGCTTCTGTCCACGACGTTGGCAGAGCAGCAGGAAGTGCTGGACATCCTGAGCATTGATGAGTTGCTTCTCGGCCTCAGGGTAGTGCGAGAGAATCTGCTCAA
The DNA here is from genome assembly GCA_009806235.1 of Neurospora sp. CHS-2018c. NCBI lineage: Eukaryota > Fungi > Ascomycota > Sordariomycetes > Sordariales > Sordariaceae > Neurospora > Neurospora sp. CHS-2018c. The sequence continues at coordinate 668,215 of RAPC01000026.1, forward strand.
CAGCAGAGTAGGGTTCCTTGAGGTCAGCATAGCTCTGGAGTCTGGAAGGCTGGCCAGGAGTGGTGGTAAATCTCTCCTCAATGCGGTGGATAAAGTCACCAGTAAGCTTGGTGTACGACTGGTCGATCCACCTGGCCTCATCCTTGACGTAGAGAAGCTCGACCAGGCGGCGAACAATCTCAGCATATGTCATGTCCTCAAGATCGACGGCCTTGCCCTCCTTGTTCTGACCAAACCAAACCTTCTGGAAGTCCTTGTTGAGCTTCTCGATGATGTAATCACGGCTAGCCTTGAGAGCAGCGACCCTCTTCTCTTTGGGTAGGCTGAAGATCTTCTGGTCCATCTCAGCCCAGAAGCGGACACCACGAGTGGCGAGCTTGTGAATGGGCTCACCCATTTCAGAGCGGACAGTGATGACACCGCCAGCGGGACCCTTGTAGGTCTTCTCCCAGTCACTGTCGTCAAGACCAGGAGCGTCAACGATAGCCTGCTTGGCAGCCAGGCTGGTGTGGGCTTCCTTGGCGACCATCATGCGGCTACCGAACATGCAACCGTCGAAGGGCATGGGGGGATAGCCATACTTGATGGACCAGTCACCAGTAAGGTAGGGGTAAGTGTCATCGGCACCGCCGAAACCGCTACCGGCAACAAGAATGATGTTTTCTTGACGGCGGATACGGCCATACAGGTTGAGAATGTGGTGATGGAAATCCTCATACGAGTGATGACCACCACCTCTGCCACCGGTCCACTGGAGAAGGACGGGGAAGGTAGGGTTGGCCTTGGCGATGTTGATGACGGCCTGAATAGCCTCGCCCGAACCAGGCTTGAAGGAGATGTGCTTGAGACCCAGAGTCTCGATGTACTCCTGAGCGACCTCGATCGAGGGGACACCAGCACCGATGGTGAGACCTTCGATGGGGTAGCCCTCAGCTCTGAGTCTGCCAAGCAGGGGAATCTGCCAGCCCATGGCGCGAGGGTTGACATAGATCAAGTTGACACAGATACCGCGACCAGCAGGAACAGCCTTCTCAATCTTGGAGATGGCCTCGGTCATGGTCTTGGCATTGTAGTAGCCACCACCAGCAAGCTCGACCTGGTAACCAGCATTCATGGAGGCGGCAATGAAGTCCCAAGGCACAGTGGTAGGAGTCATGCCAGCGACCAACAAGGGCGGGAGACCAAGAAGTCTGCTCATCTTGGTATCAACGTATGTGCGACCAACGGAGTTCTTGACCAGTCTAGGACCGTATTCCTTGACCCAGTCCACAGCAAACTTAACTGCATCCTCGTCACGGTCGAAAAGCTCAGGCTTATAGCCAACATCAGTGACGGTTCCGTTCACCGTACCAGCAAGGATGACGCGAACGCCGGTACCCTCCTTGTTGCGGCTGGTCAGAATGCCAAGACCAGAGATACCGCCAGGGCCGAAATCGAGGATATGGGTGGCATCCTGGAAAACGGTGGCCTTCTCCCAGTTCACTGTCTCGCCCGTGATCATGCGCACAAGGGAAGGAACAATGTTGCCCTCAACTTCCTCCCGGAGATCCTTGCCCGTGAAAGTGTTATAAACGGGCATACCCAGGGTCCGAGAGTCAATCTGAACGTCCTTGAGGTCTTCGGCAATCAAGTCAGAAGCCTTGGCGAGGTACTTGCTGTGGAAAGGAGCAGTGATGGGTAGGAAACGGTTCACGAACCGAACCTTACGCTCGGTGTGGGGAATTCTGGTCTGATCAAGGCCAGTAGCAGCCTTGAGCTTTCTCAGCTGCAAGTTGAGACCGTGCAGAGAGCTCGGAGGGCCGGCAACGACCATGTTCCGAGGGCTGTTGATCAAAGCAATGGAGATATGCTGGTCCTCAGGGAGGTAGGCATTGGTCTGATCGATATGCTTCTGGACCTCGGCCTGGGGAAGGTCCCGAATGCTGAGCATGGGGGTAGGAGCACCCTCGCCATTATCAGCCGAGTCTTGGAGCATCGAGGGGGCCAGGGAAGTTATGGGGAAGGTTTGCTGGCTGCGAGCGCCGATCCAGAAGAGGATGGTCAAGGCAGACTTGCTATGCTCCTCGAAACTTTCCCACGAATCCGCAGCCGCAGTAATAGCGGCAAGGACAACACCTTGAGAGTGACCTGTCGTTCCGCTGATTCTCTCACGAAGGACACCGGGATGTACACCCAGCGCCTTGCAGGTGACCTGATAGTGTGCCAGCTGTACTAAACCAATCAAAGGGAAGCTCACGGGGGCAGAAATAAGGTAGTCGACATCGGGGGTGGCCTCTGGGCTCTGAAGCCAACCAAGCACGTCAAGGCCCTTGGGGTACAGCTTCTCGGCATCAGGGTGGCTGGACAGAGTCTGGAGCAGCTCGGCGGATGTGGTGATCAGCTCGCCGACGAATGCCGGATAGGTGTGGTGCAGCTCCCGGAGCTCTTCGAAGTACTCCTCAATGTTTCCTTGGCCACCAAAGATGGTGAAGATCTTGGCCGCGTTTTCACCGGCGGCACGGAACAGAGCCGACTCGTAGGGCTTGATGGCTCTGTTGCTAGCTGATCGCGCGAGATAGTAGCAGCGAATGACTTCGAGCTTCTTCTCGTCGATGCCCTCCATTGTAGAGACCATGGCATGGACATCATTGCCCCGTAGGAACGCCCTCTCGAACTCGTTCAGGATAATCTTGAGCACCTCCTCGTATGAACCCTGAGCGTCGTCCTCGCCTTGTGCCACCTCGGTCGCGATAAAGCCCATGTATCTGGCAACAAGCTCGAAAATGGATGAGGGCTCGTCATCTTGCGCGAGCTCGTCAGTGGGGGCGGGAAGGATAGCAGCGAAACGCTCCTTCAGCTGAGTAGCGTGGAAATGAAGGCCGGTGGGTATCAAGAAAGAGGTGTCGAGGGACCCGTGGGAGAGGGTGAGCGGCCGCAGAGAGGCAGACGACCTGGGGGTGGTGACGCCCGTCTGAGCGCCGGTACCGGTACCGTACATGGTTGTGAATGGGTATCTGAGAGACGGCTAGAAAGCTAGAGGACAGAATCTGTGGTTAGCGTCTACTGTTCACGGCCAAAGAACAAGAACCAGTGTCTTTGAATGTTCTCACTTGGTGCAATGGCTCCGAAACTCAGCAAAGAGCGGAAGCTAAAGGTGTTTTGATCTGGAGAGCCACTTGAGGCTGGATGTTGGTGTGGATGAGGCTTCAGTAATGGGGGGAAGCCAATGACAAAACCGTCGTCGTCAATGTCGTCGTCTCTATTGTCCGTCTCGCTGGTCAGGCACAGCAGGATCAGAGTCAGGGTTCCGGAGAGGATGGAAGGGTGGAATCCGGGGAAGAGAAGACTCGAAAAGAGGGAAAAGGTTGAAAGGACCTGATCCTGTCCCAAGCAAAGTCTGGGGGGAAATAGAGGCAGGTAGCGTTGGGTATACGGCTTGGGGATGTACCTCTGGAGGTAAGAAAGGGGCTCGACGAGGAGGAGACGAAGGAGACGAGAGCAGACGAGAGGCAGGTGGGTGGGGAGGGGCAAGGAAGGAGGAGTTGGGACTGAAGGGGGGAGGGGATAGGAAAATAATAAAAGGCGAAGGGATGGAGCCAAATACGCGGATAGTACATCGGCTTACAGTACATACCTTACAGATATAGAAGTATCCAAGTTCGTCCTTGGTCCCGTCTCTTGTTCACGAGTCAAGTGGAACTCGCACTTTCCTAATGTCCGTGAAATATCTTGATGGTGTTTGTCTCGCCTCGGGACGACGAGCAGAGTGTACAGTTGACGATACGTACCCAGTGCTGGAGCTGAGGCTAAGTTATAGGCCAGGCAATTATCTACCGACCTACAATACTGAGGAAATACGGTCCAGGTCCAGGCTTTCGACGGGTTGACCAGAGGGTAGAAGTTCACAGCGGAGATCGAGGCAGCAGCGGGTGAAAAGAAGGGCCCAATGGTTTGGTGAGAGACGTAAAATTCATGCTGGGCTGTACCTGCAATCTTCAGGCACACTCAAGGTGTACGACTATAAGATGGCGGGGTGTAGTCGTACATTTCCCTGCTTGATCTTGGAGAGGGGCACGGAGGGGAGGGACCTGACGATAAATTTCACCAGGGTCCTTATCGGTGCCTATCGGTTACCGTTCTTACCTGACATTGCGCGCAGTGGGCAGCCACGTTTCTGCCCCTGGCTGTAATCGAGGGTATCGCGAGCGGGCTTACGAGAGGCGTTACGACTCAGGCGAGCGAGGGGTCGGCACTGGACACTGCAGTGGGCCACAAAGGTTCCCGCTCCTGCCAGCCCAGCCAGCATATTGATTGCTCGCCAAAATTTTGGGTGGTTCTGGTTCTTGTTGGGGAAGTCGCGCAACACTGCTGGGAGTTCGGCCGGGCGCACACACCCAAACACCACCCACCAGAACAGAACCCCTACCGCCCCTTCCGTCCCCAGCATTCCCTACAAGCCAAAACCTTGTCAAGTGGGGTCCAGAAGCGACTTTTGGCAATGTCTCGCGACGTTTAGCGACGCTTGGGTCATGCAACAGCTTTAAAGCGTCGTCGTGTTTGCCTGGGTCTTGGCGTACCAGAATCGCGCACTCGCTCTACGGCGTTTTGACATCGCGACGTGCGCCGCCTTCTCGGTAGGTTGGTGACACAGTCGATTTAGAATGGCACACAGTCGATTTACGCAATCCGCCAATTGCGCACCCAATCGACCAATGCTGGTCGAACCACTCAAGATCCAGGAACGCTAGTCCTTCCGACCAGCCGAGTCCACCCAAGCCCACAGCGGAAACCCCAGCACTCCACGCGCAGATCAAGATGGCATTGTACCGGTACATCAATCCGAAACTTCCAGCGGAGGCCATGCCACCAAGATGGGGTCAAATTGGAGAAGCTTGAACTGACTTCCCGAGCCAGCCCGAGTGAGCCAATCCGAGGCGCTACAATTTCAAATATTTTGTCAACTTTTTTGAGTGAGGCATCAATGATCCATGATTGTCCATTGACAATATTGAGATCGTGGGTGAGGCAAAGTGTATCTAGGGTACAGAGATGTTCCCGTCTCCCAGATAATTCCATCCAGAGAGACAGCAACCTAGAGGTACCTATGTAATGAACTTCTTGCCACGACCTACTTGTACGTCTCGACCATGCTTCGGCGTTTAAAATTTTGGGTGAGGGCAAGAAGCTAGAGAGTTCGGCCGAAAGAATGCATACCCGAATACCCTAGGGCATAGAGCAGTGGCAATACCGGACCTCAAATTTATTTGCCGTGTCAGTTTTCGCGTCTCGGACCAGCCTGGCCCTTTAGTCTTTTGCCCCGGTAAGTATACCAGTTGAAAAGGCGGCCGCTTTTGTTTTTTTGCTCGTCAACACCTTGATAATCGAACGTCGAGGGTAGCAATGCAAGCAACACAAGCGAGGGTAGCTAGCTTGGTCTAGATAAAGAGATCGGGCAGCGGCGCAGGCCATGCCAGCCTTGGGAGACCCGACATGACGGCGTGCCCGTAGGGAAATACGAGCAACTGAAAGATTCGGTTGCGGAGGCGGAAATGTTTTATATGCTCTGTATATCCGGCCCCTCCGGACCATCAGGCCGGTGCCCGACGCTGTCGACGGTCCAGACTCCGGCTTCCAATGGTTCTGACTTTGATAATATTTGGTCCCTTTCAGTGTGCGTTGAGTCGGCCGATACCTGACGATGATCATGACGCCATGCAGAAAGGAGACTGAGGACAGCGTGTTGTGCCTTGCAGCCGCTCAGACGGGTTCTGCGGAAGACGGGGGCTTGACACCTCCATCAAAAGGGCTGAGTGATTCTTGCACACATGTTCGTGCGGGTATGTAGGCAACATGGAAACGTCAGCTCGCCGGTGTTGTGATACCTCTGCTTGGGCTGCCTTTGGTCGTCGGGTATGGTGTTGCAGCGGGTAGAGCAAGTGGAGGGCTGACGGGAGGGCAACCGTCGAGAAAAGGGGACTGCTGCCACAAGTGGGGAACGAATGGGGCCAGTTGGAGTTGGAGTTCACAAATGTCTGAATCGTGACTTGTAGAGGTACTTGTAGCATGACATCGATACGTGGCTAATCTTAGCGTGGCCCAAGAGATTTTTGGGGCCAATTGCACTTCTCTGAAAACCGTGGGGGAAGGGATGAGACCGCCGGCTTGACCATATCGGGCTAGCGTTGGATGTTTTGGTTGAGGGTGTTGAGCTGCAATGGAGGGGCGGGGGGAGGCGCGTCTGTATCAATGACAGGGGCTGCGGGGGTCAAAGTGGCATTCAACATTTGTGAAATTTGAGAACCAAACAGGCCAAACAAGCCGCCAGAAACAATGTTGGTTCATCAATTTCCAGAGGGAACTCGGTGTGTTTTCTGTTGTTGCGCTCTGACGCGAGTAATCTGTACATCCATCAGTCCGTTAAACCCCATCTTGTTGCTATTTGGCGTGAGTAGACTGTTCCTGCACCCTGGGGGATCCCCTGGCAGCAGTTGACCGACGGACACAGCTCCCTGCCTCCTGGCCACAAAAGGGTGCCATGGAAGTGAGTTCGTCCAAAGTTTCCTTGTTGTGTTGACGGCCGCGCGGTACTCAAGTATGTCAATGTATGTATTGTACCGTGTAAAATAGAAGTTGGGGTTCCAATTGCGATGCAGTGAGGTGAATTAAACAAGAAGGAGCCCACTTCGTATGCAGTGTATGCAGTGTAGTGTATGTCCGCCTCGTTCCCCTCCTCACCATCCCCCCGGCCCTCCTTCCCCTCGACGGAGTCCACGCACTTCCTTCGGTCTCCTTCAGTTTGGATTTCACCCCTCCCATCCTTCCATCCTCCATCCCTCCTCATCCGATCCGCTCCTTCGGGGTTTAGCACTACATCCTTGTGCTCCTTCTTCGCCGCCTGCCATATCTCCAGGCTTCTCTTTCTTTTCTGTCTGGTGTGTCAGTCTGTCTCCCCGTCCTTGCATATCCCGTCTCTCTGGGTCAACTTCATCTTCCTCTTTGCCTGTAATAAGGGCCTTCAACATATCGAAGGTCATCTTCCGTGTCCCTTTTTCTGCTGCCTTTGCTGGCATCCACGGACGTGTGTTGTTTCAACCACCAAACTGACATCATCTGCTTGCTTTTCGGCAGCTTTCACATAGCCAGACGACGGGCACGCCATCTAGCTGATTGCATTATACCCCGGGATACGCCTCACCTGCCCGATCCCCGCCCATACGTACCCTACTTTTCACCAAGAGACCTCGAAGACTATACCCCACCAAACCACCAAGATGCGTCCCGAACTTGAGCAAGAGCTCGCCCACACCCTGCTCGTCGAGCTCCTTGCTTACCAATTCGCCTCTCCCGTGAGATGGATTGAGACTCAAGATGTCTTCCTTGCGGAGAAGACGGCCGAGCGGGTCGTCGAAATTGGTCCCGCCGACACCCTCGGTGGTATGGCCAGGAGGACGCTCGCCTCCAAGTACGAAGCATTCGACGCCGCCAAGTCAATTCAGAGACAGATTCTTTGCTACAACAAGGACGCAAAGGAGATTTACTACGACGTAGACCCCGTGGAGGAAGAGCCTGAGCCGGTTGCGGCTAGCTCATCATCTGGTGCTCCCACCCCCGCTGCCGGTGCTGCTCCGGCTGCCGCTGCCGCTGCTCCTCCGCCCCCGAGTGCTGGCCCGGCGGCTTCAGTTCCCGATGCCCCAGTTCCCGCTCTTGACATTGTCAGGTCGTTGATCGCCCAGAAGCTCAAGAAGCCCTTTGCAGAGATTCCTTTGAGCAAGGCTATCAAGGATTTGGTTGGAGGTGAGATTAAACCAGATTCTGTTACTGACTGACATGACAATGACTAACAGAGTTTGCGTACAGGCAAGTCCACTCTACAAAACGAAATCCTTGGTGATCTAGGCAAGGAGTTCGGATCCACACCGGAGAAGCCTGAAGATACGCCCCTCGATGAGTTGGGTGCTGCTATGCAGGCTACCTTCGATGGTAACCTGGGCAAGACAACCCAGGGTCTTATCGCTCGTCTTATTTCCTCCAAGATGCCCGGTGGCTTCAACATCACATCAGCACGCAAATACCTTGAGACAAGGTGGGGTCTCGCTTCTGGCCGTCAGGACGGTGCGCTTCTGCTCGCCATCACTATGGAGCCTCCAGCTCGTCTTGGCTCCGAGGCCGATGCGAAGGCATATTTGGATGATGTTTCTCAAAAGTACGCCTCGCATGCTGGCATCAGCTTGTCCACCGCGGCCGCGGCTGGCCCTGCTGCCGGAGGCGGAGGCGGCATGATGATGGATCCTGCTGCCATTGAGGCCCTTACCAGCGACCAGAAGGCTATGTTCAAGCAACAATTGGAGCTTATCGCCAGATATCTCAAGATCGATATCCGCGCCGGAGACAAGGCTTTCCAGGCGTCTCAGGAATCATCCAAGGTCCTGCAGTCACAGCTGGATCTTTGGATGGCCGAGCACGGCGATTTCTACGCTGCCGGCATCGAACCTGTCTTTAGCTCCCTCAAAGCTCGCGTGTACGACTCCTCCTGGAACTGGGCTCGCCAGGATGCCCTCAGCATGTACTATGATATTATCTTCGGCAGGCTGAAGGCCGTTGATCGCGAGATTGTCAGCCAGTGCATCCGCATCATGAACCGTTCTAATCCCACCCTCCTCGAGTTCATGCAATACCACATCGACAACTGCCCTACGGAGCGCGGAGAGACGTATCAGCTTGCCAAGGAGTTGGGCTATCAGCTCATTGATAACTGTAAGGACGTTCTCAGCGTTGACCCTGTCTACAAGGATGTTGCCGTCCCTACCGGCCCCCGTACCACCATCGACGCTCGTGGCAACATCAAGTACGAGGAGATTCCTCGTGCAAGCTGCCGCAAGCTTGAGCACTACGTACAGCAGATGGCCGAGGGTGGCAAGATCTCTGAATACAGCAACCGTACCAAGGTCGAGAATGACCTTGCTCGCATTTACAAGCTGATCAAGCAACAGCACAAGCTCTCCAAGAACTCCCAGTTCGAGATCAAGTCTCTATATGGCGACATTATCAGGTCTCTGAGCATGAACGAGAGCCAGATTATGCCCAAAGAGTCCAGCAAGGCCAACAGCGTCTTGTCCAAGTCGTCGTCCAAGTCCAAGGGCAAGACCGAGACGATCCCCTTCCTCCACCTGCGCAAGAAGTCTGAGCACGGCTGGGATTACAGCAAGAAGCTCACCGGCCTCTACCTTGACTGCTTGGAGCAGGCGGCCAAGAATGGTGTTACCTTCGCCAACAAGTACGTGCTCATGACTGGTGCGGGCGCCGGTTCCATCGGTGCCGAGGTTCTCCAAGGTCTTATCAGCGGTGGTGCCAAGGTCATTGTCACGACCAGCCGTTTCTCCCGTGAAGTTACCGAGTACTACCAGTCTATGTATGCCAGATTTGGCTCTCGTGGCTCTCAGCTCGTTGTGGTTCCCTTTAACCAGGGTAGCGTGCAGGACATCAACGCCTTGGTCGACTACATCTACGACACCAAGACTGGTCTTGGTTGGGATCTTGACTACATTGTTCCCTTCGCCGCCATCTCTGAGCAGGGTCGCCAGATTGATGGCATTGACTCCAAGTCCGAGTTGGCTCACCGTATCATGTTGACCAACCTCATCCGCCTCCTTGGCAACGTCAAGGCTCAGAAGGCCAACCGCGGTTTCGAGACTCGTCCCGCCCAGGTCATCCTCCCGCTCTCTCCCAACCACGGCACCTTTGGTAGCGATGGTCTCTACTCCGAGTCCAAGCTCGGCCTCGAGACTCTCTTCAACAGGTGGCATGCCGAGGACTGGGCCAACTACCTCACTATCTGCGGCGCCATCATTGGTTGGACTCGTGGTACCGGCCTCATGTCTGGTAACAACTTGGTTGCTGAGGGTGTTGAGAACTTTGGTGTCCGCACCTTCTCCCAACAGGAGATGGCCTTCAACTTGCTTGGCCTCATGTCGCCTACTATTGTCGACTTGTGCCAGAACGAGCCTGTCTTCGCTGATCTGAACGGCGGTCTTCAGTTCATCACCAACTTGAACGAGACCATGACTAGTCAGCGCAAGAACCTTATGGAGACCAGCGATATCCGCAAGGCCGTCACCAAGGAGACTGCTATTGAGAACAAGATCGTCAATGGCGAGGACTCCGAGGCTCTGTACAAGAAGAAGGTCATCGAGCCCCGTGCCAACATCAAGTTTGACTTCCCGACCTTGCCTGACTGGAAGTCCGAAGTTGCTCCTCTTAACGACAGCCTCAAGGGTATGGTTGATCTGGAGAAGGTCGTTGTTGTCACTGGTTTCGCCGAGGTTGGCCCCTGGGGTAACTCCAGAACCCGCTGGGAGATGGAGGCCGATGGTGAGTTCTCGCTTGAGGGCTGCATTGAGATGGCCTGGATCATGGGTCTCATCAAGAACCACAATGGTCCTATCAAGGGCAAGCCTTACTCTGGCTGGGTTGATGCCAAGACTGGCGAGCCCGTTGACGACAAGGACATCAAGCCCAAGTACGAGAAGTACATCCTCGAACACACCGGTATCCGTCTGATCGAGCCCGAGCTGTTCGAAGGTTACGATCCCAACAAGAAGCAGCTTCTCCATGAGGTTGTCATTGAGGAGGATCTCGATCCTTTTGAGGGCACCAAGGAAACCGCTGAGGAGTTCAAGAGAGAGCATGGCGATAAGGTCGATATCTTTGAGATTCCCGAGACTGGTCAGTACACTGTCCGTCTGAAGAAGGGCGCTTCGCTCTGGATCCCCAAGGCTCTGCGCTTCGACCGTCTGGTTGCTGGCCAGATCCCTACCGGCTGGGACGCCAAGCGTTACGGTATCCCCGACGACATCATTTCTCAGGTTGACCCCGTCGCTCTCTTCGTCCTTGTGTCTACTGTGGAGGCTCTTCTCTCGTCTGGTATTACCGACCCGTATGAGTTCTACAAGTACGTCCATGTCTCCGAAGTGGGTAACTGCATCGGTTCTGGTATGGGTGGTGCCACTGCACTCCGTAACATGCACCGCGACAGGTTCCTTGATAAGCCTGTCCAGAACGATATTCTTCAAGAGTCCTTCATCAATACCATGGCCGCCTGGGTTAACATGCTCTTGATCTCGTCTTCTGGACCCATCAAGACGCCAGTCGGTGCTTGCGCCACCGCTGTCGAGTCTATCGACATTGGCTACGAGACCATCATGGAGGGCAAGGCCCGCGTGTGCTTCGTCGGTGGCTTCGATGACTTCGGCGAGGAGGGCTCGTATGAGTTCGCCAACATGAAGGCTACCAGCAACGCTGTTGATGAGTTTGCCCATGGTCGCACGCCCAAGGAGATGTCCAGGCCTACTACTACCACGAGAAATGGCTTCATGGAGTCGCAGGGTAGCGGTGTTCAGGTCATCATGACTGCCAAGCTTGCTTTGGATATGGGCGTCCCCATCTATGGTGTCCTTGCTTTGACCACCACCGCTTCCGACAAGATTGGTCGCTCCGTCCCTGCCCCCGGCAAGGGTGTTCTTACTACTGCTCGCGAGCGCCAGGGTAGCCTCCCCTCGCCCCTGCTCGACATCAAGTACAGACGTCGCCAGATTGAACGCCGGAAGAAGCAGCTTGAGAACGAGAAGGAGGAAGAGCTTGAGTATCTCGCCGATGAGATTGAGGCCCTCAAGGCCGAAGGCAGGCCGCAGAAGGAGATTGACGACTATGCCCGCCATAGAACCCAACACATTGAAGAGGAGGCCGAAAGACAGGTCAAGGAAGTTCTCCGCAGCTACGGCAATAACTTCTGGAAGGGCGATGCTACGATTGCTCCCCTTCGTGGTGCCCTTGCTACTTGGGGCCTCACTATTGACGATCTTGACGTTGCCTCTTTCCACGGTACTTCTACCAAGGCCAACGACAAGAATGAGTCGTCTGTCATTTGCCAGCAGCTCCGTCATCTCGGCCGCAAGAAGGGCAATGCTGTGCTCGGCATTTTCCAGAAGTATCTCACTGGTCATCCCAAGGGTGCTGCTGGTGCCTGGATGATGAACGGCTGCTTGCAAGTGCTCAACAGTGGCCTTGTCCCCGGCAACCGCAACGCCGACAACGTCGACGCTGTCATGGAGGAGTTTGACTACATTGTTTACCCTAGCAAGAGTATTCAGACTGATGGTGTCAAGGCCTTCTCCGTTACATCGTTCGGTTTCGGCCAGAAGGGTGCTCAGGCCATTGGTGTCCATCCTAAGTATCTTTATGCCACTCTTGATGAGGAGGCGTTCAACGCTTACCGCACCAAGGTGGAGGCTCGCCAGAAGAAGGCCTACCGCTTCTTCCACAACGGTCTCATCAACAACACCCTGTTCGTTGCCAAGGATAATTCTCCCTACTCTGACGACCAGCTTCAATCGGTTCTTCTCAACCCCAAGGCCCGTGTTACTGAGGACAAGAAGACCGGCCAGCTCACGTATCCCGCCAACTTCATGGAGCTGGAGCCGGCGCAGAAGCTGCAGAAGAAGAGCGAGGAATCTCTTGAGTCGACTGTTGCCCGTGCTGCAAACCGTCTCAAGAACAGCAACACCCGTGTTGGCTTCGATCTCGAGGAAATTTCTTCCATCAACATCGACAATGAAACTTTCCTGGAACGCAACTTCACCGAGGCTGAGCTCCAGTACTGCAAGGCCCCTAGCACTGGTCGGTCGCCGCAGAAGTCGTTTGCTGGTCGCTGGAGCGCGAAGGAGGCCGTCTTTAAGTCCCTTGGTGTTACCGGCCAGGGTGCTGGTGCATCCTTGAAGGACATTGAGATTCTCTCGGATAGCAATGGAGGTCCCGTGGTGAAGGTACGTATCCCTTGTTCCGTTTTTGGTCACTAGTATTAGTTGCTAACACATTCATAGTTGCATGGTGCTGCTTTGGAGGCCGCGAACAAGGCTGGCGTTTCCAAGGTTAACGTGACGCTGTCCTATTCTGACAGTCATGCTGTTGCCATTGCTACGGCTCACTTCTAGAAGAAGAGAAAAAACAGCGATGAGCAATGGGAACTGGTTTAGACACTTACGCATCCTTTAGTTTCAGTGGCTTTTACCCGCCGCATATTACTATTCAGCATCCATGAACTTGGCGGTTATTTGGACGGAAGGCAAGAGGTGGTGGATTACAGGAGTTATAAAAGATGTTATATTTTGCCAGCATTTCTTTGGCGGTCGGGCGTATATTTCAGATGGTGGATTTAGCTAAATGGTAACGAAAGTCTGCAGCAGTGGTAAAATAGACATTTAGAGGTTTTGAAGACAACGCCGTTCACAAGAGCAAGACACTACGAGAGATTGTGACCGTTTGACCTCGAACGCTGTGTCACCAACCCCCGCGATTTGGCATGCTTGCTGTTTGGTGTTATCTTGGGCTTATCAAGACGTCATGGCAGGTCGCCTTGACATGACCAGATTGGCCAATCAGATTGATCAATCAGGTCGCAATCGGGTAAGTGACGCTGATCAGACAGACCAGGGGAGGAGTGCCAAAATCCGATCATCTCCGAGTGGTTACCTTAGGCTCACCTCTTGGATGTATGTCTCTTACTCCATTCCGGCACCCGTTGGTAGCCTTGGATCGGCAGCCGGCGCTGACCGCACTTCAAAGTAACCGAAAGCAAGGGCCAGATACACCGATATACTCGATGACCTATCGCGTATCGGCGGCAGGCGGGTAAAGAAGCAATGAGGAACAAGTCGAGGTTCCTAGAGAGAATCGGTATGTGGTGAATGTTTCGGCTTCAATGTTTCATTGGTGATATGGCTCGGTAGGGGTAATGATAGCCGTTTGCCGCTCTTATCACTAGCAGCCTGTTGTTCCTGAGGCTGAGACAGACTATAAAGAATCATCTTCTCCCCGAACTTTTTTTCTTTCCATTCTAGTTTTGGGGGGGTTTGATGCCATTTCTCATCATTATCTGTTAGCAACAAGAGGACACGTTGTTTGAAAGCGCACACGGCAACTTGCACCTGTCATTGTTCGACTTGCATCGGCTTAATCGTCAGACCGTTACGACCTTCACTTGAATCAAACCCATCTTGTACAAATCCCGTGGATCCGGCTTCTTCTTGTCAACCGCGCATATCATATGCATTAAGGGCATCATTGGCAATTGCTCGACTAAAGTCCTCATCCATCCGAAAAGCCGAACCGGAACGGCCCGAACAAGCACATCGAGAGTCTGAGCGCGAGGTGCCTTAATTGTACCCTTCACTTCCCAGCACGGTACCTACATATCTGGAGAGGTTTGGAGACATCGGTCCTCTTATACTACACACAACCCAGACATCATGGGTTCTCAAGAACAGACAACCCTGGTTACCCAGAATCAGCTCTTCTACGGCACCTTTATCTACCCCAAGACCCTGACCGAGCTCGAATACCTCTACAACACCGCCGTCGCTGTTGACCAAAATGGCACCATTGTTGCCATCGAGCGCGACTGTGACCTTTCCCAGGCCACCAGCACTCTTCTTCCACGCCTCGCCTGGGCCCCGAACAGCGTCGCCATACACTCCTCCTCAGCTTCCCATAACCAGTTCTTCTTCCCCGGCTTCATCGACACTCACCTACACGCCCCGCAGTACCCCAATGTCGGCATTTTCGGCAAGTCCACCCTCCTTGACTGGCTCGAGACCTACACATTTCCGCTCGAGGCTTCGCTCTCGGACCCGGCCAAGGCCCGGACCGTCTACAACCGCGTCATCCGCAAGACCCTGAGCCACGGCACCACGTGCGCCGCCTACTACGCCACCAAAGACGTCACCACCACCAACCTACTCGCTGACCTGTGTCTACGTGCCGGCCAGCGCGCCCTCGTCGGCCGCGTGTGCATGGATCAGCTGTCTCCCGACTACTACCGCGACGCCTCCGCCGCCGACTCCGTGGCCGCCACCCGCGAATCGATCGCCTATATCCAGTCCATCGATCCGACCGGCGCCATCGTCCGCCCCGTGATCACCCCGCGCTTCGCGCCGTCGTGCTCTGCCCCCCTGATGGCCGACCTCGGCAAGCTAGCCGCCGAGACGGGTCTCCCTGTACAGACGCACATCTCCGAGAACGAGGGCGAGATCGATCTGGTCAGGGAACTATTCCCCGCCAAGAAGATCGGGGCGAAAGGGGACACCTACACGCACGTGTACGACACTTTCGGGCTGCTGACGGACAAGACGATCCTGGCGCACGGCGTGCACCTGTCGGAAGAGGAGGTGGAGATCATCAAAGCGAGGGGAAGCAAGGTCAGTCACTGCCCGTGCAGCAACAGCGCCCTCACGAGCGGGGCGGCGCGGGTGAGGTGGTTGCTGGAGCGCGGCGTCGAGGTCGGGCTGGGTACGGATATGAGCGGGGGGTATAGCCCGTCGGTGCTCGAGGCGGCGAAGCAGGCGGCGCTGGTGAGCCGGCATGTGGCTATGGGGTGTGCGCCGGCGGAGAAGGGGAGCAAGGGGAGCAAGGCGAATAAGGACGGGATAGATAGGGAGAGGGCCAAGTTGGCGGTGGAGGAGGTGCTGTATTTGGCTACCAAGGGAGGGGCGGAGCTCGTGGGGATGAAGGGTAAGGTGGGCGGGTTTGAGGTGGGCATGGAGTGGGATACGCAGTTGATTGGGCTGGGGAGGGATGTGGCGGATGGAGAGTATGAGGGGGAGGAAAAGGAGGAGGAGGGGAACGTGGATGTGTTTGGGTGGGAGAGTTGGCCGGAGAGGGTGGCTAAGTGGGTGTATAATGGTGATGATAGGAACACGAGGAAGGTTTGGGTTAAGGGGAGGTTGGTGCATGAGAGGAAGTAGACTGGAGCGCTTTTCTTCTTGAAGTCTTGTTGGGTTTTCCGTGCGTTGGATACCATAGAGATACCACAGGGTTTTGGGTGTGGGTACGGCATGAGGCATGATGGAATGAAGTTCATGAGCTTTTTATGAGCGATGATTAAGGAGATTCGTAAAGGTTGAGTTACCTCTCTTCGAGTTACGTGGCGTCTATGTCGTTTGCTATCGGATGTTTGTCATTGTGAGGGCTCTCCCATGCGAGACAGAATAGTAGGGACGTACCCCAAGCGCTACTATGGAGTATGTAAGGTCCAGACTCAGTCGCCTTATCATCAATTGATCCCTCGTGGCGCAATTGGCTAGCGCGTCAGACTGTTAATCTGGAGGCTGTAAGTTCGATCCTTACCGAGGGAGCAAGTTTTCTCTTTTTGCATTTTTTTTTCTTTTCCTCTTCTGGACAATCGTTTACTTTTTTGCCCTTCGCATGTTTCTTTCAGCCGGTTTGTATGTAGCTTGACTCGAATGTCTCCTTCCTTCTCTTTGTCTGCGTCATCCTCTCGTTATGGCCACCATCGCCATTAAGATATTGACGTAGTTATTACACATTCCTACTTAACAGATCAAGTCAACCAGCTCTCTTAAAGTTTCAGGACTTACATAGTCCTGCTCTCAACATAGCTCTCTTACAAATCCCCTCCTCATTTAACCAACCACCGATCAACCGCCCACCCCGTCGCCACCGCAAACACCGTCTTGTGCAGGATATCAATCACCTGCTCGTTGACCGGCCACGTCCACGGCAGCGCGCCCACGCCTGTCCAGTTCTCCAGCGTCTGGTCGATCAGTAAGCGGACTCCGACAAAGATCAGGTCGGCAAATGGGCCCCGGATCCCGTTCCAGCTCATCAGTGCCCGGATCACGCCCGCCGCTGCTCCCTGTCCGTAGTGCATCGCCATGTTGAGCCCCCAGAGTTCCGTGTCCGTCGAGGCGCGCACTGAGAGGAGCCGCTCGAGGGTGCGTGCTGGCACGTACGAGTTGGGTCGCGAGGTGAAGAGCTGTTCGGACTTTTCGGCGAGGGTCATCCTGGATTTGGGAGATGGTTAGTTTGAGTTGGTAGGGGAGATGTGTCTTTGGTAGGTGTTGACGAGGTGGGGGCGCGGAGGGGAGTGTAAGTGCGTACATGGTGACGCCGACGAGACCGGCGCCCAGGCCGTAGAAGATTACGGAGCTGATGGGGAGGGAAGAAGTCACCCGACCGGGAGTGGCGCTTCGACGAGGACCGGACATGATTGCGGTTGTCTTTGTTGCAGGGCTGGGTGTTTGGTAATTGCGATGTGTTGCTGTGACTGTAGTAGACGCTTTCGGTGATGTGAATGCTGTAACCGTCGCGAAAAAGCGCAGAGACTGGAGATACTGCACAAAGTATGCGCCGAGAGGAGTTCGTGGGGGATGTTTGTCGGTTGAGTTCAATGAATTGATGATTCAACTCTGAAGGCAAGAGACAGAGGTTCGTGATGATGTATTGCTTGTATAATGAGGCACACCTCTACGGCTTCTGGCCCCACATTAACTGCTGCGATGAAGTCATCACCAGCCATTTTGCGGGGAATATGCCTGCTTATCGGGTTAGGGTTGGAGTTGAGAAATCACTGTCATAATTCAACCTCGCTGCTTCGACCACGAATGCATTTGCATGCCGGAAGAAGAAAAAAAAGGTATACGGGGCATTACGATGGAAAACTCAACGGGGCTTTACCGGTATATGAATGCGCCCGAGCCTCTACGCCGCTCCTTTTCACGATTGGACTCTGCGAGAACAGCATGTTCACCTCACGTGGAGCGTTGGAAATGTGCGAATGAGTGGCTTGTCTGTCCAAGGCAGCTCAAGAACTGGTGGTGAGCTTCCTTCGTGGCGTTCGTTATCATGAAGTCGAATCTGTTTTTCCTCTTCCAATGTTGTATGCAAAGTTTCGGACGAACAAGATGAAAGGGGTCAAATGTCCAGGATCTGCCGGTGCTAAATTCGCCCGTCTTATCGAAGATCTCTCGCTTCAAGCAGCTTGGTGTTAACGCAAACAGAAAGGCGTTAGTGATCCTGGGGAAGTTACCATAAGCTACTAACAGAAATTGTCAAGAACTATCTAAGTGCCAGCTCAACCCAGAGCTACTGCACGTCATCACGTTGCCGTCTCTAGACTCAGCCGCACACATCGCTAAGTTGCACTTTTGCAACACTCCCATGTTGTTGTGTGATTGGGACATTGATCACAGGCGGTTTGACGATACTATTCTTGTTCCCTTTCACTGCCGGGCATCCAATGATCGGCATGTGAAAACGCCAAAGATGGGTGCTCCAAGAACAAGAATGCCCAACTGCGGGGCTACCACACATCCACTTCGAGGGGATGCTGTCTTATGCTGATCCTTTTGACTCTTCCCGCAATGGTTTCCTACTTCGTCCTTCGTTCGTCTCAGCCTTCTCGGCCTGGCAGGAAGGTTACAAAAACACTGCCACCGACCCACAGCCGGCAAATATGAAAAAGCGTTGGCAGAGTGTCAGTGCCCAATTCACTGTGATCTTCTAATATCTGAAGCTAATGCGGGTTGCTCCAACAGAGGAGGGGAAGATGATGCTCACAAGATCAGTCAAAGAAGATCCCATCCGGAAACCGAAAGAGGTGCTACAGGGAAAAGTTATCGGCGTTGTGTAACACGGTAACCATGGACACATAGACCAATTTCCGTACGCACATAGACCATCCCCACTTTTTACCGCTCCAGCAAAGAGCCAGCAGAACACATGCAACACTTCCATGAAGTTTTTCAAAGTCCGCCATCCAGTCTCAGCTAGCATGGTCTGCTAATGAGGCTGTTGATTTTGGAGTTTTGCCTCTAGCTTGGTCGCTATTCGTGCCTCGCCCTTCTAAAGCCCGAACAAAAATGCTGGCCGGGGGATGCGCCTTTGATGTCTAGTCCCAAGCTTTCTTCACCATCCCCAAGGAAATTTGGTGCACCAAAAGCGCCGGGCAACTATCACTCTCGAATAGCTCTAACAACAGCGGTAACGACGAAAGCAACGACAGCGGAAGAGATAGCGATAGCTTCATATCAATGGAGGCACGAAAGAGCCCTCACAGGTGTGCGCGGTCCTAAGCACTTGGCGATATAGTAAAGTTGGCAGGCGCAATTCGGAGCCAGAGATTGGCTGCAGGGCCAGAAAAGTGGGAATGGTCTATGTGCGTACGGAAATTGGTCTATGTGACCATGGTTACCGTGTGTAACAGGGGACCTCTTTCAGCTCCCAAGCGAGACCCAAGCTTCCAAACGACTTGGCACTCTCCTCCACGAATCGCAGCTTTTGCACCTGGTCATGTTCCCTAAACCACCCACGTCTACCACGCGCAGAGCTCACCCGTATGACTTCTTGGCTTGATGCTGCCACCCTACATGCCCCCCTTTCGCAGCCATTATCTAGCCAAAACCGGACAGCGGGGGGTGGAGAAGAGTAGAGTCATCCCTCACGTTACAATAAGGTGTGTGCCCGAAATCGAAAAGCGCGAGGGGAGGCAGCCAATTGGGGCCTTGAGTGGCTTGACAATAAGGAGATTACAATGCTGCGGGCTGAAAGTGTGAAGGGAAGGATGAGAATAAGAAGGGCTGGAAGGTAGGTTGCCGTGTAGCTGGCTCTTTGTTTGGACAAGAGCAAATATTACAGCTCTGTTCCCCCGTCTTCAACCTTCAACCCGAATCTCGAATTTCGTTTTGATCCACGCTCCGTGTCAGGATTCTTCCACCAAAATTCCAACAAACCGACCTAGTTACCGATCGATATCGATATTGAATAGCCCAAGAGGTGCAAAAGACAAGATGGCGTCAGCCCGTGGACTCACCGCTGTTGGGGTCCCTCCATTCCCATCATGGATCCTTTACATTCGGATCGCAATTCTCGTACTATCACTTGTTCTTCTGGGTGTTGCGGCGTGGGCTGTATCAATGTTTGCTGGAGGAGGGTCTGCGGCTTATGGGTATACGGGCGCTAGCGGGATGATGATCTTTGTGGTATGTGACTGCTTCTGTGGTATCTGTCAGCGCAAGAGCTAATTGTCGGTTCCTTCAGACCATTTGGAGTCTTGTTGTTTACGGCGGCTCTCTCGGGTTCCAGTTTGGGGCGCCTCATCTATTCTACCGCATCGTCGGTCTTATTCTTTACAGTCTCGCAGTGATCTTCTGGCTTGTGGGTTGGGCGTATGCGGCAAGCCAGGCGGCTCTCGTGCTCGACTGGTCTGGCGGGTACGGTCAAGTTCATGACTACGGCTCAGCCTTGGCTGTGTGCGCTGGTCTAGGTGCTGTTGCCTGGTAAGATTTCACTTCTTGAACAAGCTTTTCCCTTTCGGTAGAGCTAACGATATTGTCACAGGGTCCTGTCGATCGTCGATCTCGTCTTCTTCATCCTCGCTTGTGTTCGCGAAGTCACGGCGCCGAAGCTCAGCCAGGCCGAACTTGGACAAGTACAGCCAACCGCTCCTGTTGCGCCCGTCACTACCAATGAGCTACCTCAACAACCGGCGTATTCGCAGCAGCCCTATGCGACATAGTAAACGGACGAACCTTGGGCACTTGTATAGGATACTAGCTTTTGGGACTCGGAGTTGTCACCGCGTACTGCGTTGATCTCATCGGCATGGCTTGAGGGCTATTGCTAGTCTCGCTGTGGTGCCTGTGGCGTTGAACGGGGTGCCCAGGGAGAAAGCGGTTCGATCGGAGTTTGGTGAAGGAGCAATCACCAGGAACGTTCACTCTTTCTATTGTCAATTTTTTGCTTTTTGGGATACCACGGTCAACGGAAGAAGGCGCGAGGGTGAAAGCTGTGATGATGTCACTGTCACACAAAGGGTGATAAGACTTGTCTAGGAAATAATTCATGAGTGACGGTTGCTTTGATATTACGACAGACACAACCTTTCCAACCTGTTCAAATTGACGATGTAAAATACTTGCAGGGTTGTGGGTTCAAAGACCATTCAAGCAACGAAACATTGTGAATCGACCTCCAATGTCCGCGACGCTTGACCTCTGGTGTCAGTCCGTCACAAACACAGAAAGTCCGTCTTCACTCAGGACTGGAAGCAACGCTGCCAGGTGGTTTTCTCGCTGATTGAAATTTCCAACACTATTTTCAACGGCAGGTGCAATGTAGAATGTGGCGATAGTTGCCTGATACCCCAAAGCAAAATAACTGAAAAATGGAAGGTACCAGTGATCACTGGTCCATTCCCACCTTCCACTCCGAGATACATTTGAAGAATCCATTCGCCAATTTGAGACCGTACCTGCATCATGATCTGCGTGTCTCTTCTTTTACCCTCCAACTTCTCACTGGACAACTGACTCATGATACCTCACCTCTTGAACACGACACCCGCATTGTCACACCTTCCGACAGATCCGCGATCTCTTCGTGATCTTGGCACACAAACTCGTTGGTATTTCGCAGCTCAATCTTGTTGTTCCTCTACGGCCGAGTCCTTCGGAGGTCACTTACTTGTTGGCGTGCGTAAAGCAGCTCTCTTCAGCGCATATCTTCAGCCAGGTATCGAGAGACTGCTATATAAAAGACAAGCTACGCCCTACAGTCATCATCCATTGATCGAGGTTACTTCTCGACACTTTGCCTTTCCTCCTACCACCCATGTAAGCCGAATACTCTCAACATGTTCCGTCTCTGGCGCTCGATCAACCCACTGTCATCATTTGTTGAGGAATGCTACTAACAACGACGGAAGTTTAGACGGCGCTTTTGCGATAATATCAGTTCTCAATGCCCAGCACCAGGTTGACACCGTCTGTCACCTCGACATACACACCGCAAAGTTACGATCACATTTGACTAGCAAACACAACAAGCATCAGCCACAAAGCGCTGTATTGTCTCTCCAACTTCGACACTTCTTCCGATGCCAAGTTCTGCAATCTTACGGAATCTACTGGTGGGAGCTCCCCTTGTCACGAAAGAGAGGGAGGATGTAGAACATGTGCGACACGGAAAGCAAAAATGGAAGAGCTACCCATGTGTGTGACTATCATGTCTTGTCATTTTCCTATCCCTTCCCAGCAGACCAGGAGGATTGATGGAGCGATATTGCAATCTAACATTGCAGATATGCTGTACGACGTTACTGTGCACCATGACGGAAAATTCGTAAGGCGTACGCAGGGGCGAGGCACGGGTGGTTGTGCACGCCTAACTATAGAGGTACGTCCAATGGTCCTTTCCATACACCCACCCTCCTTGTTCCGTCAAAGCCGTCGGCCCAATCTGACTGGTCTTCCTTGTATCCATATAGGCGCGGAAATCAAAAGCCCCCGCAGCCAAAAATAATTCCCCTTTCCCATTTACCTGCCAAAAACGCCTCGCTATGATGAAGTGGTATCCTGTCGTGTATGAAAGCAATGAAACCGAAACCCGAAACCAAATTCCTCCCCTTCGAACGACCTTCCCAACGCTGATCAGTAGAACTGGTTGAACTGATCCGTCTGCTGACCGTATGATCCGTGATAGTTTGCTTGGTTCTGATCGCCAGAACTTTGCTCGCCCGTATTCATGAACATATTACCCATTTCCGGACTCAGTTGAAGATCGGCAAAGCAAATACTCGGCGAAAGTGGTTGAGATGTGTTTGGGAGTACCGCATCGTGGCCCGTTCCTGGCAGATGACCGTCACCACCCATCAGGTGTGACTCTCCAGTGAAGTCGACGCCCTCGCCTGGCCAGGGATACTCATTGAAGTTGCCAGCAGGAACTTCATCCAGATTTTCAGAAGCATTGGAATAATCAAGAAAGCTGGGTTCTCCCTGGGCCTGGCACCACTGAGCGAAATTGGGATTCGGGGGATGATTGGGGTCGGCCTGCTGTTGCTGACTTTGATGGTGATATCCGTCGAATGTTAGCAGGGGAAGATCACCAACTCGGACTTCCTCAGGCTGCTCCATTTTGGCCTCAAGTGGGTTCTGGTCCATATCCATCATCATCTGGTGATTCTCAAGACAGGATCTCACCGGCCATGAAGCTGCAAGCTCCTCGAGCGTACGTTCCTTCCGGCCTTGCGAGGCCATTTTTTGAAGTCGCTGGGGAAGATGGGCAGTCTCCGGCACAAGCGGCCTGTAGGGTAGATTCACGCCATTGCCCTGGAGAGCAGAGGGGCCCGCGTTGTTGTACCGGTCCAACACATTTCCCAGTGATTGTCGGTTATGTTGGACCTCCCAAAGCTTGTGTTGCAGCTCCTGCATTTTCTTCTCCATATCCTGCAACTCCTCAGCGTACTTGTCCTCCTGTTTGACTGTCTTTTCGTACTTCTCCTTTGCGTCCTGTAACGCCTTGGCTTCCTCCGTCTGTTGCGCTGATCCCGTTGTCTTGCCGACCTGAAGGGCCACCGACTCAGCGAAGTCGAGTCCGAGCGGGACGAGCTCACCACTCTCTACCGCGGTCTCAAGCTTCTTGCGATATTCTTGTGTGTCGACGTCCTGGCCTACAGGGATTGGCTTTCGGACCCAGATGGGCGGATCAGGGGGAAGATCGCCTCCCAGACCATGATCGATTAGCTTCTGCTTGGCCTCCTTGTACATCTTGTAGAAGAGCTTGAAGTTGTACTCGTATCCCGTAACGGCATTGTCCAGTTCGACAACGTAAAGGGCCTTGCGGATACGGGAGCGTTTTGCCGACTGGTTGTTGCGTGCACGCTCTCCTTCATACTTGGCATCAGCATCGCTCTGCAGGGGCGTCGGTTCAGGAAAGGGCGATGGAGTGTCTGCCGGCGTGGAGACAAACGGAATGTTTGGATTCATGTTGTTGTCGGGGTCGAGGGAACGTCTCAACAGGGACTTCTTTCCTCGTCCACCCTTCCGGTTGGCAGAGGATTTGGTCGTTCGCTTGTTTACGCCCGAGCCTGGTCGGGGACCAAGTGGTCCGCTCCTTCCACCTTGCTGTGACTGACCTTCGGCTCCGTCTTCTTGGTCCCGTGGATCGGGATTTTCTTGGTTCGCTGTCGTCATCCACCACCTACTGGGTCGTTACCTGCACGACGGGCGTTTGGGATACCTAGGGACTACTTAGTAACTGCTTGTTAGTTTATCACGGAGATCAATAGTCTACGGTATGCTGGCCCAGTGCAGTGGATACTTTGACCTCGGAAAAGGGGGCTTGGGTACTATGAAGTGGAAAAGGAAGAAGGAAGTAGTAGCATACAAGATTTGGCTTGATCTGTCAAGGACGACAAGCCTGGCCACAAGCTCCCAACGATGTTTGTGCGCAACCGCGACTGTTACGCCCTCTTGATAATATCCCGTGGAGGGAACCGTATACAGCGTATACAGCGTATACAGCTCGGCTGTTGGTGGGCAAGAATGGATATGGTCGTGCAACACGGAGTCCCGTTACGTGTTGTCCCGCCTTGTCAAAGGATGGGGGAGCTAATCTTGGCCGTGTGTCTCGGACTTCCCTGTATCCTGCTGCCGTGTGAGACTTTCGCTGACGGCAACGGCGATGATGATGATAGCTTTGGGTGAAGATCTGATATCTCCTATTCTGATTCGGCCTTGTTTAGCAAATTGCTCCTGATTCAGCCAAGGAGGGAAATTTTTCCTCAATAAATACCCCTGGGAGAAATAGGTCGTGGCTCACGTCTGCAGCCTGCTATGGCCCATCCACCGGGATATATCGCAGTTGACGAGCTCCCGGTAGGTGTGTTTGAAGGGTCTGAGTCAACCCCTTTAACTCGTTGGCTTTTCGTTGATATGGGATGCGTGCGTGCGTCGATGGGCGAAAAGATGCTTCAATGACACCACCACTAAGTCCTTCGTTTGGGCAAAACGTTAGAGGCCTAGAAGGGGCAAAATACCAGCGATTGAAGACGCGCTCGTTTGTATGTATGCCTCGCTCGTTGGGTTATGGTTCATTCACTCGGCGGAGGTAGGTGTTCGAGACGGGGCTTTTTTTTCACCAACAGGTAGGTGGTGATAAAAGGGGGCGGTGGTCCGGTCCCGGTCTGGTTCGGTTCGTCTTGCAAGGCTAGGTGACTGGTGAGCACGAAGGATGAGACAATGGGACAAGGTCGTAGGGCTGAGTGAAGCGGCGGAAAATTTTCCTTTTTGTTCGTTGCTGGTTGTGAGCCTACTCCGTTCGATCGGTCTCTCCTCCTTTTCGCTGGTGAAGGTAGTGACTGTGTGTTTTTGGTCCGTTGTCGGTCAGCCAGAATTGGTGTTTCTGGTTAGTGTGTCGCAGAGCAAAAGTCAGTTCACGGATTTCCGTATTCTCTCTCGCGTAGGCTAAAGCTGCCTGGCCAAGTTGGCTCCGCCGTTACACGCGGGACGGGTGGGATTTTTGTTGGTGTAAGGGTAGTGGGAAGTAGTAGTAAGTGAATGACTGTGACTGTGTGTGATGAATCAGAAGAGACAGGGGTTAGATAACGTCAAAAGGGGGGAAAACGAGGGAGGGTTCTTTTTGGCACTCCGTACGGGAAAGGAAGGTTGTTTTGTGGGAAGAAGGGGAAAGGGGGGGTGGAATGGACAGGGAAGGAGGAAGGAAAGGAAGGAATATTAGAGGTGAGTTAGCCGCACCACGCACACGCGCCTCTTCTTGTGCCCCTCGTCTTGTTTGTAAGAGGGTAAACTTGTGTGGCTGTACGGCGCTTGTGAGGTGTGTAGAAGTCAAGAGGTTAATGGGTGAGTGTAGGACTTAGGATGTCTGCTTACAACGGGTTTGGTTGGTTGGTTGGTTGGTGGTGTGGTTCTGGCCCGGTCCAGTCCGGCCTATCCAACAGATTCCTTACCTACCTTATGTTTCTACTCCTCTCTCTGCTGGGGGTGGGAGTGCCTGGTTTGTTTGCTTCCGGTCAGTGTTTCCTCCTCTCTATTTTAATGGACTGGAAGGAGGCTGGTTGGTGCGCGGTTGTTCGTATGTACCTCTACGGGTAGATAGGTAGTAGTAGTAGTAGTAGGTGATAGGTAGGCAGACTACGCTTGATGATGCTCAAGCTGTGTGTCCGTGTGTATTTGTGGAATGGAAGGCGTGTGCCGTTCAACTGCGAGTGACGATGGCACGAGCGAGCTTGTGTCGTCTGTCCGTACTGCCACACGCCGTCTGTTGTCCCCTGATGGCTACCGCTGGGTGACCTGTGATGAATGTGGCAGGTGTGTTTATCTGCACCGCCGCCTGTGTTTTCTGGGAGTCTTCTGGAGTTAGTCTCTATTGTTCTTTTGGATGAGCAGCCACCAGGTTCTGTTATGGTTGTGTCTGATCTGCCCTTCTCCCTTTTCCCACTCCTTGTACGCTCTCCCGGTTCCCTCAGTAAAGGCCGAAGACGGATGTCACGTCACGCCGCACGTGGGGGTGGTAGGTGTGAGAGCGGAGGGTGGCGGGGAAAGGAAGCTTGGTGAGGTTGACTGTTCCCTCTCCTCTGTGTAATGATTCCACCGATATGTATCTGGTGTTGTCCAGGGGGACAAATTGCGTTTAGGGGTTTCCAAGCCAAGCTACTCACAAAACTTGTCTGGGTGATTGGTTGGTAATTCCCGACTGGCTGGTCACCCGGGGTCGAGGCCGGTATTTGTAGATGATTTACGCTGTTTGGTGTAGGTGAGTGTGAGCACCTGTTTTCGAGTCAAGCGTACTCGGAATTGGTTTGGAAAAGTTGTTCCGAGATATTGCGCGATTGTTGGTTCGGTTCAGGAGGAATGATCACACGGACGCCTTGTCTGCAAAGTATGAGTTTTTCGAAGGTCAGATCTCGGCTGCGCAAAGTTAGCAGCGTGACTCTTGCTGTAAACGTTTCGTTGGATCAGTGCTTATCCAAGAAACCATAAATCATCAAGGTCAAAACGCTGACTAAGGCACGAACGCAGGTAGCCAAGAATCGTCCTCGTGCAAGGAGGAGATACCGGAGCAAAGGAGGGAAACGCCCAAAAAGCGGTGCGTGACTGGAAGTTTAAAGTATTTCATATGCCTCCAACAGCCACCGAGCCGGCTATCCCACCTGTCAGTCTAACAGAATGACGCCTAGAACCGAGTGAAGTGTATGGCAAACAAAAGCACATGACACCAACGGGGCCATATTTTGCGTCGATACCGGGCGGTGTCGATAAGCTTCAGACGGGAGATCATAGAACGAGGATACTCCCTCTTGCGAGTAGGATACTAGGCAGCAGTCATGTGGTTGATGTTGAAGCCCGTTCGTAAAGGTTTGGGGCTTTCCGAATTTTCCCGACCGCTTGGTCGTTGACGATCTGGACAACCTCATTCCAGAGGCCTGGTGATATGGGATGAAGCCGTTCCTTATCCTCAGTTTTCCCTCATTTTCCGCCTTTATCAATGTCTGTGATGAGACGGGCCCAAGGTTTGGTTAGGGAGGCGAAATGTGGAAGCATACGCTGAGGAATTGGAAAAGCAAACCGAGCGAGCAAAAGCGCCAACGGCGCGGTTCAATGGTTGTTGGGAGTTCCACGACATGGATGGGCCTCTGGTGGTCTCAAGATCAGAACCGCGGAGGGTTGCTGATAACATTTGTCAAGCTTTTGACAGCCTTGCCACTTGACGGTCAAGCACCGGGTGAGTTGGCAGGATCAGATGGCCAAGGGCTCAGCCACTGACGATACAATGAGTAAGTTCTTTTTGGCGAGATGCTCAAAGAAGAGATGGAAACCGTAATTCCAAGGCAACTTTGCCAGGACCTGCCTGCCTCTCTTAAACTGCTCCAAGCGGACATCTCGTTGGATCCCGATGATGGGGGCATTCGACAGTGCTCAGCGGCCCAATCAATACTGTGATATGTTGTGTTAGAACCTCCCAATACATCAAGAACAACTCGTTTTACTTTACCACGAATTGCAAGGCATTGATCCTCCCAGGACAGCCAGGTGATGAGACCCGAGGTTGGGGCCTAGATTGACTGCGAAATCCGCGGGGTGGCTGGTACAATACTCGATAGGTGATAGCATCAAACACAGAACTTCATCAGGGTGTGTCCGCCATCTCCCGGCTGAACGCTGGACAAGAGTGTCGCGAGAGGGTAGTACACTGTTGTGCCGACATCCTGCTGAGCATATGCCAGACTTGTGATGGTTGCCGTAATGATATCAAATTCAGACAAGAAGACAAAGATGTGAAGAGAGAATGGCGTTTCGACGGACTAATCAGCCCCCTCAATGCACGACGCAGGTGAAGAAAGAGTGAAGAGGGAGGAGAGGTCCATCCATTGTCGCGGGTCAAGACATGCCGTTGTTTCCTTATCGCAGATAAGGATCGTGAGGTGAAGTGGTACATCCACATATTATCACAAGTACCGAGCTATCTGTCTACGGGATACACTCTCAGCTTGACGCTGCGAAAGTCGCTATAATTCCTCTAGGATCGATTCTTATTTGTGGAGGCTCATTTCAAGCATGTTGCCAGAATTAAGGTACCCTGACATTGCAAATTATCCACTCGAGAGCTCTTTACTTTTCTCAGAATGTTAAAGAGGCCCTTGGGAACAGTGATGCACAGACCATCCTGATGCCAAGACCTATGAACAGGGGTTCGTTAATTGAGACGCGGTTCCCGCAAATACAGACGCGTCTGAAAGCTGGGCTTCCCCACGATCACCTGAAGAGCGATAGGGCAAAGCCGGCTGCACCATCTTCTTTCTTTTTAACTAAGACGACCTGATATCGGTGATCGGTCCTTTGATATACACTTCTTGCTTTTAGACGGTCAAAGTTTGGTCGAATTCAAGATGCTACCGCCCTCGTCGCCCATCGCATTCCCCTCCAGCCCGCCGCCCGCAACCGCAACCGCAACCGCAAAACGACCTCGCGACTCCGATGCCCCCAAACCCGCAAAACCCCGCGCTCTAGGTGGCTTCCTCGCCGACGATGACTCAGACTCTGACGACGACCATGTCTCTCTGGAGCGATCTCCCAAGCGACGAATGCTTCAGCACGACGTCCAGACAGATACCCAGACAACCGAGCCCCCGCTTCTCAGTCAGCTAGCGATCGACGAAGACCCCGAAGAAGAAACAGAACGCTACGAGCGCCTATTTGGCACAAGAACAGCAGCCTCGGCGCTCCCTACGACTTTGCTCAGCGATTTCCTCAACACGCCCTCTTACCGCATCTCGACATGTTCCGGCAAGTCCATCCCTCTCCGGGAGCGCAAACCAACAGAGCCAGTCTCCTACGAGACCATGGTAGCAGCAAGATCACGAACAAAAGAAGGCCGAGCCAAGAAGAGCTATTACGGAATTGATATTCACGAACTTATCGACAACGCAACACAAGAGATTGCTGAAGCGCATAAAGCAGCCGCCACGGCGTCCATCACCCCTCCCGCCAATCCAGACAAGCCCGTACGATCGGTCGAAGAACATACAGGAAACACAAAGAAGCACAAGAAGAGCCTATTATGGACGGAAAAATACCGTGCCCGGACATTTATGGACCTAGTCGGTGATGACTTGACCAACAGGCAGGTGCTTCGCTGGCTAAAGCGATGGGACCCCATAGTATTCCCACATGCCGCGAGAAGCAAGCCGTCACGGCGACATGGCGCACAAGGACAACAGCAGCAGCCAGAGGAGGAAAAGCCACACCGGAAAATCCTCATGTTGACTGGCCCGCCTGGTTTGGGGAAAACGACCCTAGCACATGTGTGCGCACGACAAGCTGGCTACGAGGTTATAGAGATCAATGCCAGTGATGACCGAAGCAAGGATGTAGTCAAAGGACGGATTCGGACAAGTCTCGGAACGGAGTCAGTCAAGACGGTAGAGAACAAGAAGCCCGAGACAGGAAAACAACAGAAGATTGCTCGACCGGTGTGCGTGGTAGTTGATGAAGTCGATGGTGTCGTTAGTGGCGCGGGAGCGTCTGGTGAGGGCGGCTTCGTCAAAGCCTTGATCGACCTGGTCCTCCTTGATCAAAAAAACAGTTCTGGGGCCGGGGCCTCTTCTGCGGCTGGTCGGAAAAAGAAGAAGGGGGATGACTTCAGACAGATGAGACCTCTTATCCTGATCTGTAATGATGTTTATCACCCATCGCTTCGGCCGCTGCGCCAATCAGGCCTTGCTGAAATCATTCATGTAGGCAAGCCCTCCGTAGAGGCAGTGGTCACGCGTCTCAAGACAGTCTTTGAGAAGGAGGGTATCCCATGCGAAAAGGATGCTGCGCGCAAGCTCTGTGAGGCCGCATGGGGAATGACCAGTGGTATTGATGCCAAGCGAGGAGCCGAGGGCAATGCCGAGGGTGATCTCCGCGGCATTATGGTCGTGGGAGAGTGGGTTGCCGGCAGGTTACGAGCAACCATTACCAGCACACCGGTTCTTACAAGGCAGTGGATTGACCAGAACATCGTCCATGATCTCGCTCACGGTGGTGGAGGTGCCCGCGGTCTAGGTCGTGGTGGCGTCAAAGAGATTGTGAGCCGTATCTTCCAGGAAGGCGGTGGCTTCCCCAAGCCAGTTCTATCACAGGCTGAGCAACCAAAGTATGCAAAGCACGAACAACCACAGACACAGCTCGGCTTTTCAGAGCAGCGGAAGAAGTACGCGATGGCGCGGTTAAGGGAGATGATTGACACGAGCGGCGAGGTCGACCGTATCATGACCGAGATCTTCAGCGAGTATCCCAACCGCGAGTTCAATGACGACTCCTTCCTCACCAAGCCCGACTCCGCGTATGAGTGGATGCACTTCCACGATACATGTTCAACGAGGTTGTACTCCAGTCAGGAGTGGGAGTTAGGCCAATACATCTCCCAGCCACCTTTGGCATGTCATCACTTATTCGCTTCCCCTAAACGACATCAGCCTCAGAACACCGAAAGGAAATGGGGTGACGTGATGGAGGAAACCGAAGCACCTCCACTGCCATTTAGCGGTCCAAGAGCAAACTTTGAGGCGCATGAGGCGGGGAAGGTGAACAGAGCAGCGCTGCAGGGGCTACAAGGGCAACTCCCCCCCAGTCTTCACCGTCTGTTCCGCAGCCCTGAAGATATCTCCACACATTTCCTGCCATATCTTGTCCGTCTGATATCTCCCGACGTGAAGCCTGTCGTCGTCGGGGGCAGCGACAAGAGTGGGGCGGTAGCGAGTGTAAGGAGGGAAGGCGAGAAGGCTATGGTCAGGAGAGCGGCTCAAGTGCTCGCCGAGGTTGGCATCGCTTTGCAAAAGGGGAAGATTGAGCCGGATCCAGCGGTTGGGCAGCAGTATCGGACACAATGGGTTTATCGCATGGAACCGTGAGTGCTCAATCGCTTTTCTCGCTTTCTAACTGATACTGACTTGGCATTCATCGCAACAGAGACCTCGACACGCTCGCAACCTTTGAGACAGCCGGCGCCCTCGTCCTAGCCTCTCAAGCGCCAACTCGATATGCCGTCCGCCAAGTTCTAGACCAAGAGCTACAAAAGACCATCGCAATGCGCGAGAACGCTGCCAGGCAAGCGCGCATGAACAATGGACAGACTAACTCTACTTTCAAGCCCCACGCTGCTGCTACTCTCAGCGCCATGGACCTCGACGCTAACAAGGAAAATATGGCGATGTTGGCCGATCAAAAGGAAGTTAAAAGAGACTTCTTTGGCCGGGTGATTGTGGAAAGGAAAAAAGGTGCCAACGCTTTGGGTGAGAACGGCGATGCTACCGCTGCCGCTGGCGGGGGCGATGGCAAGGAAAGCAAGAGGAAGGGAAGAGGCGACGTGGCCGGCGATGAGAAGGACATCAAGGTGTGGGTCACGTATCATGAAGGGATCAATAATGCTGTCCGGAAACCGATCTCGTTGGAGGAGTTCATGAGAGGATTCTGATGTTATTGGGTTTGCGAAGCCTGAGAGGGTCGCTGCTGCCCCTTACATGAGGCCATCCCCGCTACTACACGACATCATGTTGAAAGGTAGTATTCTTATCAATCCAGACCCGCTAGCCCTTCCACATTCTTGATCCTCTTTCTCTCCTACAACTTTCAGCTGACCTGGTTTTTGGCTGAAGTTTGAACCGGCTTGTGACCCTTTTGCTTTTCGCTCTCTCACAATTTGTTTTTGTAATTCCCTTTTTCTATTTTTGGGTTTATCCTGGTTATTTTTTCTGTCGCTTTTCCCTATTTCCGTTATCGCTGTTATTGTGAGCTACGGCCGACGTCGCATCCCTGTCACGAGATGCATCTGGGCCCTGGCAAGCCTAGGTATGACGCTGCTTGCCCAGCCCAAACAGTGGCCCCCTTCCAGGTATTCAATGACAGGCTTTCGGGCAGAAAACAACAACCGCCTTCGTCATCCATCAACTATTTACATCCGACGACTCCTTAGCATCGCCGTTACTTCTAGTATATCCTTCATTTCGACCCTTCGCATCACCGGGACTTCACCAGACGTTATGCATGTGGCCGACATGGACTCAGCAATGTCGCCTAACTGCCCGTGTCAGGATGGCCCACTTGCAAAACCAAGCGACGCCATCCAAGTGACACCTCATCAGCTCTGCGATCAGTGCTCAACAGTCGTGCGAAAATCTGCAGTTCTTCAAGAATGCTTTCGTCGCCTGGACGAAGGCGATCAACGCAGACAAGACTGGCGCCGATGCGAGATCTTTTACCACAGCCAAGGCGTGGAGGAGCTAGCGAAGTCGAGTCAGGCTGGATGCCATATTTGTACTATAGTACATGAATCCATGACAAAGTCGGCGGCTCCAATACGCGAGCGTGGGCCTGTACTGGTGAAAGTAGGCATCGAGCCGTTGCAGGACGAGATCATTGATAATGATAGCTTGTCTATGCGCTTCGGAATTCTCACAGTTGAAAAATGGAGATACTATCGAGTTCAAGCCGGGTGGAAGGAGGAAGATGGGACAGCGCTCATATACACTGGAGGGCCCTTAGAGGCGGATCACTTGTTCCGGTACGGCTGCACTCGCCAGCTTACTGTCAGCCTTTCCATTCTTCTGCTCAACGGTAAGGCAATGCTACACCCATTCATGGCATCTTGACAGCTTTTAACCGATATGACAGACACGCATTTCCTCCTTTCCAAGGAGGCGAGGGGATATCACATGTTTCGCGGGCCATCAACAGACGCACCCGAGACCTTTGAATTTGCACGATACTGGCTGGAGGAATGTATCAAAAACCATGCTGAATGCAATTCACATGGACAGCAGATTTCGAAATCCGATGAGCTTCCGACCCGACTTATAGACATCGGGGAAGGTCCCGGGCAGCTCGAACCTCGGCTTTTCTACCCCTCGGCTTCCGCAACTTCAACCGACATAAAATACCTGACAGTCAGCCATTCATGGCACGCAACTGGAGTTACCGAGAAGCTCACGACCGAAAATGAGAGCAGATGGCTGCAAGGCATGCCGATAGAGAACCTATCCCCGAATTTCCGCGATGCGATGACGATAACACGGCGACTCGGTTATCGCTATCTGTGGATTGACTCGTTGTGCATCGTTCAAGACTCTCGGGAAGATTGGGAGAGAGAAGTACCCACCATGACCAATGTGTACGGGCGCACGACATGCAACATCGCGATGGTTGGACAGGCCGGGGACGAGGGCTGTTTCCGGCAAAGAAACCCTTTGGTCGCCTTTCCTTGCCGACTTTATGAGGTAGATGGGAAACAAAGTCGCCTCTATGCCTTCATCGAAGGATCAAACCGGAAATTTAGCCGGGGTCCTGAAGAGATAGTAGGATCCTTCCCTCTTCTCCGAAGAGGCTGGGTAGTCCAAGAGGCTCTGTTGTCGCCCCGAACCATCTTCTTCGGGGATCAAGAGGTGTATTTCCATTGCACAAAACAAACAATGTCTGAATCCTGGCCCGTGGCGCTTGACCCGCATATCCGCCACTTTAATCCCAGGTTTCTGGGGTTCAGCAAGGTCAGAGGGTTCAGGGAATTCGGCCAAATCTTCGAACAGAGTTGGAAGGAAAAGTTCAAAGGAATCCAATTCGACATCAAGGATGAGCGGAGGGCAGCCATGGCGGCAAAGACCTTTCTGAAACGCAGTCGACAGCTGCGTGCCATGTGGAACCGGTTCTTGCTATACTATACCGACACAAGTCTGACATTCACAACCGACAGACTGGCGGCGGTTGTCGGCCTTGCGGAAGCCGTTGAGAATTGCACGGGGCTCACATACATCCCGCAAGCCGGTACTTTCAAGGAGTTCGTGCCACTCGATCTTCTTTGGTACAGGAACTTCCGTTCTGTTGACCTTCTATGGCGCAAGTCACCCACAGGAACGGAGGCCCCTTCGTGGTCTTGGGCTGCAAATGAGGGAGATGTGCTTTTTGACGAGAAGTCGTGGTTGGAAGGTTCACACGACGATTTTGAGTACATGGGTCTACTCATTGACGTGTCAGCCCCTCCTACAGCCTTGACCTCTTCACCAGGCTCGGGATCTGAAGTCGCCATCAAACTGAAGACGCTCATCAACCGCCAGACGGCCCTTGGGTTAGGAATGCGAGAGCCCCCTGGCTTTTGGGTGGAGTATCTTCCCAAAGCGCGTCTTCAGGTTGTGCTTGATGAACCAGTACAAGATGGAACTACCATCTTTTTCGTGGTTGTGCTGCGGACACGCACGTGGAATAACTCGGGCTACGACAAACATGTGTCGGGGTTGATTCTTGTGCAAAAGGATCCATCAGCCGCGCAAGAAACACCTGGGCAGACGTTGCATAGACGCGTGGGATACTTCCGTATTGCTGAGCCGGCAAACGTGGGCGGCATCCTCGATTTCTTTGCTGATTGTCCGAAGAGGGAGATTTGCATTTGTTGAAGCTCATATATCATTAACCATAGAGGAGTTCATTATGGGTAGATGGAAACAGACCAGGAAGGAATAGCATTGATGTTCGCTCTCCAGCAACAAAACTCGGTCATATCCTCGGGATACTGCAGTGACCTTCTCGCGTCCCGTCTAACTTCGCGAAGAATACGTAACAAGTAGTATCTGATCTCACCCTCCGTCTACTTCCATCCATTCATAGTCATCATAGTCGTCTTTTCTCGGTTCCTTACCATCGTACCAAGATCGATTTCCCAGCACACTAACAAACTTAACAACATTCATGCTATCCATAATGTTGCCACGCATCCGCCACATCCCGTCACTGACAAAGCGGCAAGGACCCTGAAAAACCGATGACGACCCTTGAATCCATGAGATCCACAACACCAACACCAACCGCCCCACAATACCAAAAAAATATTTTTTTAACATGCGTTACATAAATATTATTTCCACACAGTTTTCCAATAACAAATCGGACCATATCAGTTCAATCGGGTATGGTGTAGCGGTAACATCGTTGACTCTCACTTCTCAGGAGTGACTGCTCTCTCAACAGCCCCGGGTTCGACTCCCGGTATCCGAGTCTCAATATCTTTTTTTCCTGTTTGGAAATATTTTGTTTTTGTTTCAACGTGTTTTTAAGATGCTTTGTCTTCTTTTTTTGCTTGTTCACATATAATTACCGTCTGTCCCATCTATTTTTTTTTGTTTCACCAGTATGAAATACAAACTATCGCCTTGGTGACGTGTTATTCGGTCTTTTTATCATCATCCATGTTCAAATTGCACACGCATAGAAGCAAAAGTAGTGTCTCTTCAACTTTCTCGAGACCGTATGTATGATCCAACCAGGGTCAAGCGCCCTTCATGCCGAGAGAGAAATGTCTGTCCAGAGAAGGACAACCAGAATGTCATCTAGATAGACAGACGTCTTTACTTTTCCTAAGTTCCCCCCATCAGGTCTCATCGGCCATATGGCGCCCGAGAGAAGATCCAGAACGAAATGTCAAGAGCCAACACCGAACCAAGGTTGCACCATCGCAAACCGATTGCGGCCTCGTCACTCAAAAGCCACATGCATCTATCTAGAAACCCACCGGCAGAAAGTACCGAAAGGCATTGAAAGTAAGAAGACCAAAAAGAGAATCGCCTCCGATGGAACCATAACCATTCCAAAAAGTTAATGGAAAAGTTGCAAAAAGTAAGTTGTCATGCGCCAGCCGCGAATCGAACGCGGGGCCCATCGATGGTATCACAGGATTAGCCGTGACTGCCTTGCACACGCACGGCTCCTGCCATAGGCAGTTGAGCCTCGTGCCGTACTATTGCTGCTATTGGCCAATAGTATATTACGTACGTGTGTACGTACGACTGGTCTGAGCTCTGGGCATAGCCTTTGTACTATGCCCTATATCGCTAGACCTACGTATACCTCTCTTTCCCTCTCTTCGTACAATTACGTATATCCAACTTACCCCCTACCTTTGGCCTTGCCCTATAATAATTAGTTATACTTATTATTACGCTGCGAGTGTACAACTTTATTTATTTAATTACCGCCGTCGTAAGAATCTCCGACGTGCCTACGATCATTTTATATTACAATAATCCTAGTCGTATTGCACCGAAGGTTCGACTTTGAATTTAATAAATAATAATACTATATTATACTACAATTATAATAGTACTTATAAAGTAGCGCTTATTTAATTTAATTATAAAGTAGTAGTTATAAAGTAATAACTTTTCCCCTTATTAATCGAATTAATTAATATCGTTTATTACCGACGTAAACGTTATTATTTCTACTATCGGTTTAATCGTCGACCCCTCTTACAAATAATTCTTCGAAAATATTATAAAATTATTCAATAGTAGCTTTAATCCCAGCGCTATAATTAAATAAAGCGACTTTAATACCGCCTTTAAGCTTACTAATTATTACGTTTTCCTATACGTTATTATTACTTTTACCCGGCTTATCAATTAAAATATTATTACGGCGAACTCCTTCGTCGTAGTCGCTAACGACGCGCTCGCCGATAATATAATACAATTAGTAAAATAAGACGTAATTATTTCCAACTTTAATAATAAGGTTGCCCTTCTCGAGAAATAGTTTATTATTACCTAGAATAAGTTTACCGATACTATATCCGAGCTCGCTATCGCTAACAAGGCTAATAACTAATTGAGAAAGAATTATACTACTAACTTTCGTAAGAAGAATATTACTATTAAGGAGTTTAGGAAGTCCTTCCATTAGTATACAAACCCAATAGACCTAATCGACTCTCCCTAATTTATCGACCCGCTTGAATCTAACCTAGAATTAAATAATAAGGTTAATATTATATCTACCCCGAAGTCGAAGATTAGTAAGGATTTTAAAGCCTATACCGGCGAGGGTAATATAGCCGTTAAGCGTATTGAATTTTATTATACTTGGCGTACGAAGATTAAATTCTATTAATTTTAAAATATTTAGTATTTCGGTTAAGACGAACGTTATAAATTCGCTTAAGTTTTATTATATTTAGGAGGCGCTACCTTTTATACCCTATCTTTTTAAATTATACCGATATTAAAGGAGGTTAATAAGAAGAAGTAGAAGTAGAAGATTGGCGAATTTTTACTTACCTTCTTCGATACTAAGTACGATTATATAGATTTTATTTTCGAATTATATTGTAATTTCAAAACCTTAAAGATGTTTAGGGGTTAGAAATAGTTTAATTTCGAGGATAAATTTACTACCCTCGTTAACCGTTATAATTTAGACGATTCGATGAAGATTTATTATTTAAAAATAAAGGTTACCGACGAAATTTATAATACTATTACTTACTAATAAGAGTTCTCCGCTTTTAACGATTACAATAAATGGTTTACTTTATACTATACGCTTAGTATTAATTTCGAAGATTGCGATTAGTATAATAAGATTGCCGTCCTATTTTATAAGAATAATTCCGGCGGCTCCGGCTCCAGTTTTAGCGGTAGTAATAGCAGCTCTACTTTTAAATATACCGTTAATTAAGGCGGTAATACTATAGATTTAAACGCTATATCCGCCTTCGACGTCTCTTTAGTACGTATAATCGATAAGGCTATTATTGACTATTGCGTGTAGAATAATTTATATAAATATTGTAGTAACCCTAGTTATTGGGCTATCGATTGCCGTAATAGTATTAATATTAGCATTCCTAGGGCGGAGAGGGAATGTAACTACTATAACCGTAGTCGTAGTGGCGGCTATAGAGGTAGTAATAGTGGTAGACCGGTAATAGGCTAGATTAATTACGGTAACGGTGCTTACGTTAATACTATAGGTATTGGAAACGCCGCCGCTATTTTTATTGCTATAGCCGCCCCGGCTACTATTCTAGCTCCCCTTACTATTGAGTACGGCGAAGGAAATATATAGCCTCTCCGTTAAATTGTACGGAGAGGCC
Organism: Neurospora sp. CHS-2018c; assembly: GCA_009806235.1. Lineage (NCBI taxonomy): Eukaryota > Fungi > Ascomycota > Sordariomycetes > Sordariales > Sordariaceae > Neurospora > Neurospora sp. CHS-2018c. The sequence goes on from RAPC01000026.1 coordinate 706,237, forward strand.
GTCGTTTATAACGGTAATAGAAGAAGAGGATGTAGATTTGGATTTAGTAGATTTAGAAGTAATTTAATTAAAGAATTCTACTTTAGATAGTTATAATAACAATTCTATCCTTCTTTTTACTTATATTATTTATGGATTGTATAATTAACAAAGTAAGTATACCGCCTTAGTTAATAGTAGGTATTTAGCGCTCGCTTTTATTAATTATAGTTTTATTATTCGCTATACTATACCGCTATTGAAATTCCCTAAGCTAAAAGTTTTATATTTGGCCGACGGCGTCCCTAAAGACTTTATTACTTATTATTACGAGGTCCGTTTTTAGATCGGTTATTATATTAAAATAATTGCGATATTAGTATACGATTTAATAGTAAATTACTTAATAATTTTAAATATACTATAGTTTAAACTTTATAACCCCTTAATATCCTAATTAGACGGCTCGGTTATATTTACGGAGATATACGTTAGCTATTATTTGCCTACTAATTTATCTTTCTCCCTTCGTTGAGTACTTAAAGTTTAAAACTATATAAAACGTTACGAAGTTATATATTGAATTATTACCCTTCCTACCCTAGCGGTAGAGGACGAACCTAAGGATAAAACGATATTTTATTTAGAGAACGAATATACTTTAATAATTATTAAGGATTTCGACCTTAAAATTGCGAACTATTTATTACTTACTTAGTAAGTAAGGCGCGCTATAAAGTAATAATTTATACAGTTGGAGGCTTACGAGGTATATTCTAATACCCCGTTAATTATAGATTCCGCTTTTAAAATTAAACCTACGATTTACTATTTCGTTATTGGCCAGCGGAGGCCTAACGTAGATTATTGTATTCCTATTCGTCGAATTTATTATTCGAGCGACCCGGTTAATTTAGTGGATATTAAGGATTTAACGGTAGTTAATTTTAATTGGTTTTACGAAATATATAAGTTTTGAGTTTTTTATACTTTATATACGGAAATTAATAAGATTATAGAGGAGGTTAAGGCGGAGGAGGAAGCCCGGGTTAAAGAGGTAGAAGAAGGTATTCTAAAGCCTAAGGAGTAAGGAGATAATAAAGGCGTCGTCGATAGAGGGGTAAGAATAGGAATAGGATTAACGGATTTATTTACCGAGGAAATAATATAAAAAATTATAAGCAGTAAAGGCTTTAAGTATAAGAAGTTATTAAGTAAGCGCTTCTACCTTTAAATCGACGCTTATATTAGTAAAGGGTTTAAAATCGCTATTTATACCGCTAAAATTATTAATAAGGTTTACTTTAACGGTAAGTTAGAAGAAAACTCTTAATAATATAAAGAGGCTATTAAGATCGTTAGGATTACCGAGGAGAATATTGCTAAATTCTACAAAAAGGTTAATAAGCCCCTTAAAACCGACGTATAGATTAAAGAGAAGTTTCCTAGCCAATATTAGAAGTATATTAATATATTTAGATTTAAGAAGGCTATAGTTATTCCCCCCTACCGCTCCTACGATTTTAAGATCGAATTGAAGTTAGGCGAGTAAGCGCTATATATTAGATTTAGACCTTTCAACCCCGACGAATTAAGCGTTATTAAGAAATAGATCGATAATAACTTAAAGATCGGCTTTATTTACCTATTATAATCGGAGGCCGCTTCCTAAATCTTACTTATAAAAAAACTAAGTAGAGGTATACAAATTTATATAAATTATAGAAGTATTAATAATATTACTTTTAGAAGCCATTACCCACTTCCTTTAATTAAAAAAACCCTTAATACTATTTATAAAGTAAAAATCTTTATTAAATTTAATATTATTGCTACTTTTAATTATATTCGCGTAGTAGAAGGATACGAATGGTTGACTATTTTTATTACCCGTTTTAGCCTATTTAAATCCTTGGTATACCCGTTCGGGCTATAGGGAACTCTTAGTATTTTTTAAAATTACGTTAATAATATCCTATATAATATTCTAAATATATACGTAATTATTTATTTCGATAATATTTTAATTTTCTTTAATAACGAGGCGGATTATAAATATTACGTTAACGACGTTTTTAACCGATTAGCTAAGGCGGGCTTATAGGTCGATATCGATAAGTACGAATTCTATATTAAGAAAATTAAATACTTTAAGTTAATTATTACGCTTAGAGGTATTAAGATAGACCCCGAAAAGATTAAAGCTATTACCGATTAGTAGCCCCCTACCTCTAAAAAATTCTTATAGAGTTTCCTAAGCTTTACTAATTTCTACTAACGTTTTATTAAAGGATTTTCAATTATAGTTGCGCCTCTATACAACTTTATAAAGTAGGATGCCGAATAGGAATAGATTGCGGCCTAATAGTTTACTTTCGAAACGTTGAAAGTAATTTTTATTAGCGGATTTACTTTACGTATTTACAATTAGTCTAAGAAAACTATAATCGAAACCGACGCTTCTAATTAGGCTTTTGGAGGGATTTTTTCTTAATACAGTGACGACAGTGTATTTTACCCCGTAGCCTACTTCTTATCGAAGTATATTACTACGGAATATAATTATAATATCTATAATAAAGAATTACTAGCTATTATTAAAGCCCTAGAGGAGTAAAGGTTAAAATTAGAAGGAGTATAATAATTATTCGATATTGTAATAGATTATAAGAATTTGAAAACTTTTATTACGAATAAATAGCTAATTCCTTACTATATACACTAATTATAATTCTTATTTCGATTTAACTTTTTAATTCGTTATACCTTAGGTTCGAAGAATTTTCGCCTTAACGCTTTAAATAGGAAGTTTGAAGATATACTACTAAATATAAAGGATTACCGTTTGAAAATTAAGAACCGTAAATTGATCGACCCTATTTACTTCGAAGACAATTACTTCGAGACCTTATTGGCCGCGAGCGTTAAGGAATTGGACGTCGACGAAAAAGTTTTCCTATTAGTATTGGACGCCTTCGAGGAATTAAATAAGTTTATAAACGATATTATTAAAGAAAGCTATATTTAATTTACATTAATATAGAAAGTAGTCGTTTACTTACGAAATCCTAATTAATCGGAATAGTACCCCTATATTAGAAAGAAATTAAAGGTAGTATTTATAAAATATTTTACAATAGGAAGTAAAGCGTATTATAGGGGAAGAGTATTTATTAACTTAAATAATATAATTACTTATTTATAGTTAATTTATTACGCTTACTCATTACTAATAGCGGAATACCCCAGTAGGGATAAAACTTAAGTATAAATAAATAAGTATTAGTATTAATCTAGTATAGCGGAGGTTGTGAAGGCTTATTATAAAGGTTATTTAATTTATTTAAAGATTAAGGCGTTGCGGAGAGTTAAAATAGGCTATTTAAAGCCTATACTAACCGTTTTCGTACTATAGAAAGATATTTCCGTTAACTACGTTTCCCCCCTCTTAGAAAGTCTATATTTAGGTTAGAAATTTAAATATATTACTATTATAATAGATTACCTTATTAAAATATAGTATTATATCGCTACCGAGACGATAGAGGTAGAAGAATTGGCCGACCGGTTTATTAATAGGATATATACCCTATATAGACTACCCAATACTATAGTTTTAGATTGCGGCTCCTAATTCGTTTCGCTATTTTGGGCTACCGTTTGTAAAAGATTAGTAATTAAGAGGTTATTAAGTTCTACTTTCTACCCTTAAACGAATATTTAAATAGAGTATATTAATATAGAAATAGAATAGTACTTATAGGTCTTCGTAAATTGGGTATAAATAGATTAGGCTAAATAATTATTATTAGCGGAGTTCGCCGGTAATAATATAGTTTTAGAGACTACGGGAATTACTCCGTTCTTCGCTAACTACGGTTTTTACTTACGGATAGGTATTAAACCGTTATCGGTTACCCTATCCTAGTTATTTCTAATTTAGTAAAAGGAATATTTAAAAGCTTACGAGCTAGTAGTTCAATTCGAAGCTATTTAGGACTATATATATACTTTAACGAAGAAGGTATAGGATTATTATAAAATAAATATTAATAAGAAACGGTCCAACGCACTAAAGTATTACCCTAGGGATTTAGTATTACTAAATACGATTAATTTAATTAACGGCTATTTATATAATAAATTATACCTCCGTTGGGAAGGCCCTTTTAAAGTCGAATAAGTATATTTTTATAATATTAAATTTATTTTGCCTACTAATATATAGTACTCCCTAATATTTTACGTCTCTATAGTTAAGCTTTATAAGGAAGGCTTATTTAGTTAAACCGCTATTTAGGGGGATATACGCGCTAACGAAGGCAGGGTAATAATTAGAATTAATAATTACGAGGAGGTACCGGAGTAAGAGTTTAATAAGTTTTTCGATTGTAAATAGAGGGGAAGTAATTACTATTAATTCTATACGGTGGTATAGATTTACTATAACCCTACCGAGGAACCGATCGCTAATATAATTAACGTAAGGAAAATTATTATTATTTTTTATAGTAATTATTCCGAAGTACTTATTTTATTAGAGGTTAAGTAATAGTTAGAAATTATAATTATATTATAAGAATAAACCTCGGTACTAGTTCTAATACTCCGAATATTAATTCTAACGCTTTATATACCCCGAGCCCTAGCCCCCGCCCTGCCCCTAAAACGCTCTAAACGTATTGCCGATTTAAAGGAGTAAATTAATGCTACCGTTGTAAATATTACGACTGGGAAATAAGTAGCCCCGTCTTGGATATTAGCCTTAATAATTATAGCGACCCCTTACGAGCTAGAGGTATTATCCGAGGAGGATATAAAGAAATTAGACGAAGTTTTTAAGAAGATTTTTGGGAGGTTATTAGAAATATAGTAAGGGAAGAGGCTCCTTATAAGGAATGTAGTAGATAAATTAGAGGTAGGGACCTACTAGTAGGGTAATAATAATTAGATTGCGGAAGAGCTTAGGGATATGAGGAGGATTTGGGAGTTACGAATGGAGGATTTCGAGGACGGGCCTTATCTACGGGTAGAGGAGCTTAAAAACGGAGATTGAGGGGGATAATCTATTATTTCATATATATATAGATTTTGAAGCTCTAGAACTTCTTTTGTAGGGAGGTAGTATTATAGGATTAGCCGTAACTACTTTATATACGTACGGCTCCTACTATGGGTAGTTGAGCCTTGTGCCGTGCTATTGCTGCTATTGGCCAATAGTATATTACGTGCGTATGTACGTGCGATTGGTCTGAGCTCTGGGTATAGCCTTCGTACTATGCCCTATATCGCCAGACCTACGCACACCTCTCTTTCCCTCTCTTCGTACAACTACGCATATCCAACCTACCCCCTACCTTTGGCCTTGCCCCGTGATAGATGGCAACGATGGATTTTACCACTAAACCACTGGCGCTTGTTGATGCTAGAACGAGTCAGACCCAGCCTCTATGTACCTATCGGAGAGCGTTTCCCTTCACCATGCGACAACTGCTGGACATCACACGAGCTTGACCAAGGATGAACAGGATATCTTTGGAAAAAAATACAGACAATAGAATGGGTATAAAATAAAGTATGCCTACATCAACGGGCCGAGTAACGTTCTTCAACTGACCGCTCGTTCAATGAGATACAACCAGAAGCTTAAAAAACCAACCCCAAACACCTGTAAATGCAACAACCACGAGCAAAAGACCTCCGATATGCGGGCACCATCATCATCATCATCATCGTCGAGCCCTACACCGCTCTCCAACCAAACAAACGTCCACACCCTCGCCATGCCTCGCATCGAAGACCGCCGTGCTATAAATCGTTGTAGGGTCACCACCACCACCACCACCACGATCATGGCGTCCTCTTACCACCGTCGTCGCTTCGGTCTCCCTCTCCCTCTCTCCATCCCCATCCTTCTTACAAAGTGGACATTTACTCCCCTCATCAAACTCCGTCTCATTCCCCACCACCCCTGACAACGGCCCAGAAAACGTCGTAGCTCCCCGAAGGGGAACCTGTCGGCCCTCATCATCATGCTCACATACCCCTCCCAACGTAGGACAGAACGGCAAAGCGATATGGTCGGTACCAAGCATTTCCGTCGTGAGTTCGAGGGTGAAGATGATTTCGCCGAGTCCTACTGCAGACTGAGGTTGCTGTTGTAGGGGTTTCTGTTCCTCGTCCTTGGCCTGGCTGTCAAGGTTGAGGTTGCTAAGAAGCTGTTTCCTTTCGGCGATGTCGTCGTGCTGGACCAGCAAGGCTATGTCGATGTCTTCTTTTGCGTAGTAAGCGAGGTGGTGGGCTCGGGGTGGGTCGCGGGTGCAGTATTTGAGGGAGGGCAGCTCTAGCTCCATGTCGTCGTTGGCTTCGTCCTCACCGTAGTCGGTGTCGGTGTCGGTATCGGTGTAATCTTCGTCCTCGGGATCGGTCAACGATTTGAGATCCAGCAGCGTCATATTGAGACAGCCTCCCGGCGCTTCCGCGCCCGCCAGACTACGGTCCAGTATGGTAAAGTCGAGCCACTCGCCGGCCTTGGCCGAGTAGGAGAAGATCTTCCTGGGGAACTCGGCGCTGAGAATATCGGCGATGGCCATCCCGGTGGTAACCGGTATGGGCAGCGGCTCGCCCTCGTCCGTGTCGCCGGCGCCCGAGCCATCGGTGACGGTGAGACCGCGGTTCGTGACGAAGTCGATGAAGTCCTTGGCTGTCTGCTCTCCGCGGCGCGTGCTGAGGAAGGAGAAGGTCCCTCCTGTCTTGAGCACGGAGGAGATGACTCCTTTACCGGGAAGACACTCGGTTGATGCATTGTTGTGGGCGAACGATTGGAGGGGCAGAAGCGGCGGGTTGATGCACCCATAGTGCACGCGGATACCCTCGCCTGATGCCCTCTCGATCTGCTGCAGCACTTCATGAACATCGTCTTCATCCTCAACGCCGGCAGTGAGGAGGAGGATGGCGCCTCGTTCGGTGTGCTCTCCGTCCGGCTTTGCCCTTAGGATCTCATCGATAGCCATGGAAAGCCCGACACCGATATCTGCCTTTCCGTCATGGATCGGGGCTGTCATGTGGGCGGGTAGGCGAGTCGTCGTGTTCGGGGGATGGTGGACGTTTTCGTCGAAAGGTCTTGTGCCGTTGTTCCATCGGGTTCCCTCCAGGTTCAGATAAGCCGGGCTCTCCATGGGATAAACCACCCGCGCGCTCTCTGCGAACTCCACGACCGTCATCATGTTGTGCAGACCACTGCTCGTCTCCATCTTGACGGCCAAGCTCATTGCCACCTGTCTCTCCAACTGCAACACCCCGTTTTGTCTGGCCTGGGTGGACAGATCAATCACAACGGCCACGTTTCGCGGTATGCAGTCCCTCACCGGATCGTCCCTGATCAAGGCGCAAATCATCAAATCGCCCTTTTCCGCGCCATACCTGTCCCTCAGCTCCTCCCTCAAAGCCTTCCAAGCATTGCGCGAATCCTCCACCGCGGCCGCGACCGCTCTCTTAAAGTTCTCCTCGCTCGCCTTCTCCGTCCTTGGAGTACCAGGTCCGATCTCGCCGAAAGTTCCATCAAGATACACCACGCCATGGTCCTTGTTCATCGTATGATGCGACACCCTCCCCTCACAATTGCTCCTTCCCGGCGTCGCATCCGGCACCACGAAGCAGCCCGTGCTCAGATTCCTCGGCACCAGTTCCTTCGGAATCTTACCATGGGCGCGCAGGTCCAAAAACGGCGCGGTATCGTTCCTCCCCAAGCCCGGCGGGTTGGCCACGCTGATAGGCTGCGACCCATCGTGCTCATCGACCCAGTTGCTATGCGCATAAAAGTCCTGTATACCGTGCACAGCTCGCCCCAAGGCCTCGATGGTGGCACACTTTGCGCGCGCGAGCGTGTTGATATGCAGCGTGGAGAAGGCGAAGCGACAGTCGCCCCCGGCAAAGGGCGACAGGTCGACCATGTCCCTTCGGATGCGCAGCTGGCCCTTCTTCTGGAGGTGCACGCTGCCCTCTTCGTTGGTCACCTCCTCGTCCAGCTCGATCAGGTCCGCGGCGCTCTTCCAGGCCTGCTTGAACCGGCCGCGCAGGTGGTCCATGCACGTCTGCAGCGCCTGGGTGGCCTGTTCGCGGGTGCGGGGGTAGCCCGGTATGTCGATGAAGTCGGCGTCGTCGCAGTGGGCTTCGGGACCTTCGGGGACAGGGTCAAGCGTGTCGGGAGCGCCGATGGCGCCGTTGGTGCCGCCGCCGGGAATGGGGAAGCCTTGTACGTCGATGTGGGTGCCGGCTAGCTGGTCGAGCGAGCGGGGCTCGAAGCAGATGCCGTCGGATTTGACATTGATGATGGCGCCAGTGCTCGCGCCGGGGCACTGGAAGGCCAGGCGGGTGATCATTTCGTGCTCATTGTGCTGGCCGAGCACGATGGGCTCGTTGATGGTGCCGAAGGAGTGGACGCATGTTGAGAAAATGGCGAGTGAAAAAAGCGTTGTTGCCAGCGCATTTGCGGCGCTTTTAGGACGCCTAGGGAACAGGTTAGTTAGTTTGTACTTGGGGTAACTTCCAGAGTAAAGAGCAGGAATCGAGAATGATGTTGAGGGCGTACCGAAGATGTCCTAACATGTCTCAGAGAGCGATTTATGATGAGATGAACACACGAGCAACTTGAAGTTCGTGCGACAAAGTAAATCCATGTTATGAAGAGCTCGAACGACTTGTGGTGAATGGGTCAGCTTGCGACCACCTTGTCATCCCTTGTCTGAGCCACGACACGCTTCTGCTTGAGACGATCAGAAAAAAAACTCAAGAGGTGCAAGAAGGAGTGTTTAATCCGACTTCGAGATAAAGCAATCGAAGCAAGGCATTCTGGAAAAGAATTTGAACGTAGCGACTTCACCTTCAAGATGTGACAAAGCCTTGGTTTTTGGTCAAGCGACCCTGCATCTGTCCACGAAAATGTGCGGGAGACTTCATCGCTATTGGCTAGAAAAAGCCATTGCACGTGGATATGCCGGTCATGGACTTGACATGTGGTCCGATGATCAGGTACCACTTGCCAGCAGCCCAGTGTGGTGCCGGGCACTCCGATGTGAAGCTTCCTGTTTACAACGTGGAAGTGGCCAAGTTTTGTTGTTCTTCTCGGATCGTTTGTGTTTCCCGTTGCGTTTTCAAACCCGAAGTTCCATATTCGGTATAGTGGAATTCAGACCCATATGACGTATGCGACAATGCTTCGTTGAAGTTGCAGCAGAACTGTTGTATGGTTGCACACAGAATGTTATCGACTGATTACCATGTTATGAAGTTTTGAGCATGTGAAAACGAGTTTATCATCCTTACCACTTTTTGGCCCGTAGTACCAAAATTCATCACGGAGGGGGAGATCGATACGCCGGATCGGACGAGATCCTTCGGACCGGTCTTCGAAGTCCGGGTGGGTCCCGGCCCCGCTCGGACATGGTGGGCCCCACACCGGTGTAAATCCGGTAAATCCTAACTAGATGGTAGTGCTTGCGGTCTCATTGCTCTGAATGTGTTTCATAGTATAGATCGACTTTATGGATTGTGAAGAGGCAAGAGTAATTCTTAGCTGGAAAGCCTGTTATGTCACTAAAACACAAGTCTTTCCACCTTTGAATAATGGTATCTCGGCGAGTCCTAACATTCCTACCTAACAATGTTTTTGATTACAACTTCATCGGTCGAGGGTTCCTTACTTTCACTAGTTACTAGCTCGACTTGTGATCGCCCACTCCCCCTCAAACAGCGTCCTATTCCCTCCCAAACAAATGCTCCCCTGCCTCGCTTTCTTCACCAAAACCTAAAAGGCGCTGCCCGCCGTCCAGCAGCATTAGTACTGATCGGACCCGAAATCGAAGGGTTAATCGGCCCAATAGGTTGACCACTCGAGATCGAGAGAACCGTGCTCGATGTACCGTTTCCTGTAGATCCCGTAAAGACAATGATTAGCCAACTCTGTCTCTCCATGACTCCCACCTTAACCAAAAGCCAAACCCTCCAGAGAAGACGACGGAGAAAAACTCACCAAACCCCCCCGAAGTCCCCGTCCCCGTCCCCGTCCCCGTCCCGGTAGCACCCATCCCCTCACCCGAACACCCTCCAGCCTCCGAAACCACCTCATACAACGTCTTACACCCGGACGGCAACGCATCACACCCCTTCTCACATCCCCATGACTGGAACACCGTCATCGGCGGGTTTGCGCACGTGCAGCCTGCCGTGACGGTGCTCACGGTGACGCAGTCGATGGTCATGCAGGTTGAACAGACGCTGGTGGTCGAGATGATGATGGGACACTCGGAGACGGGGGTGGGCCTGTCGGTTGGCTCATTGTTCGTCGTTGTCGTTATTATCGTTGTGGCTGTGGGTGTCAGGAGAGGGTTGGTAAGTGGGGTGGTGATGAGGGCCGTTGAGGTTGGGAGGGATTGAGTTTGGGCTTGTGTGGCTCTGCGAGGGCATTGGCGTGGTTAGGAATTGGTATTTTGAGGGCGGCTTGTGGAAGGAAACTTACAAAGCCAGAGAGATGGCGATAAGACTGGTGAAGGATCTCATCTTCGGTAACAGATGTTCCGAATCGGTCTGTCGTTTCGATCTTGTTGGTTCAGTCGGTGATGTTTTAGGTGGAGGTTCGATGATAACCTGAGATGATGGACTCGGCTGGAAAGGCGTTATAACGATGCGAAATCAGTTTATGCCCCTGCCTGTTGTCCTAAATGGACGGCGTTCATGGCAAGTAAATGCTTGGGCTGTAAGATTATACGTGGCAGTCGCAGTTGCGAATCGTCGTCAAGTGTGTCGTTGCTGTGCCTTTTGAACCCCAATCGTTCGGTAGGCAGCTGCCAAGTCCCCAAGTCTTACATGCCCTGTTTACTTCAAATCGCTCTGGGCAGCGACAGTGGTGATTTTATTTCCAGCCCCTCATCTGATACTGAGGTAGTCTGATCTCCAGCGCCCAAGCGCGAGCCGGTACGTCATGGTGAACCAAGTCCGTGACACAAGTAAATCCGCGATACGGAGAGCAAGTGCGACTTGGTTCGTTTGTGGTTGTACGAGAGGATCAGCAGCAAGCGGCTGAAGCGGGGTACGCTAGAGTTGTAAGTGACGGGCGGGACTGTTTGAGCTGAATGAGTGAAGAGCACCTGACATTTAGGCGACGACAGCAACCCGGTGTGGTAACACAATAGTTATCCGCTTAACTCAGCTGAGACGTCTGATGTAAGTATCGATATATCAATTTCGACGACATGCTTTCATCAGGTATAAAGAGACTACTTAGAAGGCAATCGTAAATAATCCCAATTGGAGGTCTTGAACCGCGGCAACGACTGCTGAGCCTGGATGATAAAGATCTCAATTCAACGCTCGATGGACAAACCCAAGATGCTATGAGATCTGACACATGCCGGTGTAAGACATTGTAACTCAACCGGATTGTCACACGAAGGACAGGATTTTGTGAAGAGCAAACTCACTAATACGTGACACTTCAGATCGGCATTGGCAAATGCCTCGAAGTAGCTTCAAAGCCCTACCGTTTCACCTTTGCGAGGCCGTGAACAACCCAATATCCGTAATGGTGTGAAGAGATTGGCAAGCGTCTCTCGCATTTGATCCCAACCGCTAACCAAACTAAAAGCATGAGATGATGGTTCAGTTTCATGAGAGAACGGCGAGTCTAGTTTGTGATGCCATCACGATGCTGGAGGTAGGTCTTCTCAAGTAAGCACATGTGATGATGAAAAAGGGAGAGAAGACTTACATATGATTTTATATCAAAGTGCGCGCGCCTCTTCACATGTTTGGAGGTATCACCGAACGCGTTCGTTCCTTCCCATTCCCTACCCTCCATCGTGTTCTTCCCCCCTCATATTTGGAATTCCAAATTCGAGTCAATGATCTTCAGCGGAGAGGATTCCACGAGATACCAAAGATGACCATCCCACGAGATTTTGAAGCCCCCCGCTGCAGATCATGTGGTAATCTGACCAAATTCCATTGAGTGTCCTACCCCCCCAGAGGCGGATCGCGATGACCTTCACTTGACCCACTGACATGAAGTTGAGAAGATCAAATGTCCCGCAACGCAAATATATAACTCGCAGACTAACACCTGCCACGACCACAAGCTGACAAAAACGGACATATGCCGTGATATCCGTCGCAAATGCAGATACCCCTGAGGATGATTGACGCTATCACGTCCCAAACTTCTTGAATCACGCCATGAAAACGGTACGGCGGAGTCCAAAGACCTGCGACGGGCGCGGAGAGACCAATGAAAATGAGAGTTTTGCATACAATTGCGAGGACTGCGATATATCGGAGCTTGGCTGGTACGAAACGCTGCGGGAAGGACGGGGGATTGACAAATTTGCTGATTTCGAGATAAGCATATCCAAGTGCCTCTTCAGAATGCTTTTCGGAGGCCTCTTCGAAAGTACCGTTCTTGTTGTCCTGAACAGCAGAATAGCCGAAAGCACATGTCAGAAAATATAACGTGGCCGTTCAACCGGCGTAGCTTTGTAATGTCTCTGAAGGAAAAGAGGGATGTCCTTCTGTGGCTGTTGAAGCATCCAGAAGTAACCCTTCCACATGCTACAGCCAACGTAATCTGGCAAGGAGAACATTGAGATTCCAACATATCCAAGATCGAACTTGATTTCCTCCACGTGTCAGCCCATGCTTGCATATCTCCTCTTCAGTGCCGCTTCATCACACCAATGAAGCAGGTTGAGCGGCGAGGTTTGAATCCACTTGGATCTCCAGCAGATCCCATTCCCCCACATATAGGAAGTTGTAAGTCCGGGGAGGATCAACAATTTGCGGGGTAGTAGCGCGTCCGGGTTCAGTTGCCTATCGGCTCCATCAACTACGTCCTTCGCCGGTCGACTTCAACTGTTGAAGCAACCATCGTGACTTGCGAGTGGTGCGTTCCAGAACCTCGAGGCGAATTGCAAGTAAAAAGGCACGACAGTGCTTGGACCAGATGTAAGCCTTATTAAGAGGGCATTTGAGAGGCGCCGATGCTCAAGACTTTAGCTCAGCTATCCCGCTGTACTGGGTCGGACAAAAAGTTCACAGAAAAAGATACCAGGGTCTTGGTCAACCTCGCGGTATATCAGATGGCGCCAGGCTGAACAAACAACCTCAAGGCTTGCCAAGATCGCCAATGCTCTCGATAGAGTCCCACAGCCTTCCGGCGTTCCGTCGTAACCTAACCTCATGTTTGAAGCCGGTGGACCTGGCAGGCCGTTCGAGAAGTCTGGGAAAAGGATCAAGAAGCCAAGCCTCGAAAGGGCCGTTGGTCGGGGGAAACCGGAACGGCGGCACCAGCCACAGATACTTCCATGGGCTGTAGATCGCCGGGATACATGGCATTCAGTTTATCCGATGAAACAAGGCAGGTGCCATTCGGATAGTATGAGTAAGCTGGCGAAGGCTGGTTTCGGACCGTTTGAGAGACGGCGAGGCGGGCGACGCGGCTGCCCGGTCGACAATGTGGGTCCACTGGGCCGTCTTGGTCAGACAAAAGTCCCTGAATGGAATCTGGTTAGGGGTTCGGGGCATTGGGGTCCTGCCCGTACGCTGCATTTTCCCGAAAGACGGAAAAAACGGCAGAGAACGGGGGATAGAATGGGAGCAACGGGCCGTCCACCGTATTCCGTCCCTGTCCGACGGTGTTATGTTGATCCTTGACACGAGATACGCCGAAATAACCAAGCGAGGGAGTATCGAGGCAACGTATGAATAAAGTGTTGGGGAATATCAAGTCAGGTAAATCTGAGATCCGCTCAGGAGACACTGTCTCGAGACTGCGAGCATCACAAGCTTGTGTCGATATACTGTGTAGACGCGGGAAGAAACAAGGCAGAGTCGGCCGAACATCGTGAAGTGACCGGATTTCGACCTTCAGGTGGTTGCTTTGCTGTGGCCGTTGTCTCGGAATCGCACACCATCTTGTTCGGATAACGAAACGAGATATGGATTGACAAGAGCCCCAAAGACAACAACAAGATGCCACTAGGCAACGTGGTTAAGATGCAAAAGTGGCCTGAGGATCTACAGGTAAGCAAGGTAAAGCACCCGACCTGACCTATCTGGTAGTTTGCGAGTCTGCAATGGCCCATTTAGAATGGTTTGTTAGCCGTAATATGGAATGAATGGGTGCGGCTCCCAGCCGAGAATATGCAAAAGAGACGGATAACTTGACTGGAAACAGCAAAGACACCGCTGAATGGAAGCCACTTGAGACTTGATCATCTCCATCAGCATCGATTGGCATCCTTGCCAGGTCGTGGATGCAGGGTAGCGAGAAAGGGGAAATTGATCGCCTGCCTCAGGTAGGCAAGTAGGGATAAGGGGACCGTTTTGATCGATATCGTGAGTTTTGGCCCTGTGAGGAGTGAAGAGTACCTGAAGTGAAATGCTGTGAAATGCGAACCCCTGGTCGTCCCGCCGTACACAGCCTGTGATGAGGGAAACGGGAGGCTTGTGAGAGAGAGGATGGAAGAGGGTGTGGTGAGACGAGAGGAAGATCCCAAATGTTCGATCGAGGTTGGTGGGGGTCTGATACAGTACCATGGAGGCGTGGACCCTCGATGCCTCGTTGCCCTGGCCACAATGTTGGCCGGTGAAGCTTGGCCTTTTCTCCGAACGGTTTCATGTGTTCCAGTTGGTCAACGGTTCCGATTCACAGCCTTCATCTTGGCGGTGGAAGACGGGACTTCACGTTTAGTTGTCGAATCCTGATGGGCGCCAGATTACTGGACTGTTGGAGACGGCGTTGTGATCGAAGTCCGTTTTTGTCCATCTTGGACCTGAGAATCCCTTCCCTGAGTCGATGGATCAGAGACACAGCACCGCGTGCAAGTCGTCGCGGGCTGGATATCAAAGTATCGTGTTTGTATGTGTTGAGTCGCGAGCTAGATAGTCATTCACGAATCGTGACCGGCGAGAGTGTCAGTAAGACACGTCTAGAACTCTGCAAAGAACCTGGCAGAGTTAATAATATCATGTAGTTGCCCCTTTGTGGTTGCATGTCGCATACTCATCCGTGGTTGCTGCTGGTGGAAATCGTGAAAGCGGTCAAAGGAAAAAATGATGAGAAATACGACGACGGGAAGACAGACAGAAGCGAAGTCATACCACGTGTGTACAGCCAGATTGCGAGATAACGCCTACATGACAATAAATGCAGAACAATGCGACAAACATACTGGTCATTGACCACCGCGACTGCGACTGGTTGAGGTGAAAGCTGACTCGGGAGGTTGGTTGACCGGCGTCACCGGCTTCGTTGAGTGTGGTGGTGTGGTGTGGTATCGTCGTGAGTCGAAGAGGCGGAGGAGGGCCGCAAGTTGCCAGTTGTTGACCGCTTGTTGCCTGTTTTCCGGAAAGAGATGATATCAGACGCCAAAAAAGAAACTCACGATGTCAATCGACAGTCGCGTTGGAGTCGCAATCGCCGTGGATTGTTCGGTTGTTCGTTCTTGCCGCACGTCATGCTGGGATTCTGGTGGGCTTTTGGCGGGCTTAGCGGATATTTTTTGGTGGAGAGCGGGGCCCAGGAGATAGTGGACCCTGAAATGCTGAAAGGGTCCACCAGGACCCATATCTCCGCACAGACCTAATATATGATTGGTTGATAAAAAGCAGTCCACTTTACTGGAACGACGGGACAATCCTATGGATCCAACCAAAGCGAACAAAGAGTGGACTTTATGACGAATGCCAAGCGCCCCACCTCTTGTCCGCTGTCGGGTTCGGTCCCGTCACCGGTCGGGGCCGGAGAGATGCCTCCACGGCCTCGTGCAATTCACGGTGTGACGGTGTAGCGTCAAGCACAGGAAGACCCGACGGCCGCAAATGGTAGCAAATATCGTGTCAAAAACTTCCAGTACGCTGCTGGCTGTGAGGTCGAATCTCCTAACTCGATATGACAACCAAAGGACGAGTACAGTGGACAATTGAACCCGGATTACTACGGGGAATTATCGTGGCGAACCCCAGCAGCAAGCTTACAAAGCCGGTGCTGTGTAGTGCAGCCCGTCCCGAGAAGTGCCCCGACGTCACTGATAACGAGCCATTTTCAGCTACCTGGCAACCACATGGTTTCACTCTGGATCAGCATCGTGAGTTTCGAGCTTGGTGGTTTGGCAAACGGTGGCATGTAGAATGATGACATGCCCGGGGTTTCTGGAGTGGATATCGATGACGGCGACAAGGGTGTCTTTGTCCGTTTTCAAGGCCAACAGTCCAACACAACACAGCAAAAACACTCTCTGAACACTGTCAATGACCGCTTGCTGGCGTCACTCTGCTCTCCAAAGCGGCTCGTCTTGGGTGCCACAGCAGACGGGTCTAGCCGTTTTGTCTCCGGTTTCGTCCCCTACGATACCTACGTATGTTCCATTCTCGAGTCGTCACCACTTGTGATGTCTGTTTTGGGCCAAAGAATGAAGCCATCGTGACGGCACCTGGGTGCTGCAACCGAACATTTGCAACAGTCAGGGCATGTTCCGTTGGCATCAGGGCCAGTTTTACCAAGAACAGTCGCAAACAAGTCACCGTCGACACCATCCACATGCCGGTCGAGAAGCCTTCATTGCAGGGCATAACACCCAAAGGGTCCAACAGACCCTAAATCTTGGCATCTCGGGTGTGTGTGATCACTGGCTTGGAGATGTTGACGCACAACCACGATTCGAGAAGGAGGTGGTACTCGAGGTGTGAGTGGCTCTTTTTTTGATTGCCTCGCGATGAATTGTCACAAGCAATGGCTTCAAATTGCCTGCGGTCAACCACAGGCCAGCATGAGTGACTGACATCGTGAGGCACTGACATCGTGAGGCCGTTCTATATCCGAGAAGGCGTGACTACAAGGGCATGGCTTATTTGGCTCACTTTAATATCATATGTCCTGAGCCTGGCGTTAATGCCGCTGAGCAAATCGTGAACAATCGGAGAGCTTTGGGAACGCGTGGATTCTGTTTCCGGAATCGAGGGCATGTCAACTGCGTCTCGTCAAGCGAGAGCAAGTACCTACATGCGTATGTACCTCGAGGAAGAAGCATGTATCCCTAACGGAGGGAGGAAGCCGCAGTCAGGAACCTCAAACATCTACAGGGAGAGTGGGGTACCAGGCTTACGGTTCTGCGGGGCTTGCAAATATTCTGTTCAATGAATCCAGTTCAGTCCCGGCTTCATTCACGATGCCTGTACTGATCATCGATTTTCAGGAGACAAGAGGAGTGTTGCTTGGTCCGTTACGCAAACGGGCCGTAACCCGCGAGGACCGTAACGTCCGTGGATACTGGCGACTTACAAATGAACATCCCGGTCGACAAGGAGACAAACCACATGCCTCCCATTGCAACCTACCAGAACCGTCACTTATACGCGCAGGCCCACTCAATATGGACGATCAAGCCCAACACTTGCCATTTCTTGTTCAAACAATGGGACCGGGGTCTCGAGTTCACTTGCACTTGGCCCTCTCCGTATCTTGCACAGTAGAGAAAGCGAAGAGAGGACAAGTGAGGGCACCTGCGTATGTACGTAGCCAGAGAAGTCAGCCAAAGGTACGCACGCATTATGTATGCCAGGCCGGATCGTCATGGCCGACTGGATGACATGTGTATAAAGGAATAGAATCCCCCTCATCTACCTCCACTGATCTTTCTTTGTCTCCATATTATAACATTCTGTGATCTTCAAGTCTAACCATATCCTACGCCCATCACCTCTTTCCATCAACAAGACGTCACCACGTTTGGAGCTTTGGACATATTAGACTCTGCTCTGCCCATTTTCCGACTCTCTTCGCCCAAGCACAGGCACACCACAACCAGCCTCAAACACCAAAACACCAAATACACAAATCATCCTCGATATCCAATACTAGTCAACATGGCTGCCAACAGTAATACCAAGAAGGCGGTGCACTTTGGTGCTGGCAACATTGGTATGTGCCTTCCATCTTTTCCCACCCCTCAACATCCCCCAGTTTGAACATCCCACATACTAACCTTGACTCTTCTTCCCTTTAGGCCGTGGTTTCGTTGCCTGCTTCCTCCACAACTCTGGATACGAAGTCATCTTTGCCGATGTCAACGACGACCTAATAGACTCGCTCAATGCCAACCCCTCCTACAAGGTCATCGAGGTGGGAACCGAGGGAACGGAGGAATCGATCATCACCAACTACCGCGCCATCAACTCTCGCACCAACGAGGAGGAGCTTATCCAGGAAATCTCCACGGCTGAAGTGGTGACTTGCTCCGTCGGCCCTAACATCCTCAAGTTCATTGCCCCTGTTATCGCCAAGGGCATCGACCGCAGATCCGAGGACCTGCCCCCAGTGGCTGTCATTGCCTGCGAGAACGCCATCGGGGCGACGGATACGCTTGCCGAGTACATCAAGGACCCCAAGAACACTCCCCCGCACCGGTTGGAGGACTATGACAAGCGCGCACGGTTCGCCAACTCGGCCATTGATCGCATTGTTCCGGCCCAGGATCCCGACGCAGGCCTGGATGTCAAGCTCGAGAAGTTTTATGAGTGGGTGGTCGACCGCACCCCCTTCAAGGGCATGTCGCCGCCGGACATCAAGGGCATCAACTGGGTCGACAACCTGCTGCCCTACATTGAGCGTAAGCTCTACACTGTCAACACCGGCCACGCGACGGCCGCGTACCACGGCTACATCCGCCGCAAGAGCACCGTCTATGATGCGCTCCAAGATAAGGACATCCAGGAGGAGGTCAAGAAGGCGCTCGAGAACACGTCCCACCTCATCACGCAGAAGCACGGCATCGACGAACAGGCCCAGCACGAGTACGTTGACAAGATTGTCAAGCGCATCAGCAACCCTCACCTGGAGGATGCCGTCGAGCGCGTGGGCCGTGCCCCACTGCGGAAGCTCTCCCGCAAGGAGCGGTTCATCGGCCCCGCAGCCGAGCTTGCCGAACATGGTAAGGACTGCAGCGCCTTGCTCGATGCCGCCGAGATGGCGTTCCGCTTCCAGAACGTCGAGGGCGACGAGGAGTCGGCCGAACTTGCCAAGATCATGGCGAACAACAAGCCCGAGGACGTCGTCAAGCAGGTCTGCGGCTTGAACGAGAACGAGAAGGTGTTCCCCAAGGTGGTTGAGGTTGTACAGCGCGTACAGGCCGACTCGCAAGACGACTAGATGGAGCATTTCTGTCAACTTGTGTTTTGTACCATTCTTTTTCCTTCTTCATTTGGTACGATGAATGAGCGAAGACTCAGCGAATAGGGAATAGGGCAACGGTGGTCGTTGACCCTCGGGATCCGGAGAATTTGGCGTTCATGTATAATTTGGTTGTTTTCTGGGATATCAACAGGGAGCATTATGACTGGGATCAATGGCGTTTAGCCGGGATCGTGTTCACATCCCGGAGGTTTTTGTTTTCCTTTTCTTCAGTTTCATTGTCGCGCAATCACTAGAGGCGTGTCGCATTAGTAGATACAGTTCAGGTCAATATAAAGAACTCACACATAATTCTTGTCCATGTCCTGATAATGTTGTCGCATGCGAAGTGCTTCAAATTTGATCACTGCATCGAGTCGTTTTTGCGTGCCCATGTTTTGTGACTGCTGATTATGTTCTTAATGATGAAAATGAAGAACTGACTTGACGACTGACCTTCACCGGTCGCGCCTCCCGTCGTGTCGCTGAGAGTTTGTGGCTCTTATTGATTATCATGTTGCAACTATGCTGGGGGGTGAGTATGTTCCGATCTGTGTGGGATTGAATTAGCCGCAAAGCGATCGATGCGTTGGTGCAAGGTTTTTGTCCTTGAGCTGATCTCCAATGCGGTTGGTTTTGAACTTGATTTGGTGATGGTGATGGCTTCAAACACTGAATGCAACGACGGTGAGGGGGTGCCAAGAGATCTGCAAAAGTTGTTGGTCGCTGCCTTAGGCAGCAGCTGGCGCGCGTAGTGACAGTGGCCGGCACCTGTACCCACTTGACCGCCTGAGGGAGAGAGTGGCCCGAGCGGCGAGCAGACCACAGCCGCGAAATTGTGGGAGGCGGCCGGTCGAGATACGTGGCGGGCACCTCTACAACCGTCCGCTGTCATTTCCGGTCCGTCGCATCAACTGTCAAGGCCCTCCGAAGCCTCTATTCCGAACCCTCGCACCGCCAACCACGTCCCCCTCGGCGGACCAGATACCTAATACACCAAATACAACAATTGCACAACTTCCGATAGCTTCACCCCTGACGAACCCGACGGCGGCTTTCTTGTACGGTCAGGGACCATCTCCAGCACCCAGCACGCACCCCACCTGAAGCTTGGAAGCTCGAGAACCGTTACGACCGCCCCGTCCTCTAATTCCAACTTGTAAACACCACACACCACACACCCACACCAAACTCGCCCAACATGAGGCTGGATGTCAAGGCAAGTTCACACAGGCTCCGTGTTTGCACCACCATGGCCGTGTCACCGAGAGACAATCGAACAGCAAGATGTTGCAACCTGGCGCACTTGCACCTCCCTCAGCTGCCGCCTGGGATCTTCCAGTTGCCCCTATTCCGCCTGCTGTTCCGGCACCTCGACGGCCAGCTCCATTGCGCCGACACGTCCATTATCACATAGCTGCCTCCAACTGGGCCAGCTCTCATTACAAAACACTTGCTAACATGTCTGTCAACATGCAGCGCCAGTTGTTTGCCCGCTCCGAGGTTCGTTACCTGTCCTCTTGACCCCTGATTCCGGCTACCAAGGGGTCTTCCAACATCTGAGGTTCCCATTGCTCACCCATATCCCATACACAGCGAGTCAAGGGCATCGACTTCCATCCTACCGAGCCATGGATTCTGAGTACGTCTGATTCGACCCGCGATACGATGGGGAGGGCCTGAGTTCTGACACTGCTTCGGTTATTAGCGACCCTCTACAGCGGCCACGTCTATATCTGGTCATACGAGACACAACAAATCGTCAAGACGTTCGAGCTTACCGATGTCCCCGTCCGCGCTGGTCGCTTCATTGCGCGAAAGAACTGGATCATCTGCGGTTCCGATGACTTGTATGTTTGGCATGGAGCCTGGGTTGCGGGCACTGGACCGCTAGTGCTAGACAGGGAGGCTGACCTGGAATCGCAGCCAAATTCGAGTCTACAACTACAACACGAGCGAAAAGATCACATCCTTCGAGGCGCATCCCGACTACATCAGAGCGATTTGCGTCCATCCTACACAACCCTTCGTCCTTACCGCTAGTGATGACATGACGATCAAGCTTTGGGATTGGGAGAAGGGATGGAAGAACGTGCGGGTATTCGAGGGCAACTCACGTATGGCGCCACCAGCCCGATTCGAAGCAGCGCGCATGCTAACGCAGTTTCAGACTACGTCATGTCCCTCGCCATCAACCCCAAAGATACCAACACCTTTGCTTCGGCATGTTTGGACAGGACAGTCAAGATCTGGAGCTTGGGTTCATCCACACCAAACTTCCAGCTCGAGGCGCACGAGACCAAGGGTGTCAACCACGTCGAGTACTATCCCCACAGCGACAAGCCCTATCTTCTCACAACTTCTGACGACGTGAGTTATGTCGATATATGCCGGCGCATAAAACTTGTCAGCTAACTCACTGGCACAGCGCACGGTGAAAGTATGGGACTACACCACCAAGAGCTTGATCGCCACTCTTGAAGGCCATACCAACAACGTGTCCTTTGCTTGCTACCACCCAGAGCTCCCTATCATCATCTCTGGTTCGGAAGACGTACGTCGATATTGCACCTGTCCATTTGCCAGCGGACCATTACTAACCGTATCTGCAGGGCACGATAAGGATATGGAACGCCAACACCTATAGATTCGAGCAATCGCTAAACTACGGCCTGGAGCGAGCTTGGTGTGTGTCATATCAGAAGGGCAAGCAGGGCATTGCTGTTGGTTTCGATGATGGTTCGGTGGTCATCAAGCTTGGTCGGGAAGAGCCCGCTGTGTCGATGGATGGCTCCGGCAAGATCGTGTGGGCCAGGCACAACGAGGTTGTGTCTGCTGTGATCAAGGGTGCTGGTAAGTGCAAAGTGGAGTGTCGTGAGTAGTACTGAGCTAACAGAATTAGATGCCGATATCAAGGATAACGAGCCTATCACGCTCACCACCAAGGAGCTTGGAACCGCTGAGGTGTATCCCCAAAGTCTCATCCATTCTCCCAACGGTCGGTTCGCGGCTATTTGCGGTGACGGCGAATACATCGTTTACACCGCGCTCGCCTGGAGAAACAAGGCGTTCGGTCAAGCCCTCGACTTTGTGTGGGCTTCCAAGGAGTACTCGAGCTCGAACGAGTTCGCCATTCGCGAGTCTCCCACCAGCGTCAAGATCTTCAAGAACTTCGAGAACAAGGTCGGCGGTCTCGACGTCCCCTTCGCTGCCGATGGTCTTACCGGCGGTGTCCTCCTCGGTGTTAAGGGCCAAGGTGGCATCTCCTTCTACGACTGGCGGACGGGTGGACTTGTCAGACGCATTGAGGTGGAGCCCAAGCAGGTGTACTGGAGCGAGAGCGGCGAGCTGGTTGCCCTCGCCTGCGAGGATAGCACCTACGTCCTTAGGTTCTCGAGAGAGAACTACAACGAGGCGGTCCAGGCTGGTCTTGTCGAGGACGATGGTGTTGAGGCTGCGTTTGACGTCGTTACCGACATCAGCGAGAGCATCCGCTCGGCGGAGTGGTTGGGAGACGTCCTGATCTACACCAACAGCACCAACCGTCTCAACTACTTGGTTGGCGACCAGACTTACACCATCGCCCACTTCGACAAGCCCATGTACATCTTGGGTTATCTCCAGCGTGATGGTCGCGTCTACATCACCGACAAGGACCTTAACGTTACCTCTTTCGCCCTCTCGCTCCCCGTTTTGGAGTACCAGACTCTTGTCCTCCGTGAGGATATGGAGACGGCTGCCGAGCTACTCCCAAGCATTCCTGAGGACCAGCTCAATAAGATTGCCCGCTTCCTTGAGGGACAGGGTCACAAGGAGCTCGCGCTTGAGGTGGCAACTGACCCCGAGCACAAGTTCGATTTGGCGCTATCGCTTGGTCAGCTCCACATCGCCCTCGACATTGCGCGGGAGACTGATGCGGATCACAAGTGGAAGACCCTTGGTGATGCCGGTCTCGCTGCTTGGGATGTGCCTCTTGCCACCGAGTGCTTCGTCAAGGCAAAGGATCTCGGTTCGCTGTTGCTTGTCTATAGCTCGACGTCAGACCGCGAAGGTCTTGCCAAGCTCGCTGAGCAAGCTACAGAGGCAGGCGCGCACAACGTTGCCTTCAGCGCCAAGTGGCTTCTCGGTGACGTCGAGGGCTGCATTGAGATCCTCAAGAACACCAACCGTCTTTCGGAGGCTGTGCTCTTCAGCCAAACGTATAAGCCCAGTCTTACACCCGAGCTGGTGGCAGCCTGGAAGGAGAGCCTGGAGAAGCAGAAGAAGGGCCGTGTTGCCAAGGTGCTGGGCGTCCCTGGAGAGGACTCGGAGCTTTTCCCCGAGTGGGATGAGTACCTGAGGCTCGAGCAGGAAGGACCTGCCGCTGGCAATCTGATTGATATCGATGCCGAGGAGGCCCAAGAGGAGTCGCCGGCGGCAGAGGAGGCGGAAGAGGAAGTAGCTGAAGAGCAGGAAGAGGAGGAGAAGGAGGTTGAGGCAGAGGAGGAGTAGAGCGACGTTTCTGCGCCATCCAAGGAAGCGGAGAACGGACATGATTTTGCTTTGTGAAGAGAAACCAAAGCAATTACAGACATTGAGATGCTATCAAGGCGGAGGAGACGCTCCTCTTGACTGCTACGGCTTTTACTAGATATGATAGCATTGTTAGTGGCCGAGGCATGGTGGTGGTTGGCGGTTTCAAAAACGGGATACAGTTGGCGCGCTTGCTGGTGCCGTTGTGGCCCGTATAGTAGTCCGAGTTTTAGTTACTTTGATAATGGATGAATAGTGAACTAATGAGCACGCACTTGATGTCTCTCAACTTTCTGTTCGGGATGGAGACGCCGACGAGCTCGGACATCATAAGTCCGTCGGGGTCTATTGATGTCCCGAAAGCTGAGACTGGCAGGGGGCATAGCGGAGTCATGAACCCTGCGAATTGGCGGACACGGCGGCCAAGGCGGGTCAGTCAGCGGGTCATCGAGGGTCGCAGAGCGGCCATCGCAGGCGTGTCGTTGGGGGACACTGGGGTATTCGCTGGATCTCTGGCGGAGGATGGTTGGAGTCTCCAGCTTGGAAATTACCAAGCATCGATAGATCCGGGAATCGGAACCGATGCAGTAGAGGTAAGCGCTGAGACGAAACCGCACTAGGAAGATCACTTTTTTTTTTCCTTCGTTGGCGTCAGAGGCTTTTCTCGCCTTTTCTCGGTCTGACGTTCTTCTTGCTTTGCGGTCAGCGGTATTTCTTACTGGCGTTGAGCTACTGCACACTAAGAGCCTTGTTGTCTCCTCTCTCTCTCTCTCTGTCATCCAGTTCGTCTGGTCTGCAGTCTTCATCTCTTTTGTTCTCTTTGACAAAACTCTTGTTTGGAATATCTCTTTTGGTTACCGACCTACAAACGATCTGCAACCTCTTCCCGCTTCGTCCGGACGGGTTCTTTTTACTTTGATCTTAATACGATACCCCAAGAAATAATTACTAGACACCGCCTCCAACGGGCAACCTCCAACGCCCGTTTCCCCAACTTTACGCATCGGACGAATCGTGCATCATCAAAGTCGGTCTGGTCCAACTTTCGCATAACGATTCCCAGGAAAAAGACTGTTACGATACGACGCGACACAAAGAAGAAGAAGAAGCAAGATTCAGGATACACTACCTAGAATATAATCACAAACAAGAACAAAATGACCGGTTCAGTCGCCGATGCCTCTGCCGCTAGCGGCACCGAAGTTGGATACCCCAATGGCCACCTTGGACATCTCAAGCCGGAAGAGCAGGAAGCGCTTGAAAGCTTCAAGACCTACCTGGCAGAAAAGGGATATTATAAGCCGGGGCCGCCGGCTTCGCATGACGAACAGACTTTGCTGTATGTTTCCTATCTCTTCCCTTGTTGGACAGGTCAAGTTCCTGGGACCAATTTGTGTTGCGCCGCGATCGCGAACTGCATAGCTCTCCCATGCGCCAATGCGAGGATTCGGATCGCAGGGGATTAATGGTGATGGGGGTGACAAGAACAACAACAACAACAAAGTGCAGAATCGAAGCGAATTGGAAAAACCGACTGACCATTGGATGCTGTACACAGACGATACTTGCGCGCTCGGAGATGGAACGTGGTTGATGCGTTCAAGCAGTTCAAGGAGACGGAGGATTGGCGCAAGGCGAACGACCTGAACGTTCTGTACGACACCATCGACTTGGAGGCGTACGAGGCCAGCAGGCGGTTGTACCCTCAATGGACGGGTAGAAGAGATAGGAGGTTCGTACTAAACCTAGGCCCGATATTTCACACTTGGGAAAAGACCATGTATATGCTGACAACCCCTTCTACAAAAAACAGAGGCATCCCCCTCTACCTCTTCGAGATCCGCCACCTCGACTCCAAGACCGTCTCCGCCTACGAAAAAGCCGCCGAAACGAACCCCTCCAAGGCCGTCACCGACGGCCAGACCTCTCCCAAGCTCCTGCGCCTCTTCGCTCTGTACGAGAACCTCACGCGCTTCGCCCAGCCTTTGTGCACCGAGCTGCCCGACCGCCCCCACGCCACCACCACACCCATCACCCTGTCCACCAACATCGTCGACGTCTCCGGCGTTTCGCTCCGCCAGTTCTGGAACCTCAAGTCGCACATGCAATTGGCCTCGCAGCTCGCTACAGCACATTACCCGGAAACCTTGGACCGCATCTTCATCATCGGCGCGCCTTACTTTTTTAGTACGGTGTGGGGCTGGATCAAGCGCTGGTTCGATCCCATTACCGTGTCCAAGATTTTTATCTTGGGACCCTCAGAGGTGAAGGCGACGCTGGAGGAGTTTATTGATCCCAAGAATATTCCGAAGCAGTATGGGGGTGAGTTGGAGTTCACGTGGGGCGATCAGCCGAAGACGGATCCCTACATCAAGGAGACAGTGCGCTGGGAAAACGGGCTGAATGATTTCCCTGAGGGCCCCAAGTATTGGAGGCCGACGGCTGATGGAGCGAGGATGGAGTGTGTCGCGGTGGGGAGTGAGGGGGGCAAGCAGAGGATGGTCAGTGTGGGGACTATTGAGAGGATTTGCAATGTCAAGGGGGATGAAAAGAAGGTTAATGGGGCAGCGGAAGCTGAGGCTTTGGCTGAGGAGGTTAAGGGGTTGAGTGTTGGTGATGACGAGAAGAAGGAGGTTGTTGAGACGGGGGAGGAGGCTACGGTTCCTGCGATCTCCGCTTAGGGTTCGCGTGATATAAAAGAGGGAGGGAATCTTTCTGCCTAAGTGATCTTGAGCCTGGAGTGGTTGGGGGTTTTCTTTTGCGTATGGAGATACCTTGGAAATTCTCTTCTCAGCTTTTGGCTACCGAGTCGGGGGCTTTTGTGTACATCTTGGTTGGAAAACATATACAACTTGTCCAAGCAAGCATAATAAATAGTATAAAGCGTTTGATAGATCGAAACATATACCCTTGAGCACAGAAAGACCCTGCAGTTCGTGATTATCTTCCCCTCTCGTATAAATAGCAGTTGATAGATAGTCCAGCTCATCCGGAATCCCGGAAATGACTGGTAGCCGCCCTTAAACACATGGACATGTACCCCGGATTCCGGATGTTGACCACGAGGCGAGCCTGGGTCCGAAGAGGGATATCCTCCACCCACCTCCGCTGGCTACTGCAGGAACCGGAACAATGTAGACAAGGATTGGGTGTCAACGACGACAAATACGTTGTCCGCTGTGGAATTTGAGTCTATTACGTGCCCTCTATAAGTCATATCGAAACCTCAAAAGACAACTCTGCCTTGCCGGCATGTGTCACGTCTATGTACCCCGTTATCTGTCAAAATCCCATAATCCAGTCTACGCAATCCCCCTATTAGCCCTCCACTTCTGTATCCCCTTCTCCAGCTCCTCCCAATCCAACCCGTCCCTAATCAACTGCATCGTAACCCCCACCCTCTCCACCTCCAGATTCGGCCGTTCGTCATCAAAGAACAGCATGTCCTCGTACGATATTCCCGTCCGTCTGTGAATAACCTCAAAGTGTCTCAACTTCGTCCCCTCATAAATCTCCAGTCCTCCATCAAACAACTCAATCGTCTTACGACCCTTCTCATCCGTCAACCCCCCTCCTGAAGAAGACCCTCCTCCCTTTGTCTTTGTCTTCTTCCCACTGTCCTCCTCCCCCTCCTCTTCATTAGCATTACCCCCCGCCCCCTTTGTCGCAGGGCTCCGTCTAAACCCCTCCACACTCGTTGGCAATGCCCCAGGAACCCTCAACATCTTCAATATCTCCCTACACAAATCGCCCACCGGACTTTTACTCGCCACCGCCAGCTTCACGCCGGCAACCTGAAGCAGGTGCAAGATGATGGGGACGTGCTTGTAAAAAGAAAAATTCTCGCCGTTGCGGTCGCTCAAAACAGAACCGCTTAGGGCCCGGAGCGGAGGCCATGGGTGGCAGTCGCTGTAGAAGGGCCAGAGCGTGTAGTCGAGGTCG
Source organism: Neurospora sp. CHS-2018c (assembly GCA_009806235.1). NCBI lineage: Eukaryota > Fungi > Ascomycota > Sordariomycetes > Sordariales > Sordariaceae > Neurospora > Neurospora sp. CHS-2018c. The sequence goes on from RAPC01000026.1 coordinate 733,886, forward strand.
AGGACGACGAGGGAGGGGAGCGGGAGGCCGTCGGTTAGGAAGGGAGGGAGGCCGGAGTTTTGGGGGTATGGGGTTAGGAGGTTGGTGGTAGAGTGCGAGGAGGAGGAGGAGGAGGCGGGGGCGTAGACGTTTTTGGATTTGGAGAGTTTGCGTGGCATTTTTGGGGTATATTTTTGGTGTTGGTTAACTTGGCTTGTGATACGGGATAGCTTGAAGCAGTGACTGCGTTGGTGATGCAGGTGAGATGTTGATGTCCTGCAGCGTCGGGTACGGATCACGGAACCCGCGCCGGACTGTCAAGTATGTGTTGGAAGTTCTCGGTGCAGAGGGGCAAGAGGCGATATCCGATGGGGCGTTCCCGAGGCTAGGTAACGATAATGAGGTTTGATGAGTTTGGTTATGTTGGTCACGAGTTGCTGACAATTGCTGACTGAAGATGTTTTCGCAGGAGGTTGAGTTGGATGTATCACTGAAGTGTGCCAATGACACAAGCTGTCAGGGCCCGAATGTGTCACTGCCGTGCAGTGGTGTCGTCCAGTGTTGCCCCGAATTCTGATGACGGAGTTGACCCCACTCGGCTTCCCCCGCATTATGGTTGGACAGCACCGACAGGGCGGTGTAGGTAGCAGTGGCCCCTGGCCCCCCGCGAGCTGACCGCGACCTGAGTAAGGCGGGGATTTGGCAGGGTTAGGGTACTACTAGGACGCGTGAGGTTTAGTGTTCTGTGGCCCCTTGGCTTGGTCAATCCGTTGCAATCGTCTTCTTTCACTTCTCCATCTTTTCCATTTCTCCAATTCCTTTCGACAACGAACAACCATGAATGTCCTCAAGCGCAATGGCCTTTCGTTCGTACCAGCCGAGTGGCTGAGCTGCGGTTCGTCTGATGATGCTGCTGCTCTCATCCGTTTTCTGCCTCTCCTGACATCAATATCACGGTTTGTCAGACTTACTGCTACATATGTCCAGGCATGCAATGATATCCCGTTGAACTGCCTCACCCGCCTCAATCAGCCTGAAAGTTGCATAGTTGCTGCCAGAATTGCTTCTCTGGATGAGCCTCTTGATGGCCTGATAGGGCCAGTTCCTGAGATTATCCGGCACCCGCCATTGGACAATCGGGCTTTTGCGTCGTTAACAGGCCACAGCCATTCCGACATTCACCGCGTGGGAGCTGCGGGCTGTATTACACTACGTTGGCTAGCATCGTGGAGTACAGAATGTCTTGGTGGCATGGTCCGACATTCAACTGCCGTCACTGCTAGCACCGCATCTGGATTTACCCCACTGCGAGACCGATCCCCGCGTGAACACTACCTAACAGCGCACTACGGGGTACCGAAGCTGTGCTTGCTAGGTGAAGTTGTCTTCACAGAATCCATAGCACTCGGCAAGCCAAAGGGGACACAGCATTGGGACTGATCGATGATCATCGGGTGCTCCTCAGGTCTCAGAGACGGCTCCCAGATTAAGCGCCGTACCTTCTTCTTATACGCACCATGGGTCCCCTCTTTGGGGTTTCACCGTCATATCTTCATCCCTTCTTCAAAGTCTCATTGACAAGTTGTCAAGTTTCATCTCAACCTCAATATCGCAGTCCCAAGTGCACCTACCGACGCCTTCATCCCATAGACCGAATCCCTCCTAGACTTACAATCATAACCACAGTGACATCATGGCTTCTGGACTCCCGGCCACTCCGCTCAAGAAGATCAACTTGGTGCGCATCGCCCATGTCTATTATAAGCACAAGAACATCGACGAAGCCAAGAGGTTCGCCGAAGACTTCGGCTTCGCTCAGACTGCCGAGGTCGGCAAGAAGACATACTTCCGCGGATATGGTACCGAGCCCTTCGTTATCTGCCTCGAGGCATCGAATGAGGACGAGTTCGGCGGCGCGGCCTTCGTCGTCGAATCCATGGAGGACCTGATGCAAGCAGCCAAGACACTCCCCAACGAATGCAAAGCCACCGAGATCTACGACCTCGCAGATGCCCCTGGAGGTGGAAAATGTGTCACATTTTATGACCCTGTCGACGGGTTCCCCTTCCATCTTGTCTACGGCCAGACGCCGGTAGAGGCGCGGGATGTTGACTTTCCCATTGTGCGGTTCAACTTTGTAAGTCGGTTCTCTCCCGATAACCATATGGATTGGTTCGCTAACTCGTCATGACTGCCAGCCCAACGAGAAGAACCGCGGAGTAAACGAGTTCCAACGCTTCAAGAAGCGGCCAGCACCAGTACATAAGCTGGGCCACTTTGGCGTGTGTGTAACCGACTTTGCCACGTGCTACGACTTCTACACCAAGTACTTCAACTTCTTCCCTAGTGAGGTACGTATGTTAGCGTTTGTTCGATCTCGAACTTAAGATTAACACATACCTAGCTTGTCCACAACGATGAAGGTGTCAACAAGACTGTCTTCTTCAGACTCAACCGCGGAAACGACCTTGTAGACCACCACTGCTTCTTCTTCTTTGAAGGTCCCAAGATGCACGTCCACCACTCGTCCTTCGAGACGCACGACTTCGATACCCAGGTGCTCGGTCACGACTGGCTTCGTCATCAAGGCTACAAGAACTGTTGGGGTGTTGGACGACACGTAATGGGTAGCCAGATCTTCGATTACTGGTTCGACCCATCCGGCTTTATTCTCGAGCACTACGTGGATGGTGATCTCCTTGACATGAGGGAACCCACACATAACACAAAGGCAGCTCCTGACAACCTACACATTTGGGGTAAGTCACATGATGATGTGCCCGCAAGGACTGATGAGACTGACTATTTCTAGGCCCTGAGGTCCCAGCCACTTTCCTGCAATGAACGACTTGGATTTATGCAGGCTATGGAGGTAAAACGGGCTAATGCTTTCTGACGTTGTTTGTCTTTGTACACTAGTTTAAGTCCTCAGGCCTCTAAGTGTCAACCGACATATGATGAACAAGCTTGTCAAACACTACGCATCTGAAATACTACGTATAGGTACCCACTAGGACGACTGATATGGCTAAAACTTGACCCCGAAGATCCTTTAGCGGGGCTAACCGAATGAATGATGAACTGCTGGCAGAATTGGTACGAAGAGGTATAGCTCGCTTTTCAAGAACTTGAATGAGGACGGGACGCTTGTGATTCACTTATGAGCATGGCAGGTATTGCTTCTTGTGGTGTTGGGATGCAAATATGTACTTCGGGGTCTTATTTTCTTCGAGTATCATCAATCAGGAGGGCGAGAATTAGGAAATAGAGATTTGAGGACATGCATCAAGATTGACAAATATAGAAAAACAAGAAATAGAATGACGGAGTATTCGCACCGGAAAAGAGCACCGGTCCTGACGCAAGATCGCCAGATAACCCAAGAACAGCGCGAAGTGGTGATAAAAAGCGTGAAAAGGAAAAAAAAAGGAAGAAAGCAAAAAAGAGGGAAGTGCGAAGCCAGCCCATATCCAGCAGAAAAATAAAGAAAAAAAAGAAGTTTGATGGTCATCGTGCGACGTGGGCCTGATTCGAACAGACGCTCCCGAAGGAACAAGATTTCTAGTCTTGCGCATTAGACCACTCTGCCACCACGCCTTGTGTTGTTGAAGGTCCGCTTTTTCTTACAACCTATATTCACAGGAAACTAACCATCCCTGCTCCCTACACCACACACTGTCCTATCACGACTTTGTGTGTTCATGATTCATCGTGGTTTGTTACGTTACCATTAAAAGACCCGTATGTTCCTTTTTTCAAAGAAGAACTGCACCTAATAATAACTGATGGTGAATGAATAGGAGGATGAATGCTTAAAAACTGCTGCCTGGTTAGTAGCTTTGCCCAGGTGTACCTATTGAAATTAGGCATTACCGGTGTGACATTCTAAGCATCGTTTTTGCACTGTAATGGGCCGAACCGCTCCCGTCGCTACTTAAAGCTTGTCACATGCCGTCTCCTCGACACTCCACGGATCGCTGCGTGTGAATTTCACCTCAGAAGGTTTTTCGTCCTCAGTTCCGAAAAACAAACCCCGCTAGTCCAATCGTCGTCTGGTAATTGTGAGTTTAGATCAGACAAGGCAGGCTCCCTATACTACTCCAGACTGCCAGGTGAAATCCCTTGATCACATCGCACCACTGCCAGACAATCGGGAGTGCTAACGAACGGACAGATTGGTTGATTGCATCAGGTACCGTGCCTCCAACAACAAACAAAAAGACCACGACAAAGGACGCAGCCTAGCAGCATGGCCACAACTTTCCACCTCTTCCCTCATCTCCCATGGGAGCTCCGTGCTCGGATATGGGAGCTCACTGTCGAGCCTCGCACCGTCAAGATCGAGTTCACACGCAAGAAGACCTCGATCATCGAATACGTGTATCCACAGCCAATACAAGTGAGAGTCCAGCCAGAGAGGTTCCAGGAAGGAGTCCCCATACCCAAGAATCGATGGAGCCGGCACTTGCGGTCACCCATCCCGGTGCCAGCACCAATACAAACCTGCCGAGAAGCTCGCAATCTCGGGTTATACAAGAAGGCCTTCTCCGAGCTCGAAATTTTACCGGAAGGCGGCGAGAGCCGCTATGTATGGCTGAATTTGGAAGTCGATATGATTAATGTAGGAACTACGCTTCTGCCCGGGCTTTTTCAGCCCGTTGCATCCTTAATCCAAAGGCTTAAATTCGAATACAATGCCTTGGGCTGGATGTATGAGGAGGTTCTCCTTTATGCCTTCAAAAACTTGAGGGAGGTCCATGTAGTTTGTGAGGACGGCTTTTACCACTGGGCAATGAATGGATGTTGGAGTGTGTCCCATTGGCCTTGCGGCAAAGAAAATGTACTCTTTTCCGAGCCAGGTAATGATCGGACGATAACAGGCCTTGAGCTGGAAGAGGAAACCTGGGAGAGAAGAGAGCGTCCTTATGACTACTGAAGAGGCACGTTCTGGAACCAAGGGCACTGTAGTAGGTAGAATCACATATACTAGGTTATTGCAGACTTCCATTAGCCACCGACGTCAACAGCAGGAGAAGAAGGAGGCAACGATGGGATGCGCTTCTGAATACCTGTCTCAATTGAGAACCATGTTCTTCACAAGATCAATCATGAACCTTCGAGCTTGACTGCAACTTTGAGAGACACATAAGCAATGGCTTGTGCAGTAAGCCTATAGAGTATCCTCAGCAAACTGGATATGGAAGTACTCAGCATCGGATATCGAATTGCATAGCAGCCTTGTGCGACATACGATACCCGTTCGGATAATTGTCCGTAGCTTGTGACCCACCATGCACACTTCAGCCTCAACGCCTCAGACCTGACAAGAGATCTTGTCATCTGGAACACCGCGTGAATCAATGAATTTTGCCAATCGGTCTCTGCGTTCGACTTGGTAGACGGCATCCCCACTCGATACGAACTTATTAGGCTGCCACAGTTGCCAACTTCTTATATCGATCATTCTCTAAACTTCCAAGGACAGCCTTCGAGGGCTCTTTCTGTCTCAGCATCGGGAAAGATGCCGCCTGTGGTTTGTATACCGATGGTTTGGCGCTGGATTTGACTCGGAGATATTGACGTCTGCCAACTTTTCGGAGGAGATTGAGTGAGCGAGGCCCAAGACTATCACCACCGTTGCGGTTGGCTGCCGAGACTTATCGCCGACACCGAGATATTGGCCCAGAAGGGTAACAACATGGTCGGCCGATGGCTTACAACTATCAAAATCCCCGATTGCCATTCCTGTATCACCCCGATACTCGTTCACCGGGTCCTGAACCGATGAGCTATGATGCCGAATTGTTGGCGTAGCGGAGTTCATCGCAGGGGCAGAAACATGGTTGATACCACCCGTGAATGGAAATTGCGCCTCGCTCACGGCGTTGTTCCGAGAAAGGATGAAGAGGTACGTTGGCTGTGATGGTTTGCGATGGTGTGTGTCAACGCCCAGTGAAATTGGAGAGCCAACTCCCATCCAAATGACAAACGAAGGGATATAAGAAGGACTGGGCATCACCAACAGCACACCGACGACCAACACGAAGCCGTAGCTCAATAAGCAGCCTTATATCTCGACCAAAAAGCCAAATTTGTCGTACTGTAACCTCGTCGCAAAATGCCACAGGCTCCTTTCTTCGCGTTGCTGCTTGCAGCCGCTGTACCGGCCGTTTTGGCGGACGGTCCCCCGGAAACGATGGGCGAAAAGTTCGGCGGCCTCGACGTCTTAGATTCGCCCGGCGGGCTTCAAAGTTTGACCCCGACACCCTACACCAAGAATCAATGGCCTTGGGGTACTGTACCCAAGCTGTGCTATGACACGGCTGTCAACAACAAGTACTGCAACCCGTACGATCTCGAAGTGTACGATGTCACATACTCGGATGTACGTAAAGGATTTTCCTCGGATTCAGGATCTGTGCTTACCTCGAACTTGACAATAGTGCCCCATTCCCACCACGATCTGCCGATGCAACAACTCGCCCATGACCATCGACACCATTGCGCAGCGTGTCGGCCAGCTCCCCGTCAAGGCTCGCCAGTGGAATGGCTACGTATCCAGCTTTGCGGGTGACACCTGCTCAGCCTACAGCGACAGCTTCCACAACTACTTCTTTGGCGACTGCGGCAACAAGGAGTCCGTGTTCTTCCATGAACTCAGCCACAACCTTGACCGTCACGTTGCCGGGGCGTCGATCAACGATTGGTACTCTCTTTCGCAGAACTGGAAGGATACCGTTACCAAGGGAACTTGCGTCGCAGACCACTACTCTAAGGCCAGCTGGCTCGAGGCATATGCCCAGGTGGGAGTCATGGCTGGATACCATGGTACGGTACAGTCTATCTATACCCAGAATGTCAGCTGTATGGTCGATCAGGTCAAGAAGGTGGTTGGACAGTTGGACAGTCTCTGGCGTAAGAAGCCTGGACAGATGTGTGACCGTTACTGGATCAAGGAGCAAGTCTTTTCACCATTCCCTCTTTGCTTGATGACCCTGTGCTGACCAGAATGCAAACAGTACCACGGTGTGCATGGGGCCTGATGCAGAGGCCAGTGGCAACTGTCCAGCATTCCGTGCTGCTGGTGCGGCGGAGGTTGATGGTGTCGGGGTTGAGAAGAAGACCAAGGGTAAGAAGGGCACCAAGTTCAGGGCCTGAAGTGGGAATGACTGTGATTCCGTGAGGTGTGAGTGACGACGAGGCTTGTGCCGTGAGTTCGGATTTTTGAGAAGTTGCAAGACTTTGGTTATGCGCGACGTCATCGGACGGTTTCCTTTGGGGATGTTGACCGTTTTTTATGGATAGCCGAAACATCATAGACTGTGCCTTTTGATAGACTAATAACCGATTTGCTTTGTTATCGCTTGTGAGGTAGTCGGCAGATTTGTGAAGAGTAGATGTGAGATGCCCACTCGCTCCGAATGAATAACAAAGAAGGAAGTTTTGATCCAGGCCACCGACATCCAAAGGAAGGAATGATTCGATCCATGTACCTTGACGGCTCAACCATCGATCTGATCTGCATTTCCCACTCTGGATTTCCAGATGACGGGTTATGGAACGAAGATCGAAGCCCATCGAATCTTTGAGCACGTCGTCTTTCCCTCCCTCATATCTGGATAGTTGGACGAGCCCTTCAAGTCGTCGTTCTGGAGTGGTTGCTCGACCAGTTGTAACCTAACTGCCTGGTCTCAACTATCCGAGAAATGGTATCGAGATTGGCAAATGATTCGAGCCGCAACTTTCCCATCACTTGGCCTGTCAGGCAATTTCACAACACCAAACCCACCGCGTTCGCCTTTGCTGGTTTCGCGTCGACGTGCCTATACCAACCTCAGATGATCGATTACGAGGTGGCTAGACGGAAATGGACGCACCCGAGAAAACAAACACCATAAACAAACAAAGTGATGCGGATCGCCGTGGACTTGGTGGTTCTTCTCATTCTGTTACGAATCGAATGAAAGACTGCAAACAAAACAAAAGAAGTGATGACGAGCTGATGTTTGGAGTTTCTTTGACTGAAAGATATGGGGCTGACAGGCACGGCGATGTCGCTGTGGGGCTGATGTGGGGCTCAGGGAGCTTATTCCCCGCGCCGATCCATCGCGATGACGCTTAGAGAAGGTAGTGCAGGGTTGCAGGGGTATCCTGACCATTCAAAGGGCGCTCTTGACCCCCGCTGGAGCCTGGAAGCTGCCGAAAGCAAAAGGCTTGGCACCTCCAAATCGACCCGAGTTGTTGACATCTCCAATTTCTGCAGGGAGCTCCTGCCTCGACTGCCGCGCGAGATGGACAGATTGGGATCGATGAAACGGATCGAACCGAATTTCTACCTGTCAGGATCTGTTGAGATGGCGTTTCAAAAGACAGTTATTGACCAGAAAGCTGCAGCAATTTGCCGTCTGATGATCTCTGCAGTGTGGCATCATGTTGACATCACCATCTTGCATTTCGGGAAGCAAAGGGACGGATGGGATGAAAGCAAACACTTAGAGATCCAAATGGATGGATCCCTCATTGTACAATCTGATATCACAGATTCACAATAGTCAAGTTGTTAGTTTACGTCAGGTGGTTTTCGTCTATATAATAACCTCTTCTCCTCATCTCAACCGAACAATATCTTCTCCATCAAGCAACTCGAGCAACTCAAACAACTCATCTACAAACCACAAAAGCAACCCCAGCAACCCCACCGCACAACTATCACCAAAACTCACTCTACAAATCTTCCACCCAACATCTTCACAATGGCTGGCACTGGTAATGACAACCCCGGCAACTTCGCCAACCGGTATGTTTCCCGTCATCCATCTACTCGTCCTCACTCTCAACACACTTTTGCTAACACAATCTCATTTCTTCAGCCCCAAGGAAGAAGTCCAGGCCATCGCCTCCAAGGGCGGCCAAGCCAGCCACGGCGCCGGCAACGCAAGCAACAACCCCGGCAACTTCGCCAACCGCCCGCACGAGGAGGTTCAGGCCATCGCCTCTAAGGGAGGTCATGCCAGCCACAGCGGTGGTTTCGCCAGCATGGACCCCGAGAAGCAAGTATGTTATCTATTTTCCCTCCCTCTCTACAGTAACCGATATCGAATGGGTGAGTGAGCTCTGACTGACATCTGAACCTCCCAAAAAAACAGCGCGAGATTGCTTCCATGGGCGGAAAGGCCTCCAGCGGCAGCTTCGAGCCCGGCTCCGAGAAGGCCCGCGAGGCCGGTCGTAAGGGCGGCAAAGCTTCTGGCGGCACTGGTGCCGATGATGATGAGTAAACAACCCATTACTGCGACTACTATCATCATCTGATATGATTTGGCGCAACGGGATACGACTTAATGACTCTCTCCCTGGATGACGGGAGCTGTAACAATAGTTTGGGATGACACGGGATTGGAATTGGGATCTGTTTGGCTGGCTGGCGTGAGAAGGCGCACTCAGGTAATCTTGCTTATCTCGGTTACCATATCCTTTTTTTGACAATTGAATGCTTTGACATTTTGTCAAAACACTTGTTCATTGCCATCTCGTCAAGTAAAAATTCCCATGTGACACTTGCTCATCTTGAACGCTCATCCTAACCCATCCCTCCCACATCTAACAAGCGATCAACTCCAAAACCCATTCTCCTCCAAAAACCCCTCCACAGCCACCCACGGCACCGCCCTCTTCACCAACGGCTCTTCCGGGTTCCAATCCACATGTACGCCCACCAGAGTCCCCGAGTCCCGCTCAAAGATCGGCCCGCCGCTATACCCCCAGTACGTCCAGCAATCATGCTGCAACGCGCCCGTGTCAGAGTTGTCCTGCGGGTTATTGACTTTATCCGGCGCAATCCCGAGATATCGCCCCGACGACAGCTGCAAAATCCGCCGGTGCTCCGATCCGTACGCCTTGATGCCCGGCGGATCATCTGGGTGCTCGTCGGCTGGGTGGCCGATTGCTACTAGGGGGGTGTTGAGGGGTGGTTCTTTCCATGGCTTACCTGATACTGATCCGGGTGAGGGTGGGCGTGGGGGTAGTTTAACACAGGGAAAGTTCCCTATCCCACGCCCCTTGAGCGAGGAGTTCATCTTGTTAAAGGCAGCTTCTGGTTGGGCATGCGTAACCCTCAAAAGCGCCAAATCCCTACCCAAATCCCACGCTATACACCTCGCCCCCACAATCCTTGACCTTGTCCTTGATCTTGACTTCTCCGACCCTCTGCGCCCACCCTTCTTCGCTCCCGAATCTTCCTCCCCATCCTCACTCCTAACCTTCCACCACGCCCACCGATCATCCCACTCATCCTCCCCATCCTCCCCATCCTCCCCCTCCCCCGCCGGCATAACTAACCACACCACCCTCCCCAACCGCCCCTCCACCTCCCTCCCATCCCCCATCTCAGCCACACAATGCGCCGCCGTCAACAACAATCCATCCTCCCTAATACAAAACGCCGTTCCAGCTTCGGATTGCGCAAACGCTAGCGTGGCGTCTACCGTGGTTGCCTTGTGTCGGCGGAAGGAGCGAGGGATGATGAGGGGTTCGTATTGCGAGAGGTGGGAAGCCTTTTTGAGGAGGAGGGCGTGGGATGAGGGGGAAAGGCGGGTGTGTTCCGGGGTGATGGATGAGAAGGAGGAAGGGAGGGGGGTGATGCCGCGGGTGCGGAGGGTGAGTTTGCGGGTGCGGGAGGGGTGGGAGGGGGAGATGTAGTGGGGGTGCGTGGTTATGGGGGTTGGAGCTTTGCGAGGAGTTGGAGAGAGCGGAGATTGGGTGGACGTACTATTGTGGTTGAATGTTTGTTTGGTTGTTGGAGAGGTTGAGTCTAGGTTAGAGGTGGTGTTGGTGTTGGCGATACCGACTCTAGGTCGGTAGGAACGTGGTAGGCGGCATTGTTTCGGTTTCTTCTTCGGTGTGGGTTGTTCGGCGATGGTGGTGATATTTTTTAGTAAATCGTTGGTACATCGCTTGGTTCCTCGAGTAACTACGTCTGCCTGACCGGCACATGACCGTCCTTTCATCATCGTGTAGTGTTGTTACTGATAGGGCGCTGAATTCTGCGACGGGATTTCATGAGCTGTATCGGTTATCCTAGGATCATACTGTAGCACAGTCAACTTCCTGGGGAAAACCACCAACGTGAGGAGATGGGCCGTTATTTACGAAAGGGCTCATTGACTAGAGAAGCAGAAACGCCCATCGAAGATGCCGAGTTGGACAATGATCATTGTGAAGACCTTGACTGTATCGCTTGATACTCGTATGCTCTTGTAGGCTTAGGCGAGTCTTCTTTTCATCAAAGTCATTGTTCCGTTCCATGAGCTTGCTTGCTCCTTTCTCCAAACCTGTCCTCTTCCTTTCAACCAAATGACTACTGAACAAAGAAAGCCTCAAAAAGTGACCTCGAAGCGAAGTATTCTTAGAGGCTTTTGATGAGTCTTTGTTCGGAAGCTCACGGAGGCAGTTCCGGCAACCCCCCTCTGCGTGAGGGTATCCTTGACTTCGAGAACAAGCCCCCCCAGGTGATGAAGCCAACGCGGGTAACATGAGGCAAATGTTAGATAGTAGTTCATCCTCCTTTGGTGTATGAGAGGAGTGGATAGAAGAAAGTCGAAGCCTCCTTCCTGTTTGCGCCTCAGCAATGGATGGAATAACGGTCTCCGTCGATAATATCTCTGAGGAAGGGTCGTCCTTCATCGCTCGATAATGGTTGCCCCGTGTGTTCGTTCCCAACTCTGCCTTCGACATCCTCGGGTTCATACCAGCACATGTTTGGAGAATGTGCTGCCCGAGGCATCATGGACGCTTTTGGCCATGATTCTCGGAGCTTGCAAGCGCAGGTTTTGACTTCTTTGAGGGCAATGCACCGGGGTCCAGACCTACACCCCGTGACGCTGGCCCGATATCCCGGTTGAGATCCGTTACCGATCGATGAGCGGGTAAGTTTTTCTTGGCAGACGTCTCAAACCTTATCGGTAGTTGAAGGGCGCGGTACCAGAACTTTAAATCCCCAACTGCGTCAAATAAAGCACCGAAGAGCGGAAGCGCGCCAATCACTGTTCTTAACAAGAAAGGTCAAGGCCCCAGATCTTCCACCACTTGCCTGCTGCGAGCATGTGAGGGCGTGTTCGGCGCACCCGTAAATGGCTTCTCGGAAATGTCTTGGCAGGTGGGAAGTAGGTCGCATTTCAGAAAGGCACTTCCGCACCTCGAAGGTCCTGAACGGAAATGACCTTCTGGAAATCTGGCCCGCCAAGACTCTTTGGACCAACCACACAGCGCGCATCAAGAATAGTGGAGTAAGTCGATTGCCAAGCCATTTCCAGGTCCAACGACAGCCTGGAAATGGCAAGATACTTCGAAGTACCGCACACGAACCACATCCCCCCAGATTTCCAGATTTCCATTTCCAAGCCCATTTACGGGTGCGCCGAACACGCCCTGAAGAGAGCTCAATGGGAAGTCCGGGGAAATATCCCTTTTGTAAGGTAGTATGGTAACTTCTCGTGTCCCAAATAGGCAATTTCTTCGGACAGCTCCGAGTGGTTCGTCTTGGCACCTCGAACAGGGTGGAGGCAAGGCATCGCGAGTAGCCTCAAACAACCCCTGGTCAGATAGTATGGTAACGTCTCGTGTCCCAAATAGGCAATTTCTTCATACAGCTCCGAGCGAGTGGTTCGAGGCAAGGCATCGCGAGGAGCCTCAAACAACCCCTGGTTGTCATTCGTGCGCGTAGGTCAGGGTTGGTGTGGTGTTGTTTACCTCTCCTGACAAATTTCGGCAGTTTCGACGAGTGAGGTTTGGTCGGTGAGGTCGCCGGAACTCGTTGGTATAAAGACGTCAGCGATGGCCTGTGTCTGGAGTCAAGGAATCAGCCAGTTCACAACAAAACCGGACTTAGCTAACACCAGACACCCACGATGAGAGCCTCCGCCTACTTCTCCTGGGCCTTCCTGCTGTCGCCCATCTGGGCCGCCCCAGTCTCGGAGCCCACGAACCAATGTCTCACCAGGCAAAGCACCAGCTTCACTGACTACGCCTATGTTTACGTGAGTCGGCCTTTTCTGCAGTACCTTGTGCCTTGGAAAAGGCGAAGTTCAAGAACTGACAATCACCCAGTTCACAGGCGAAGGCTTCTCCAACGGCGAGCAGATCTATATGGCTGTCAGCAACAACAATGATCCCAACCAATGGACAACGCTCAAGAATGGTCAACCCTATCTGACCACCAACGTCGGTACCAAGGGCATTCGCGACCCTTCATTGATCGTTGCTCCGGATAGAAGCAAGTTTTGGATCATTGCCACGGTACGTTTCTCCCCAGCCTAAACAAAACCGACAGCCACTGACACTCTGTACCAGGACCTCAAAGTCAACGGTCTCCCTGGCGGCTGGTCCAACACCGACATGACAACCAAGGGCTCCAAGTCCATCGTCGTCTGGGAGTCCACCAACCTCCGCAACTGGTCTGGCCCCCGGCTCGCCAAGGTGTCCCCCGACAATGCGGGCATGACCTGGGCGCCCGATGCCATCTGGGACCCTGCGCGTAACGCCTTTATGGTGTACTGGACTTCGAACGTCGTCTCTACCGCCAACGGGATCACGGCCGGGTGGAAGATCCTCCGATGCTATACCAATGACTTTGTGACCTTCACCAAGCCGGAACAGTACATCGTAGGGTACGGCATGGATAACACCATCATTGCCGGCGACAACGGAGTGTTCTATATGATCAGCAAGAACGGACCGAACGAGTTGATCCAGCAGAACGTGGCGCGCAACGGACTGTCGGGAGGATGGCAGAAGGTCTCGGAGAACATTGGACAGGGCTCTTTGCCGGCTGGCGAGGGACCGTTGATCTTCAGGGACAACAAGGACCGCAGCAAGGTGCGTGCGCTCAGCTATACTCGTCTGTTGACATGTTGAATGTTCCGTTGGTCGTGCTGACTTGTTGTCGTTTAACAGTGGCATCTCTGGATCGACAACAACACCAAGGGAACCGGGTATATGCCGTTCGAGACATCCAACATTGCCGGCGGTCAGTGGTCCAAGACGCAGAGCTACAAGCTCCCGGCCAACCCACGCCACGGATACGTGATTCCCATGTAAGTTTCGCTTGATCTGTGACAGAGAGAGTCATGGTAGCTGACCAAAGCCATCTTCGATGTAGCACCGCCGCCGAAAGAAGTGCCTTGTTGGCCTCCTAAGTCCGAACCAACCGCCAGATCGTACATGGTTCGTGTAAGTAAGGTCTGGTAAAAAGGCTTGGTATGGACGAGCACAAGAGGTTGTACGGTTTGGGATTGTTGTGTCTGATGACCTTTTGGTGATATTGCGTCCGACTCCGAGTAAATTGGAAACGTCGATAGTCGAGTAGCCGCAGCCAAATCCAATGACGGCATCAGCATATCGCCGTGTGTTGTTGGTTTCAAGTGATCGTTGGCCGCTGAGATTGAGCTTCAGGTCAAATGTCAGCCGGCTGAAGTCGTCTGTAACGCTGTCCCGGGCTTCCCTGGGCATTGACGATCTCGATGTCGAGTTGTTGAGGAAACAAAATGATGTGTCAGCCTCTTCACCTCCAGAATTCCAGATTTCCCCGCATAAATCCCAGGAGATGCAGATGGACCATTGCGGGTCAAGCGCAACCAATGACCACCGCTCTTTCATGCAACGCTCATGTGACCAATCAGCAGCCCATTAATTACTTCCGGGATCAACCGACTCGGGCTCCCCTCGCTGTCAGTTGCAAACCCTGCTGGATAGCATCTGAATAACGGTCGTATATCTGCTAGCAAACTGCCAATATCTGGTAAGAAATAGGGGTATGCACTAACACTTACACTCGAGGGCCTCCAGCCGAGGAACATCACATTCAACCACAAGGGCAGGCAGGAACGACTCAGGTTGAGACATTCAGAAAGTCGGTCGGCCGGCTTTGGACGGCAGGAGATTCGCTTGTTGTCGCTTGTCTGGCCGCCAAAAGATCCTTCCGTCCGCCGCCCATTTCAAAGTTCCGGTCCTTTGCGATCGCTCTTGACCATCATTCGTGCATTTTCTCCTCTTGCCTGCTTGTCGCTTTCGGTTCCCAACCCGGCCTTCGTCATACCTCAACTCCCTCTCAGCTCTGCACTCTTTTGTCTGCGATACTCAGCTTTCTGCACTTTAATATCTAATTCACCCCTTGCGCCGTTGGAGGTTCAATGACCGCGAATCAGCCCTTTGATACCAGCGCGTCAAGCGATTGAACATCATCCGTCGAACCGACATAGACTAGCATCGCGAGAACCTTGCTGTCCACCACCTACTGCAGCCATCATCGACACTTCCAAGTTCTACCACCACCATTACAAGCAGTAAAGCGACAAATCCCCAACTTTTTATCGCCCAACTCCAACTCCCAAGACGCTCAAAAGGGCAACTCTGCGGGGATCGTTCCATCCAACCCAAGCCCACCGCACCGCACGGCGCAACCTGGGCTCCAAGGCCAAGGGCTCGGACACCACGACCGACGTCAGGAATTACATAAAAAGGGCAGGTCAAGAGGAGGACATACCCAGCAAGGTCCAAGAACCCGAAAGGGCTTGCTTGCAACGTGCAGGACGTCCTGCATCGACAACTCGTCGCCGTTTTCTGGCAGACCAACACATCCTGCCGCATCTCGGGCCTCTGGTTCGCCCGCCCAGCAATCGTTTCCGATAGCAGCCGCCTCGCTTCCCACAAACATTTCCCGTCCCACACACCCCAAACCGTGATATTCTAGGGACACGACATATCCCTCACTTCCAAAACCTCATACCCGCCGTTTAGACACAACATTCAGGAGTCGTACCAGCGCCGTTCTGGTTCCGAATTGGAATGCCATCCACCATGCCGTCCCAACGTCCCTTTTTCCTGTCTACCTTCTTCGCCGCCTTCCGCCAACAACCACCTTCTTCGCTCTACAATGGTCAACAGCCCAACAAGAATGCCACAGCGACGGCGCCAGGCGGCGCGACTGCCCAAGCGAACTCCACGAACTCCACTGGCACTGTAGCGACGCCGCGCACAATCACTACATCCACGAGCGATCAAGCATCATCGTCGAGCTCTCCGTCTGGGCGCGAAGGTGGTGTCATGGGACAACTTCCTCTATCACCGCGCTCGCATCACTCGGGCATTCCCATTCCAGAAGGCAACCGACATCATCGTCATCACCATCACAACAGCAGGAGGAGAGGGAGCGACAGCAGCAGTGAGGGCTTCCGCGAGGTGTCCGGCGCAGAAAAACTATACATTGGCGGAAGGACAGCAACAGGCGAAGAAAAGTTCTTTAAACTGGGGGTAGTACGGAGGATTAGGAGTGGGGATAGGTTGAGTTTGGATCGATTGAGTCTTTGAAAAGAAAAGATGAGGGTGATGACGTCTTGTCCACACCAGTAAAAGCCTCCATTGCCTTTCTTGGATAGCGCCATATCAGAACATTTTTTTGCGACAGGGGAACAAACAACAGCAAAATACGACAATACATACACACACATAGCGACACGGACACAGCATGGACATATGGGATAGACCTCGTCGAAACAGTACACTGCAGGGTGGTCAGGACGTCTCAACAGAGTGTTGTCAAAGGGGGCGTCAATGGTTGTTTTAATCAGATATTCAAAGTTGGCGTTGGGTGAATGGGCAAAGGAAAACATCATACTTGGGAACGGGGGATCAGCTACAATAATACTTTACATTATACTATCAGCGATCAAAATGCTATCGGCGTGTATGATCATTTTGTATTCGAACCATTGATCAAAATATCGTTCTGAGGGTGGTACATCATGATCTCACCGGAATCAGGTTCACAAGGGCGCTTCGTTCAGACATCGGATGATACGGGAGATACACCAGTGACGGTGCGCCGCCTGCCGCTCCTGCCGCTCCTTCCTCTTGCCTCCTACATCCAATCTTCCATCCCAACCTGCCACTCCAGCCAGTCCCAACTGGGCTATATAAACTCCGTTCACTCGCCACCTTTCCGTGGCTCGTTGGTGTAATGGATAACATACCTGGCGTGGAATGATTTCACGTCTGCGTACGCGTCTCAGAGGAAGATATCGGTTCGAATCCGGTACGGGCCACACCTTTTTTCTCCTTTTTGTCTCAACGAGGATGACCTACACGTTTTCGGCATTCACGATAATCTGTGATCGCATTTGCATTGCAGCTGATCTAATGATAGCAGATACATCTTCCAAGTTCCATGGTCCATACAAAGTGAAGGGAAAATGAACAAGAAAAAGAGAAGATAACCTAATCACCACATAAACCTCTGCACCCTCCCGCCATCCAACATCTCCCCACTAGCAGTCTTCCAGTAAAAAGGCTTGAATAAGAACATGTACATCGTTCCGACGTTGATGGCTAGGAACCAGAGAGTTTCCAGGGTCAGGGTTAAGTCGGTTCTGTGGAGGATATTCCAGAGGAGACCGTTTTCGTTTCCGATTTCGTTTTGTTCTTGTTGCGCCGCAGAGGCAGCGGTAGTAGTAGCATCATTGCCACTACCATTGCCACTGCCGTTGCCGCTGTTGGTGGTAGAAGACGCAAAAGAAGAAGAACAGGAAGAGAGAAGAGAAGAAGGCATCGGCATAGCAGGCACCAACAACCGATAAAACACCCACGGCAAGATAAAGTACCTCGGCTCAACCAGCGGCGCAGTGACAAGAGACAGGGTGGTAGTCAAAAGCCACAGAAGAACGGTGGAGGTGCGTGGGGAGGAGGTAGACGGGCTGGGTTGGGAGGAGGAGGGGGTGAGGGTTGTGAAGGACCCGATGAGCCATTGTTCCTCTTTCTTGTCCTTCTTTTGTTCGTTATTTGCGGTCGTGTTCGAACCGCTCTCATCGCCTGCCGTCTCATCGTCGATGCAGCGATTAACGAACCTCTGCCTCGCCAACTCCAATTCCTGACTAGCAAACGGCGAAGCAGAGAACTCATCCCTCCACCTCATCTTATTGTCGACATTCTTCAGCTGCATCTCCTTGACGAAATCTCGCGAAGGGGGGTTGCTACCCTCGAGCCGCTTCCAGACGAGCCACCTGGTCAAAGTGTAGGCGGCGACGAGGGCGAGGCGGATGGTGGGGGAGCGGAGGATGGTGTACCGAAAGATGTAGAACATGTAGTGCCGGTTGTCGGCGAGGGTGAAGGGGTGAATGATGGTGTTGTAGTGGATGATGGCGGCGGAGAGGAGGATGGTGGCGAGGAGGTAGAATGGGTAGTAGAGTTTGCGGGAGAGGAGGAAGTAGAGGATGTTTAGGAGGGGGGAGCCTGGGCCTGATGATTTTGTGTTGGAGGAGGAGGAGGCGGGAGTTGGGCCTGATATTTGGGGTGGCTCGGTTGTTGAGGATTTCTCGGATTTGCTTGATGATTTGGTAGATCTCAGTGAAGAGAGGCCTGGGTTGTTGGTGGTTGTGTGCGAGGGTGTAGTAGATTTGGTGCGAGTGATGAGACTTGCGATGGTAGAAAGAATGGGGGAGATAAGAAGAGGAGCAGAGAAGAAGGCGAAGAAAGGCCAGATGTAGAGCATCTGGGGGAGATGGATGGTGGCGATATGGTTGGATTTGTCTCCTGCACGATGGTTAGGATCTAGTGGTTCACAAATGGGGAGGAAAAGGAGGGACAAACCAAGTACAACACCCCCATTCCAAGCCACGAACCCAGCAAAGAGGCCCATGATGGTGATATGAGGCCACACCTGTCTCAACACCCTAAGTGGGTTGCAAAGAGCAGCGATGCCGATGCTCAGGAGACACAACGCCCAATCTGTTTAAAGATACCGTTAGCAACTTTCACTTTCAGGTAGAGGCAAAGTGAGCAGACATACCATCAGGCCAGGCTATGTCAACCGGTGGATCATGCACATCACCCACGGCATACCTCCTCAGCCAAAAACTGAAGAACTCTCCCACCGTCGCCAAGAAAATACTCGGAGTTTCCTTCTCAGGAATAGGCTTTGGCTTCAGTCCCCTGACCACATGCGCAGCCTCCAAACCGCCCATGTAAACAACCACCCAGAAAACATTCGTCTGCCTCATAAACAGCGCAGCGACGCCCAGCACGACAGTCCAAAGACCATTAAGGAACCCCGGCTCCTCGGAATGAGAAGCCACCCGGTTCAAGTGGTTCCGATACGCCACCAGCACCACAAGAGTAGACGCGACATCGGTGTAGTAGAGTCCCGAGAAAAAGAAGATGACGGGAAACAGAGCGATGTTGATGGCGGTATGGTAGGCGTAGAACGAGACATCGTTCTTCTCTTTCCCAATCGCAGTCTGGGCCTCGATCCTTCGCCGGCAGGACAGAGCAAGCAGGGCTGTGAGAAGGGTGGCCACGAGGTTGTTGGAGCGCAGAGAGGAGGGGGTGCACTCGGCCAGGCGCATGAGTTTGTGCCAGCCTACGGAGAGGAGGTACAGGCCCGGGGGAGTGGTGATTTTGTCGTCCCATTCATGGTAGCGGCCTTCACAATAGGTTTGGGCTTGGGGGATGTGGAAGACTTCGTCCTAAGCAAGTGGGTGTTAGTGACTGCCTAAACTTGGGCTATAGCCAACGGGTTTTCTCACCAGGTATGGCTCAGGGGCATAGTGGTTCACGAGAGCCAGCCAGGAGCGAGCGAGAAAGTAAATGAGCAGGAAGCCGCTGGATGTGATGAAAGTAGAATCCTGGGATTTCGAGCTGGTTGTTATAGGTTGGACGAGTTTGGCTAGAAGAATGGAGATGGCCAGACCTCTCAGCACCTCGTTGAACGTGGAGGTCTCCAGGAGGACACGTAAAGCATCCATCATGAAGGAAATTGAGGATCAAAATGAGAAACGAGTGGACGTCATACCCTCGTGGAGAAAGGATACGACAGAGTAAGGTAGAAGCCCGAATGCTGAAGGGATGAAGCTCACTGGGTTTCCCTCTTACAATTCGATGTAGTTGGTGTACAAGTGTTAGTGATCCGGGACATCTCATGGTGTTGAGGATGCGTCTTGGCAAGGAGCTGTTAATGACGACCCCACCCCCTAGGAGCCTAAGAGGGTCTGTGCGCATCCTCCCATCATGAGCTACGGGACGTCTGATGTCAAAGACGTTCTAGAATATGGTGTCAAGCTGAGAACTCGTCTTTCAGATCTATTGGGCACCCACATACTGTCGACTAGGAGGGGAACGATGGCTTGATGTGTAGCTGTCTATAAAATGCTGTATTTTATACAAGCCGTGTCATACGACAGGCGCCTGTCCAACCAGACAACATCCCATCCCCAGCGCCAAAGAATCCCACCATGCCCTCCGTGGTATCAAAGAGATAATTTAGAACGGCTACCATGCGTTAGCTACAGTCACTGATATGCCGGAGAAATGTTATAAAACTTACGTTGTCAGAGGCAGGGATCTCGTTTGGGACGAAGTACTTCTCGCCGAGGTAGGGGACGCGCTGTGTGGCTGTTAGTGAACTGATACCGATGCTCTCAGAACAGGGGGGCTCTTTGTACCTCGAGGACGTCTTTCCGGACCTTGGGAATGCCGGAAGCGTAGTAGATGACGGCGAAGAGGGCGACACCACTCCAAGCAGCGGCGGTGGGGAGGCTATAGAAATTAGTTAGCCGTTGGTCACGGTTTTGGTCCATTCCACATCCTCTCAAGAACATGACCGCTCCTTCAAAGTCAAATGGGTGGCCCTCTCCTTCGGCATAACAGAACTGTTGCACCGATCCCTTATCCTTCGACCTTGCTCGCCCATACTGCTTGGACTTTGAAGAAACGGCCCCTCCTCTGAAAGCTCCCTCAAAGCTCCCATCCCATAGTCCCCATAGCCCCCATAGCTCCCAGCGACCTCCAACCCAAATCAATTCGCGGAAAGGTAACCTACAGTCTGTAGAGCTGCTTGGGAGTGATGCCATCGATGTGAGGCTGGTACTGGTACCTAATTCCAACGCATCAGCAGCTTGTCCCTGAGCTGTTTTCCCGCCTATCCGAATCGTGCCGGTAGGCTGTCGCTGTGCGGGCGAGATCGTGGTTTGGTCGTCGCTTACTTAGGGCCGTAGGGGCTCTTGTACGCGGGGTACGAAGAACGGAGGACGGAAGTCTGGATTCGCGAGTCTCGAGGTTAGCTCCATGATTCTGTCGTCATACGGGGATCGTGTTCGGGGGGATTCGGTATCGCTTGTCGCAATTTGGGAATGCGACGCTGTTCGATATGGAAAATCGGGCATTTGGAGAACTGTGTGGCACGTACGGCGAACATCTTGGCTATGGCGTCGAGAACGAGCGAGCTGGTGCTTCAATGGCTGCAACAAGATCTCGAACTAGGAACTGGTTTTGGATGGTCCGCGATGCGCGAGATTCTTTGCCGGACGAAGCCGGGATCACTTTGCGGCCTCAGGCACCAATCAGAAGCTTGATGATTCGCAGTGTGTTGGAGGGCCTTTGCCGGCCGGCAATCCAAAGCTTGGGAGACGGGAAGAGTGGATCCTCTTTAGAGTTGCATTCCCGGTCCCGCCACAGGCCTGGCGCGAACCTCAACGGCGTGTCGTCGTAGCACCGAAACGCCCCACCATCATCATCGTCAACTTTGAGCTTCACGGATCTTCAACCTGATATCTTCAACCCATTGCCATTCGCAGACCCCTATAGCTTGATCGCCCTTAGTCCGATTGATGAAACACCATTTGATGGAACTTGGTTAATATCTACTGTCGTACTTCCATCATCGTCTCCAGTCCAAACCTGTCATTCAAGACACACGACACGCGGTCCCCAACCACAGCGCAAAACACCAGAACATCCGAATACACCCCTAACAAAATGGACAAATACCTCGACACCCGCTTTGAGCGGGTAGAAAAGGCCCTCTCGACTTTCATCGACTCAATCGCCAAATACAACCCCTCCGAGAAGCTCGCCGAAGACCTCGTCGCCGCCGACCGCGAGCTCGCCGCGGGCCTCAAGGAGCTCGAGCGGCACCAAAACAACCACGCGCGCATCCTCCAGCTACGACAAGAGACGGCCTCGCTCGACCAGCAAACCAAGGACATAATCGGCGGACTCTGGAACATGCGCAAGGAAGTCAAAACCACACCCGCAACACAGTACCCTGCCACCGGACCCAAGTACAAGTTCACTACGCACGAGCTCCTCAACTACGCCAAGCGCATAAGCCGCACCACTCTCCCGCCTGCACACCTGCTTTATAACGGCGAACCTAGCGAATCTCAACAAGCAGGAGGACAAGGAGGACAACCAATGGAAGTCGACTCCGCAGCGCAAACCCCCATGCCCGGCGGCGGCGGCGGAACCACAACAGCAGCCGGCACCCCCGCCGCCAGCGCGGCCCCAACACCCGCCGCTTCCGGCCCCTCTGCCATAACTACCACCACTTCAACCACAGCCCCCTTCTCCCAACCCCCACCTCCACCCTCAGCCAACCAAACCGCCCTGCCCGACGACTTCAAACCGCACATCAATCTCCTAACAGGCTACCAATTCCACCCCTGGCCTACGGAGGACAAGGTGCGTATGGGCGGCATGGCCGCCTACCAGTCTCTGGTTTCGCGGGCCGTGGATCCCCGGGGGTATGACCCGGAGGAAGAAGAGCGAAGAAAGAAGGAGGAGGAGGAGGCAAGGAAGGAGGCGGAGGAGCGGGCGATACGGGAAAGGGAAGAGGAGGAGAAGCGGATGCGCGAGGAACGGGAGAGGATGGCGAGGGAGAGGGAGAGGGCCAGGAGAGAGGAGGCGGAGCGGAGTGGAAGTATTTCGGGGCCGGCTGCGGCGCCGGCTGCGGCAGCGCCGGGTGGGGGTGGTGGAGGAAGGAGTCAGTTTACGTTTTTGGATGGGATGGATGATGATGATGACGATGATGAGGATTAGAGCGGGCTGGGGAAATAATGGATGGGGAAAAAAAGGGGAAGAATGGCATTGCTTGATACCCAAGATCGGTGTTGCAGGTGACATGAATTGGAAAACATCCTTTGCATGTGAAAGCGAAATTAGAAGATATCAAGGATATGGCTCTCACGAGCAGATATTGATCTTTCCAAGGTTAAATAAAAGGCTAAATATGATGATACACAAAAATGAAGATACCATCCATCCTCGCGCCCATTTACCCCCATTTGTCTTTTGTTTTCTCTAACCCAGATCAGGGTAGCAGTCCAACTCTACCTATATGTTGTATAGCAAGACTTCGCTTTTTGCGCTTGCCTACCTCTCATAGCCCGCTCCTAATTGTGATAACCACTAAACCTCCGTGTTTATGTACTTCTATGCTCCTCAAAGTTCGATTAATCGATCTTGATGGAAGAGTAGATCTTGCGTACGAACCACCAGCTGGAGAAGAAACCAATCGAGCCTGTTTCACGCGGGTTAGCAAATAATTCCATACCTGGATAAAGCGACTAACGACTTACCAGTAAGAATGAAAAAGAGGAAGGAGATCAACGCGCTGTAACCAATATAAAGCACACTACCGGCAAACCCACTCAGCGACAGCTTGCTAGTCCAGTAAATAAGCGCATTCAAAAAGATATATCCGGCGCTCGCGCCCGCGGCCAGGAACGCGCGCCACTGCCAGTTATAGTTCTCAGCGCAGAGCAGGAAGTAGACCATCAGGATGGTAACGGTCGCGCAAGTGAGGATCATGAGGCCGTAGCACAGGAACAGGAAGCCGAACATGTAGTAGATCTTGCTGAACCAGATGGAGCTCATGATGAAGTAGAGCTCGACAAAGATGGCGCCAAAGGGCAGGATGCCGACCAGGAGCATGCTCGGAATCGGCTTCAGGTACGTGGTCACGGGCGGGATCTGGCGCGGGATCTGGTTGGTGCGCACGGGCGGCTCGATGGCGGCGGCGCGGAAGCCGAGCCAGGAGCCGGTGACGGAGAGCGGGACCGAGATGATGAACCAGATCAGGATGATGACGAGCATGGTGGTGAAGGGAACGGCGCCCGAGGATTCCTTAGCCCACAGGAAGAGGTTCAGGAGGAAGAAGGTGCCGAAGACGATACCGGGCACCAGGACTGGGGTCAGGATGATGTTCATCTTCCACTTCTCGCCGCCCATGGACTTGTAGATGCGCGCAGAGGTGTAGCCGCCCACGAAGCCGAGGATGGTGTAGAGGAAGAGGATGATGGTGCCGAGAGAGCCACGGTTGGACGGGGAGAGGAAGCCCAGAAGGGCAAAGGCGATGGTGAAGCCGGTCATGACAAAGAGCTGGGCACCGTTACCGAGGAAGACGGAGAGGAGCATAGGGTAGGAAGGCGTGCGGAACACATCGCCGTGCACGAGCTTCCAGCCGGAATCCTCCTGAACACCGTCCTCGAGAGCAGAAGTTCCAGAAAGATCGTCCAGGTGGATTTGGTCGAGCCTGTTGTAGCGGGCAATATCCTTCCTCAGGGCACGAACCAGAACGGACATGACAGTCAGGGTAAGGAATACGACGATGACGGCCGAGTTGATGAGCGAGAACCAGTGAATCTTGGGGTCGAACACGTGGAGATACTTGTCCCAGCGAGTTGCCCAAGCAGTCTGGGAAGGAATCCAGTAGACGCTGTAGGTGAACTGCACCTTTGTCTCGCCATCCTCCTTAAGCTCAAGCGGTTCAAAGTTCGACAGACAAACATCGGTGCTCTCCTTGGGAACATCCTTGGTGTACTTCTTGGACTCTGGCTGTACCAAAACGCCAACAACGCGAAGCTGATCCGGGTTTCCGCTGACCTCGTGGTACTCGATAAGGATATCGTAATGGTTGTTGAAGATGACGTGGTCGTCCCCGTCAACCTGGCCCATCAGGAAGCCGGGGTTATAGAACTCGGTGCCCGTCAACTCGTCCTTGATCCTCTGTCCTGCCGGAAGTCCGTCCACGAGCCAGTTGAGGCTCATACCCTGCCTAATCTTGTCGTTCACGTAAAAGGCAACCCCTTGCTTGTATGTGGTCGGACATAGCATCTTGCAGGTTTCGTTCTGCTTCATCTTCAGCTCGAAGGGCGACGTCTTTATCCTGTCTCCGAACAGGATGCTTCCCAAGCTCTCGCCCACGCTCTTTGGCCCTCCCTCGGGCTGGCAGAACTGGAAATGGGGTTGGTAGTAGTCATAGGAAACGACCGAGTGTAGAAGCGCATCGGGGGCGGCAACCGGTCGTATCGAGTTCACGTAGAGAGGCACCAGCTCGCCTGGCTTATAAGTCGTCGGCGCGACACCGGGAAGATAGAAGGCGGATGCGATTTGGGGTGCTACGAGGAGCGAAGCTAATAGCGCCCCGGAGGGCGCGTGGTTCTTGAGCTGCATCGTCGGTCCAGCGATAGGATAAGTGTATAGGGTTCACGAAGCTGATAGTGATAGTCTTTAGGTTCCGGTTAGCCTGGCCGTAGACGATGATGGCGGCTAGGGAGGGGAGGAACGATTCGGACACGCACGTGTGGTAGGTGTTCTGGGTGTAGGTAGGTATAGCTGTGTCACCGCAACCCCGAGAGTCGGGAGAATGTCCGGAAGCTCGTTCAGGAGGCGTGGGAGGGTGTCGGAGGGGACCTTCTGCGTATAATTGGTGACAATGGCCGACTCGAGGTGCCAGGATATTGCGATCAGTGGGTTGTAGTGGGCCTACAACCTCAAGTACGGGGTGGGCGCGGGGAGGGAGCAACGAGGGCGGACAAGTGGACTGGAAGAGGAATGACAATGGAACCTTGACGGTTTCCCCTGGGTTAAGAATGAGGGATCGAGAAGATAAAGATTCAGGGATGTGACTAGAGGGCACTTCGTTTGGAAGGTGGCAGGTCACTGGCGTCAATTGGAACCTATGTTGCAAGTAAAACAGCTGGTGTTTTGTGTTTGTCGAGGAAAGAAAATGAACAGCTGTCCGAAGTGAAAGGGAATTCAGCCAGAGAGGGACGGGATGCAATGAATGGAATCCCTACGAGCCTGAGACGCCGTGAACACTGACAGAGCACCGCAGCGCTCCAGGCTGTGTTTGAAAGCACTGCCGCAGGAGAGTGCGCTGTGGCCGTGGAATTCCATTCAATCGAACCAACGAACCAATCATGGCCTTCTCTGTCGACCCACTACAGGTGGCAGATGTGGGGCCGCCGAGTTTGGTGTCCGTTCACCACTTGCACGCCTTGCCAAGCCTCCAAAAACAAATCCACCAGAGTGTGCTTGGCACAGGAAGGGCGGCACCGGCAGGCAAAAAAAGTTCCCTAGAAGAATTTCTCTGCAGTCAATCGCAACGGGAAACCGATCTCATCACCACCAACCAAACCGACGGTCCTGTCTCGAGATTGACATCGGTACGAGACACATCATTCAGCCGCAACGAACATGGCGGCACCAGCAACCCTTCCAGCCCTGCTGGACACTCTCACCAAGTCTCTGACTTCCACCCTCGAACTCGCCCCCAAGCTCTCGACCATCGACCCCCCCAAGGACGGCATCTCTCTCCTCGACGT
The DNA here is from genome assembly GCA_009806235.1 of Neurospora sp. CHS-2018c. Taxonomy (NCBI): domain Eukaryota; kingdom Fungi; phylum Ascomycota; class Sordariomycetes; order Sordariales; family Sordariaceae; genus Neurospora; species Neurospora sp. CHS-2018c. The sequence continues at coordinate 760,291 of RAPC01000026.1, forward strand.
CAAGAACGAGCTCCTTCTTTCCTACCTCCAGAACCTCGTCTTCCTCATCCTCATCAAGCTTCGTCAGGCCCGCACCGGCGCTCAAAAGAAGAAGAGTGGCGACGATGGAGAATCGAACGACCAAGACCTAGACGACCTGGTGGTCAAGAAGCTCGTCGAGCTCCGTCTCTACCTGGAGAAGGGTGTCCGCCCGCTCGAGGACAAGCTGCGCTACCAGATCGACAAGGTTCTCCGCGCCGCCGACGACGCCGAGCGCAGCGCCAAGCAAGCCGAGGCCGCCGCGAAGGCTGCCGAGCAGCCCAACTCCGAGCCCGAGGCCGCTGAATCCGGCGACGAGGAAGAAGCCGCCCCCTCGGGCCAGAAGCTGTCCGACCTGCAATTCCGCCCCAATATCTCCTCGTTTGTCCGCGGCGGCGCCCCTGGCAGCGAAGAAAGGCCCAAGATCGGTGTGGGCAAGTCCACCGACGCCGCGGGCGTGTACCGCCCTCCGCGCATCGCGCCGACCGTCATGCCGATGACGGAGCGCCGCGAGCGCGGGGGCGACAAGAAGCCGCTCAAGAGCGCGACGCTTGACGAGTTCATTGCGGACGAGATGTCGACGGCGCCCGTGGCCGAGCCTAGCATCGGCACGACCATTGTCAACTTTGGCCGGCGCACCAAGACGACGGCGGAGCGCAAGGTGGAGGAGGAGAGGCGCACGTACGAAGAGACCAACTTTGTCCGTCTGCCGACGGCGGGCAAGAAGGACAAGGCCAAGCAGCGCGCGCTCGAGGGCCGCAGCAGCAAGATGCAGTTTGGTGGTGAGGACTGGCGCGATCTTGGCGTTGGCGTGGACCGTATCAACAGACTTACCTCTGGTGGTCGTGATCGCAAGGGAACCAAGGCTCTGTTGGAGAAGAGCAGGAAGCGTGGCTTTGATACCACTGATGGACCTAAGGGCAGTGGTGACAGTGGAGTTGCTATGGGTGAACGGTTCCAGAAGAGAGTCAAGGTGTTGGAGGGCGGCAGGAGAGATAGGGGCAAGAAGAGGTAAAGAGGTGGTTAAGGAACTTGTTTTGGATTCTTGTTCTATATATTGTCATTCTTGGCCCTCCGTGCGGGCCATCACGTTATCGAATTCATTTGAATTCTCCCTCGACACCATTTTACTTCATTCGTTCAATGCATCCCGTCACTTTTGTTTCGACACCACCCTTCGATCCCGTTCCTCAACTTAGTTTTGTCAACACTGTTTTTGTCAACACTCAGGCCACAATACGCATAGTCCTCCCGCGAATCTCCTCCTCACGCACATGGTGTACTCCATTCACCATGGTACCCTGATCCTCCGCCTCCCTAGCCTGCAATCTGTTTCGAAGTCTATCCTCGGCCGCAACCACCTTCATGGGCAAGTCCTCACCGAGACCAAAGAAGACAAAGAACGCCCACTTCCAGCGGAACGGGTTAATCGCCACGCAGAAGAAGAACCACCACATAAGCTCGAGGTACGTAAAGAACTCGAACGGGCCGACGGGGCTCCTCCTCTTCAGGAAAGTCGTCATGTCAATCCACCGCTTCATCCAGAATGTAGAAGGACGGGTGCGATCATCGAGCAAGAAGACCAACAGCAGCCTTGTGTAGATGCCAATGTGCCAGTTGCCTACCGATCCTATCCCGTTCATGTACGTGCAGTTGATGGCCGACACGCTGGGGAACTGTGGCGGGAACGTCTGGAGGTACCAGTTGGGGGGCTTGTAGTCTCCCTCCAGACACTCCTTGGGCAAGAAATCCAGCTTGGGCCTTTCGTACCCCGTAGCCATGATCACCATGTCGCCCTCGATCTCCTCCGTCTGTCCCGCGTCTTCGGGGTTGGTTCCCTTCTCGCGGCGGTTGATCTTGACTCCGTTCTCGGTGAAACCTTCAATGTCGCACCGCAACCACTTCACCTTGCCGCTGCGGATCTGGTTCATAACGTCCGAGTTGACCATGGGGGTGTCCGTAAAGAGACCCTTTTTGTCCGAGGGCGGAGCAATGTCCTCCAGCTCGCGGTAGAACAGCTTGCGGAGGAAGAACTCGGGGATCCAGCTGAACCGGGTCTCCTGGCCGAAGATGTTGAGCGCCAGCAGCATGTTGACGACGGGGTTGCGGGGGATGATCCACTTCTCGGAACGAGCGAGGACGTATACCTGAGCGGCGCCCTCCTCAACGGCGAATTCGAGACTTTCGACGGCGCTGGCGCCGCCGCCGATGATGATCAGCGTCTTGCCCTTGGCGGCTTTACCGGTCAGCTGGCTCGAGTGGTGGATCTCGCCCTGGAAGGAGTCCATGCCGGGCATGTGGGGAATCTTGGGCTGACCACACGTGCCGACGGCGCAGATTATGCCGTCGAATTGGCCGTGGGTCTCGGCGTCATTGTTAATGGTCCATTTCTTGGTCTCGGGGTTCTGGCGGGCGCTGGTGACGGGGGTTTCGAAGACGGTGCGCTCGTCGAGGCGATAACGCTTCCAGAGCTCGCGGACCTGGGAAAGAATTTGTTGCTTGTCGGGGTAGCCTTGCTTCCAGTTTACCGAGGGATGGAAGCGGTACATGAGAGAGTGGATTTGTAGGCTGGAGGTGTTGTTTACTCTCTGTGTGACGGGGAAGGAATGGTCAGACACTGTGGTCGTTTGCGTTGTTGGGCTTGTGCCTTGGGAGATCACCTACACTCCAGATTCCTCCAATGTTCTCCTCCTTTCCGGCCTCAAAGATCCGAACATCGCAGCCATGACCGACGCAGTGGGCAGCACTCGTAACGCCAGTGATACCACCGCCAATGACTGCGATTCTGGGCCGACCAAGACGTGCCTTGGGACTTGGAGGTGTGGGTGATAGCAGCTTGTCCAGCACAAACTGAATGACTTGGAAGATGAAAAGTAGCGGGTGTAGGATGGCGTCCTGGACCCTCGATTGAGGCGTCATCTTGTTGAAGATGATTTAGATGGTGTTGTTGCTGAACATGCGACGGTTTGAAGGCTGTTGGTTTGATGGAGGATTGATGGAGTACTTCAGTTAACACAGCTAAACAAGGGACTGCGTCGATTCGATGGTTTTCTTGTGAGACTTCGGGTTAATTCGTTGATCGCTTTGAAAAGCGAACAAGAGAGATGGAATTGACTTGGGACAAAAACATTCGATGGGATAAACGGCGTGAAGCTTTGCTTTTGTTTGTTACTCGTGTAGCTTAAAAGTGGTTCCTGAATTCAAGCGGGATGCTTGACGTCATCGCGACGAGAGCATGTGAAAATCCCACTCCACCGTAGATGCTTTGACAAGTCAACGTCAACGCAGGGCAATGTTGCTGTCATAATGTTACAGACAGTCGCTTGGATGCACCCGTCGCACCATATGGTTATAATAATAATGATCTTATTCACGCTGAGTGTCTATCTGACTAGAAGTAGTCGCCCATATGGGCACGCGGTCCTTCGTCTGTCAAAGCCGGGAGGAAAACCCGTGTTTCCCGGGTGAAAAGCTCCCGCGACTTTATCGCTGCGCGGACGAATCGTCCGCGAGCTCATCTTTGTTATATGCCTTCGGTCACAGTTGCCCTCACCGGCATACTGTCCCATGAATATACGATGTTGCTTTTATACCACATTGACCTTGGTTTGGGTGTCGACTTCTAGAAAGACTCCCCTCCTGTTTCACTCCTGCCACCATCCCTTTAACGGTGCAAATGTGTCATTTTGGCGCGTCCCCACAAGTACCAGTAGTACCTACCGCCTTGGCTTACCAGCTAAGGAATCTGCCAACACTGGTAGTGAACGCTAATAGCATCCGAGCTTTTGAGGTAGCTTCCTGCGCCAAGCCGTATCCTGCAGGTAATTGGGACCATTGATTGGCCACAACCTGCATGTGAAAACGGCACCGTAAAGGGATTAAAATCAGCATGTGATAGGTCCCTGACTTTCTCGCGCGTCCAAGACTTTCGTTCGCTTTCCTCGGAATTGGGCAACGCTATAAAACCGGCCGGATGCAGACCGGCCTACATCTTACTTGTAAATACCGAGGGCCGTGATATGGTTTAATATGGTCTCCGGCCTCCGGGTTTTCCGTCTTGAAGAGCCGTTACATCAGCATCCCACTCGGGATTGCGAGTTTGCAACCATTGGGATCCGTCAAATTTAAAAACCCTAGACCTGAAGCGAAGGAAATCGATATACTGAAACCCACTGGCTCATCTTCAACTCTTGGGCAAGACGAAGTTCGAGGCCTCTCATTTCGACATGAGTAAAGTCGGACGCGCTACACCACGATAGCTCCCCACGGGGTTTCTTGCAAGAGCTGTTTGAAACATGCAGTGTTTGCTGTCCCGAATAACTTTTCTCCGTTGACGTCGTTGTCATGCGTGAGGCCCAGCTTGTCTCGTACAGTACAGGGGGTATCTGGAGTTCTCATTGCAGCGGCATCCCTCGCCTCCTTAGAGAGAAAACTGGTCTTCGTTTGAAGCGACGGGTAGAAGCCCGAATGCGTTTCCAGTTTCAGTGGAAATGGGCTTTTTTTGTGCCAAGCTAACAAACAAATCAGGGCTGGATTGTTGTTTTGGCCAATGAGTATTTTCCATTTTCCCCGTTCGAATGGCTTCGAAAAATGATGCCAATGAGCAATCACAAGTTTCATGTATTTTCCATCTTCGTTGAAAGCTCTGTGCAAGGGCTCACTGTTTGCCGTTAACAACAACGTCAACCTGTGGAGCCCATCATGATGTGTGAGGCCCGTTGATTACGACGGCTGCTGCTAAGTGTGATGGCGAGCATGTCTTGAAAGGATGAGGACCCCCGAGTCTGCCGACTATCTCTCAGCACTCGCCATTTCCAGATACGCCCCGGGGCCGTCTTCTACTGCCCTTCCTGACGCGTTTTGGTGAGCTCCATCTTCGTTTGTCTGTTTCCCTCACCTCTTTAGTTGTCCGTAACGATGAACTGACGTATGGCATAAGAACGAGTTGTGCGAAATAGAACATCCCGTTGCTAATATACAAAGTGCTTACAGGGAAACGCTTCACCATGCCGTCAAGCTGTTCTAGCTCATCATCCTTTGCATCATCCCTTGACAGCTGTTATTATATTAGACCCGTTGTCAGCTCTCCTTATCCTAGGCGTGCTGGTGGTTCTGTCTGGATTCTGGAAGAAAATTCTTTGAAAGACATGCCAGCCAATATCCAGGTTATGCAGGCCACTGGGTGTACGAACGCAGAAGCGGTCAGGCTACTGGAGGTAAGCACCATCATGCGTTCGTTCATAGTCAAGTTTCCCGACTAAACAAATATATTTTTTACGCAGAAAACCAACGGTAACATCCGTAAGGCCCTTGCCTTTCTTGTGAGTCAAGCCACAGGCGCAACGGTCGTCTAGTAGACCGAGCCCAACACCGGGAAACAATCAGAATGACTGACGTTAACATCAATTCTTTGAAGCCAGGTAAAGATGAATGGAACTTCACCCTTCCTCGAGTAAAGGTACCCGAAAAATCAAGCAGCGTCATGGATTATGGCGATGGCTTCAGCGGCCGCTGTCGCACGGGTTGGCAGTGTTATGAATCTACGGAAGGCCACGAGGACGATACCGAAGACCTTAGCCTCGATAAGATGGTCGCCGATATTCAACGTGGCGTATCTTGTACCGTGATTCGCAGTCAACTTACACGCTGTCGGGAGCGAGTAGGGGCTGACAAGACTCGCCAACTGTTGAACGGTCTGGTTAAAGGATTTCCTGGGTTCTTCTACGTTGTCCAGAGTCGGGATCTCGCGATGGTGAAAATGTGGGCAGAGTACGGAGGCGACGTCAACACTACCTACGGAACAAGCAAGCTCCCTCTCATTGCCTATGCCATCATCCTCGGAAGATCGTATTCAACGGACACGACGGCGCTTCTCAAAGCACTTCTAAGTGTTGGCGCATCTGTGGCTTGTATCCCCGAAGCCTTCCACACGCCTCTCGAGCGAGACCTTTTGGATGATGGTCCTTCAACTGAAGAGCTTGCTGATTTAGCTGGAGAACATCAAAAATGGTGCAGCCCCTATGCTCGGAAGCGAATGACGGATACTCTGAACTTTCGCTTTGAACAGCGATACCTTCTTCACCGCGCCGCTCTTCTGGAGCGTTTCTCAGGTGCAAAGCAGCAGGTCGCCAAATTGCACAAAGCTGAAGCCCTACTGGGCATCCACTACTACCTCGTTGGTCAAACGGCCGCAATCACCTTTGTCGTCGATCGCTTAACCAGGTAAGGGCCTTTTCCCATATCCCATATCATCAACGTCCACCTTGTCTTCGCCATACCCAGCACATACCAGGTATCTTCGGAGTTCCCCTTTGCTAACACCAGCTAAACGAACAAAGCCACCTCGCACTTCAAGCAGAACGACCAATGATTCTTTTGTTTGCCGGACCAAGTGGGCATGGCAAAACCGAACTTGCTCGCAATCTTGGCAAGCTCATATCGTTGGACTTGCACATGACCGATTGCACCAGTACGCGTTACGTGACGGACCTTTGGGGGCCATACTTCCCATATCAAGGATGGGAAAAAGGCTCCGCCCTCACGAACTTTCTGGCAGAACATACCGCGCAGCGCAGCATTGTTTTCCTAGATGAATTCGAGAAAACGAAGAATGAAGTCCGGGAGTCGCTTCTCAAGCCCTTTGAGGAAGGTAGGTGTCTCCCCTTTTTCTTCCCTGTTTAAGGTATGTGGAGGAGGCCGAGTTGTAACTCATGATCACATCCTGTTCTAGGCATCACTCGAAACCGCAAATCACTCGAGTGGATTGACTGTTCCAAGACGATTTGGATTCTGGCAACAAATGCGTTTGACCACATCATCCACAACTTCTGCAAGAAGTATGACAAGACTCTCTTTGCGGACGAGCCCGGACGAGAGGGGCAGAAGCTTATAACGAAGCTTTCGAAGATGATACAGAAAGAGAGCATCTCCAAGTTCGGAGTGAGTGTGATTCCTTTCACCGCAACTTGAAGTCAGCGGAGAGTAGAATACTAACAGGGAACCGAACCTTTTGCACAAAAGGCACCGTTATCAGGACGCATAACGGAATTTGTCCCATTTCTGACCTTCTCGCACAGCGAGCAAGCCGCGGTGGCAGACAGGTTCCTTGCAAGCTTTGGCAGCGAGGTGATAAAACCCGTTAAGGAGAGCACCGTGCCGAACATGGCCCGGTTGGTGGGGGACCTCGACGTCCAAGTTCGACGCAGCTACTCGGTTTGCAGAGCGTTGGCGACGGACGGTTACACCCCTGAGCTGGGGGCTCGGAGCATTGCCAACACGGTGAACCGGGACATCAGCGTCCCCGTGGTGAAGGAGTATCTTGATAGAAGAGAGGGGATTCATGAGAAACAGGGAAAGTGTACGTTTGTCGTTGGTGTGGACGAGGATGGCATGATTGATGTTTCGGAGGCGCCGTCTGATGGGATGTCTGGGACCGGATCGAGTGGATATCGAGATTAAGCGTACCACTACCTGTAGGCAGTAAGAAACAGTCACGGTTTGCATGCCCCTGCTGTTACATTTGGTGTGATGGCGTGTTTGAAAATCTCGATCCTCACATTCAGAGAAAACAAATTCTGTTCGTTGGATCGAAGTTCAAGACGGAAGGAACTACACAGAGACAGTGAGACCGTGTCAGTCGGCAGGTGCATTTGGAGAGAGGGGGAGGGGAGGAAAGGGGAAGGAGTAATGGAAGACACCGATACTTATCGTGTCGACATGCCGATAGTGAAACGCACCTCACCTTCCATAGCGCGCCACGGGGGTTTGAGAAAACAATCCTCGGGATGTTCTAGTAACTGTAAATTTTTCCAAGTGTGTCGTTTTGTATCCAAACAGATCCATGGATCAGTTTCTTGTTGAAATATAGGCGATCAGGTATGGTTTTGCTTGAGAAAAGGACACTGGTAATAGGCTTTCTCTTAAATTTATCCCCTCTCCAAATACTCTGTTCAAGGGATTGTCCTCGAGATCATTTTCTTTGTAGTCTCTTTTGGCCGAACAAGACCTTTTGGTTTGAGAATTGGTAATATGGGGATGCTCTTGCCGTTTCGAACAGATCTGCGGATCATTTTCAGGCGAAAATGTGAAAGAAAGGTCATTTTACAGTTACTAGAACATCCCGGGGATCCTTTTCTCAGACACCCGTGGCGCGCTATGGTTCTTGGCTGTTGACAACCTGGAACCTATGATTGCGGATTATACACGGAAATCTCGAAGTTGTTGAACTTTCCGTGGTGGTTTTATCGATTCCTTGCCATCTCACTGCTATCTCACTCACGACCTCCGTGTCATGGTTCCTCGGCTGAGCTTCTGAGCTCAATGGTGTAGTAGAGAGAGCGCACTGATGTAGGTGAGTACTACAGTAAGTTTTCATTCTCAACACTTGCAACAAAACCCTGTTAACTAGCCATAAAGCTGCAAGACCGCTAGGTTCAGAATATATCTCCGTATGTTTTGCTGGAGCATGGTGGTTGTTATCTCTCGCTCGGCATTCGGGGTATGGATAAATGTTGAACCGGTTGAGTGTCGCTGGGCTCTCGTGGCGTGCCGGTAACGGAGACGACACTGACGGTGATAACAGGTACAAGCATATGTTCGGTTTACACGAGCTCGGTACTCATTGTTTCGGTCCTTCTGCCGTAGTATGTAGATTGAATACGTCACCCCATTTGTAAACTGTAACCGCAAAGATATTGCTGGTTCCTCAAGCTGCCGGGGGGCCTTGTGAGGGAAGCCCTCCGCACTCAGGAACACTTTCAATCTGGATGTCCACGAATTAATTTCATCAGCCGGATTGTAGCGACCTTTAAGCATCAATTTTGATACGCCATCAACGGCCTCGTGAACGAACAATGCGTGGCCGCACTCGGGATGTCCGAGATGCTTATATTGGTCCAGCTTGGAGGTTGCTCTCAATGCCACTGATATCACCACACCAAGTGACGGTGTTGTGCGACATGCATTGAAGTTGGACGAGGAGACATGTGGTGATTGGTGTGACTGTAGCTACAGCTACAGTCCAATGCTGGTTTGTTTGTTAGCTCGAGACCTCAGGTCAAGTTCCCTAGGCGTTTTTATATCTCATTGATTCGTTTCGTTCTATGACTAGAGCGTAATTCAACTTTGAATATGCTATTTCCGAAACTTGATATACAATATTGAATCTTACTAAGGCCTTTGGGACAATTCGGGATAGATTTCGTCCAGTGTACCAGGAGTACCAAGCTAACAAACATACCAGCATTAGATTGTACATTGAGATCTCTCCCCGGAGCGATCAACCGGTACTGAAATGGTTGCGAAAGCTCAAACCCGGGATGGCTCGAACCATACCCGCGGGATGTGGCAACTGGAGGCCATGGCGGACATCAACGAAAGAAATGAACGGTATCAACTTGGGTTCGTGGGAAATACGGTAAGGTAGATAAGCCTGTCGATGTTCTCAGGACCCTGAAAAACCTGGATATCAGGCAGGGTGCTGGCAGATCTGTAACGCTCAAGTCCGAGCCTGTGCTTTGAAACGCAAGCAAGATAGTGGTAGGCAGTGTTGTAGAGCTTTCACTAACTGAGCGGACATATGTACAGACGTATGCTGCTTCCTGTGCTTACTGTCGGGCGCTCAAAGAGGGAAAGCTATTTGCCAGTTTACCGAGTTTCTACGGTACGGTATCCAGAAAACATGGTGCCGAGTCAATCTGCAAAGATCTCTCCTTCAAGACCTGGAATCCCACACTCGGTTCCGGTGTCGCATGCCGCGTGCGGTGATGTAGACGCCCCAGATTCAGGTTAATCGACAGTTTTGAAGGTCGGGATCTGGAAACCTGAATCCAGAAGCATGGCGGGGTACATTGTGCATATCTGTGCAGTAGCGCCGGAGACAATTGCGTGGTGCGTGGGGAGTTGAAAAAAGGGGTGTTTATGCAACGTGAAAGAAGGAATCGCGGGCGAATCTTACAACTGATTACCATGTTCGGTTAAGAAGAGTTCAAAGGAATGGACAGATGTGATGGATGATGAGAAGTAACTGAAGAATTGGCCCGAACAGATTGTGATCCGTACCTGGTCGGCCCGAGGGCTGGTGATGGCCATCGATGTCAACCGGTTGAGTGCTTTGACACGGCAATGGGAAAGATCGGATGATTGCGATGGTTGTCAAATGGAAACTCCAAGGGTGACTCGATGGGATGGAGTAATCTCTTTTAGGTTCAGACCAGTGAGTGCGGGGCAAGATAGAGTGAGATAGCCGCAAGATAGCCTTGATAGCTTATTTGCTTATCTCTTGCCATTTTGCGGGCACTAAGCCCGACCTGGTGACGTGACTGCTGCCAAGAAGGCCAGCCATTTCTGCCAAGTGCCAGCCAAGCCTGACAGAGGGGCACAAGTGGGACCTCCACAACTGGAACGAGACGAGACCAAAAAAAGCTTCTTATCGAAACCCTAACTGATAACAGATTGGCGAATCAAGATGAGAGGATTGAGGGAAGCAGGGTCCGGTCTAAGCCTGATCAGGCCAGGGAAACAAGTGTGCCACGCCGTGCGGCTTTTTTTTTTTTTTTTGCTCTTTCTCAAAGAGCTTCCGATTGATTGGAATTCCACTCGCTGGTTGTTCTTCCGTGCCAGCAACGTGCTTCTTTGCTTGATTGGGCTGACTGACGCTACCGTCGCACGTCGCTACCGTGGGATGCCCCGCGTGGCCGGGTTCAGTCCGAAATCATCAATGATCTTCACTGCTTCTGATATCATCTGCAACGCATCTTTTTGCCCTCGAGTTCTCAATTCAATCACAAAGACCACAGAGCACCAGACCGCCCATGGCTGCCCTTGGTTCTCTGCCTCAACGGACAGGGCTTCCAAACCCGTCCAGCCTCTTCGCCGCGGCTCTCTCACCCCATGAACCCGTGGTTCACCGATCTTTTGGGTGAAGATGGACCTCTCTTTCTCCCCTTCTCCAGGACACCCTAGTCATGCTAGCGTGGCGCTGCGTGGGGGCTCGACTCAGCTTTCCACATCGACACCATCAAGGTCGAGGCGGATAATCCGACTGTGTTCGATTCCAAACCGACTGTGTGGGGCCAAGGCAGATGTCACCTCCGGCAACCCAGATTAGTGGTTAGGGTTAGCGGTTAGGGTTAGGCGTTAGGGTTAGGTTAGGGTTAGTTCCGGGGGTGCAGGGGGCCGGTGAGAGGCCCCCGCGTGTGAATGTGAATTTGGCGTTCGGAAAGAAATAGTTTTGAGCTTTCGTTGTTGTCGTTTGAGATGAAGTCTTTCTAGTGATGGTTGTCGTGACTTTGGTTGCGCAGACTTGATGCCAAGCTCCGCCAAGCTTGGGGTCTTGGCTCGAGCTTGGCTGTCAGTTTGTATGGCCCCACACAGTCGGATTGGAATGGGACACAGTCGGAATATCCGGGTCGATCAAGGTGTCTGATATCCGGAACAATCCACTCTGTATTGGAAATACACTCACGGGCGAGCGAGGGAGACGATACGGACACTCTCCCGTCTCCCGCAGTGCTCAGCTCGCTGCTTCTCTGGCACGTTTTTACCCCAACCGGAACTAAAACAAAGAAAGCGCGCGCACTTTGCCACACATGGCATGCGTTCTGCAGCGTTCAATATGCAGGCAGGGTAGGTCTATCTTTGCGAGATAGTGTTGCATTGCTTGGCCTGATATCATGTCGATATGTCAGTGGTACCTGACAACCACCACCAATGCATTGCAGAGCATTGCAGAGAGCGTCTTGGATGCAGATAAAATCAAGGTGTTGCCCCCTTCCCATCCATCCCCTTCTCGTCTGTCAATATTCCGAGCGCAGGTTTGCCACCTTTTCCACCCGTCGAACGCCAGCCCTCCAACAGAACGAGACCCGTGGAGCATTAAACTCAACCTGCTCTAGTCCCTTTCCATTTTTCTGCGAAGTCAAATCCGGCAACATTCCGTGCTCCACCCCGATTAATTCGTCGAGTCAACAAATCGTCCAGGTCCCCCTGAAGAAAGGAGCCAAGTGAGGAGCCCCTGCCTTGTCTGCTTGGAAGGAAGGCTGCAATCGGTACCAATCGACTGACCGGATCTCAATCGGTCTTCGCTCCACCCTCTTTTTGCTCGGGTTTTTGCTCGCGTGCCGTCCCCCGCATTCACGTGTTGCCGCGCCGCCTCCACCGGATCCTCCTGCAGAAAAAAAACTGCCAAAAAGGCCCACGGCCCGCGAGAAAAAGGGGGAAGAGAGAGAGAGAGAGAGAGAGAGAGAGAAGTTCGTGTGTTGCTTCGAGAGAAGAAAAATCTCGTGCTTCCACCACCGAACCACCGCCCCTCCCTCGCCTCTCGTTTCGACGACCACGCCGCCAACTACCTGACCAGCTCAAGTCCTCTCACCAACCAATCATCACCAGAAAGGAAGGATGGCAGAGAAACGCAGCGCCATAGGACGCTGGTCGGACTGGCTGGCCGTCGAAGCCGAGCCAGGGCTCACCACAGCCCAGTTGATGGTGCGAAACCTTGCCTCTTTGCCCTGAGATTGACATCACAGAGACTCTCTCCTCACTCGGTCTCATCGCATTCGCATTCGTTGGAATTGCCGCAGCCCAAGACTGACACTTGCCGTTTTCCTCACAACAGTTGACGAACCACGACCTGAAGCCCGTGGAGCCTGAGCGTCGAACATGGGGTGCTTGGAACTTTGTCGGCTTTTGGATTGCTGACTCGTTCAACATCAACACCTGGATGATCTCGTCGTCCATGATGGTGAATGGTCTATCATGGTGGCAGTCGTGGCTGTGTGTTTGGATCGGTTATGCCATCTCGGGCTGCTTCATTAGCATGACCGGTCGCATCGGTGCTACTTATCACATTGGTTTCCCCGTCGCCAGCAGATCTTCCTTTGGCATCTGGGGTAGCTTATGGCCTGTGCTCAACAGAGCTGCGATGGGTATGTGGCTCTCACTCCTCCCATCATCTCATGTTCATTCATACATGACGAGTCTTCTCACTTCAAGAGTGCCATTTGCTGACCTTCGTGGAAATAGCGTGCATTTGGTATGGTGTTCAGGCCTATATTGGAGGTCACTGCGTCTACCTCATGATCCGATCCATCTGGAAGGCCTGGGTAAGTGATTCTCATGTCATTCTCATAAGATCATGCTTATTCTAACGATGGTGTTCAGGACCGTGACACGATTCCCAACACCTTCTCTCCTACATCAGGCACTACGACAGCCGACTTTGTCTCTTTCTTCATCTTCTGGCTCTGCTCGTTGCCCGCCATTTGGTTCCCTGTTCACAAGATCCGCCACCTGTTTACCGTCAAGGCCTACTTCGTCCCCTCGGCCGCCATTGCCTTCATGATCTGGGCGATTGTCCGTGCCGGCGACATTGGCCCCATCATTCGCCAGCCATCTTCCCTGAAGGGCAGCGACCTTGCCTGGGAGTTCGTCAAGGGCATCATGACCTCGATCGCCAACTTCGCCACTCTCATCGTCAACGACCCCGACTTTTCTCGTTTCGCCAGAAAGCCCAAGGACGCGCTCTGGTCCCAGCTCTTCACGATTCCTACGGGCTTCGCCGTCACTTCGCTCATCGGTATTCTTGTCTCGTCCTGTTCCTACTCGATCTACGGCGAAGCTGTTTGGGATCCGCTCGAACTGCTGGAGAGATTCCTGGACGAAGGCAACTCGGCCGAGCGCTTCGGCGTCTTCGTCATCTCTTTCGCCTTCTCGCTCGCCCAGCTCGGTACCAACATTGCCGCCAACTCGGTATCCGCCGGCGCCGATATGACGGCCTTGTTGCCTCGCTGGATCAACATTCGCCGTGGTGGTTATATCTGCGCGGCCGTCGGTCTGGCTATGAACCCCTGGACCCTCCTCACCTCCAACAACCAGTTCACCACCTATCTCTCGGCCTATAGCGTCTTCCTCTCCTCGATCGCCGGTGTCATTATCTTCGACTACTACGTTGTTCGCCGCGGTTATCTCGAAGTCAAGGAACTCTACGATGGACGCAAAACGGGACCCTATTATTACACCTGGGGTATCCACTGGCGCGCTTACGCCGCGTACATTGCCGGTATCTTGATCAACGTGGTCGGTTTTGCCGGAGCGGTGGGAAGGGAAGTTCCGATTGGAGCCACCTACATTTACAACGTCAACTTCTTTGCCGGTTTTCTCGTCTCCGGCGGCGTTTACTGGCTTCTCTGCCACTTCTTCCCCGTCCCGGCCGTTAGCGACAAGTGGATGGAAGTTGGCGACGAGATTGAGGATCTCAGGGTTGCGTACGACAGCGACAGCGCGACCGGAAGCGGCCATGAAATCTATATTGATCCCATGGTCGGAAAGCCCTACAAGCTGGGCGCGGATGACAGCAAGATTGTCTAAGAAGGCAAGACATGCTCTCACTCACAAACCAGGGAACGGAGTAATGCGGTTGGTCTTTTTTGCATAGACAAGGCTTCTTCTGATGAACAGATGACAGGTCAGGTTTGGTTTTGTAATGACTCCTTTCTTTTTTTGGTTTTTGGATGTGGGATTGGAAATACCACGTACGCGGCATAAAGCGCAATGATAGTAATTACGCAAGGCTTAGGGGAGAGCGTTCTGTTTGTTATTTTTGGCTAGGAATACCCCGTTGGTTACGATTTACGACTTAATGAGTTATGAATAATGATAATCAAGAGATTACGTGTTATACGTACGTACGTTTCGTTCGTTCTTTGCGTTGTGTGTGTGTGTTGTGTGTGTATGTTCGTTGGGTGTGTTTGTCATTTGTGTACTGTGGTTTGTTTATGTGTCTGTCCCCTGTCTTCTACCCCTTTTCCCCTTGAAAAATGCATCAAACTTGGGTGATACACATGGGGAACATATCATATAGGTATCACCAACTTTATATCCTTATCGAACACTTATAGAGTCCAAGATCAGACATCAAACTCTTGATAATCAGTTCAGCCTCACACTGTGTCATGTCCACTTACCCACTCAGCGACCCTCCTCTCGCATTGGCATCCATCACAGAAACTGCTTATTCTCACTGTATATTCAAAATTGGACAAGTGACTTGAATCAACAGTCAAACCGACAAGTATCAAATATTCAGTAGCGTATTTAGTCCATCATCGTCATACTTTCCATTCCCAGTTTTGTGCCATTGGCGATCCTGAACAAGACAGCCGAAAGTGTCATAACCACTGCCCCATGCGAGGGTTAGGGTCAAAGCTGCTATGACAACCGCCGAACAACTTTCACACAGTTT
Source organism: Neurospora sp. CHS-2018c (assembly GCA_009806235.1). Classification (NCBI taxonomy): domain Eukaryota; kingdom Fungi; phylum Ascomycota; class Sordariomycetes; order Sordariales; family Sordariaceae; genus Neurospora; species Neurospora sp. CHS-2018c. Next base: position 775,547 of record RAPC01000026.1, read on the forward strand.
GCTCGCTGATTAAAATCCGTCCATTCGGCAGAATAAGACTTTTGAAACATTTGAGAGTTACTTCACTCCTGCCAGATAGAATCGCATGGCTGTGACACACAAAAGACCCTTCCTCGTTGCAAAATCGTCGAGTGATCTTGGGGAAACTGGCTCTCGGGGCATGCTTGGGGAAGGCACATCTGGACCAAGACAGAGAGAGGGTCTTGGCGGGTGCACCTTTGACTTCAAGTTGCCCGCGAAATGGAAGATTGGAAAGTGCGCACTGACAACGCTTGTCGCCCAACATATTGTCTAACTGAGCATCCAAAATTGTCGTTTAAGGTCAGTTGTTGCACTTAGAAATTTGAATCAACTAAAAAAGGCTGCGCATTATGATTAACCATTACAAAAGCAGATAGATCCTCCACAACCCGGGCTCAGTTCCTATCCTCCAACCCGCTAGCCGCCCAATTCTTACACACCCTCTGCATCTCCGCCTCCGCCCCGTTCTTCTGATACACGTCCTTGATCTCCTTGGGCTGGCGCTCGATAATGCTCATCGCGAAACCGTCGTGCAAGTGCCACTCAAAGTGACGGTATTGGGGTGCAAATGGGGGTGCAAATAGAGGTAGAAAGGGAGGTTGCAAGTGCACTAACAGAAATTACACCGGAACTTTTTTGGCCTAAGCTCGTGTAAGTATACCTATAGATGTTGTGACACATGTCACGCATTTGACGTTTTTTTGGTTGCTTCCTTGGTGTCCAACAGAAACTGGGCGAATATGAGTGTCTTGGCATATTGGATGAGGCTCTTTATACCGAAGGGTCATACTCGTGTTATATGTGTTCTGCCGTTTATTCGTGAAGATACGTAGGAAAGAGAAAGAAACTCGAAAGAAATATAGAAAAGTCACCTCATCTAGCTCGCTAGGATCGTTCAGATAATGGCGGAAGGATAAGAAAGTAGTGCAAGATGAGAGACCAGAAATAGAAAGACTGCGTAATAGAGAGACAAAGACATGAACTTTGATCTGTGACCCTCCCCGTAGGTAGATATTCCAAGCTCAAACCCAAGTTATGACCCTGGCCTCCGGCTCACTCTCCGTACCTGCTTCTTGCCACCAATCTGGCTTCCAATGCCTCTTGATCTCTTCAGTGTCGTCCTTCTCTAAACGATACCGCTGTGCCAAGACACCAACCCTTTCGTATACTTGCCTTGCCTCGTCAACGCAACGGAGTACCAACCCCATATAGTGCCCTGTTCGGCCTATGTATTTCATCATGCGCAGACAGTAAAAGGTTGACTCTGTCGGGCCCGCAGGATATTCCTCCTTGAGCCAGTTGGCGAATGTGGGCCAGCCATAGTCGCACATGAAGAAGGGTTCGGGATAGGACTCGATATTCTCGGCCCACACTGCCTTTTCCATTACAAATAGCTATTGCCACCCAACTAGAATAATAATACCTTGGATACGGAGTTCGTAATACCGCCTCTTCTCTATAGATGGTAAGGCCTTTTACCCGTTTACTATTCTATCCTGTCTAAAGGGTTCGCCGATAGGGGTTATTAGGAAGGCGCTATCCGGGTAGTGTGACGATTGGGATCCAGTGCTATGGACCACATCCCATTCGTCTCATTGGCAATACCTACAGGACCCACCTGGGCCATCGATACGCGCACCCTAGTTGGCTGTACTAGCGGTACGGGCGGTATTGACCGCACGACTATTCAATTGGCACTACGACCTATATATTGTATTTACGTATATTATTAGATTAAATAAGGAAGGCGGTCGAGGCTAGTAGAATTTAGGTCTATCCTATATAAAAATATAATTTTAGAGCCTAGATCTCAACCTCTCCCTCTTTCCTTCTTTAACTTTAATTATTTATTTCATTTATACCTAATTATACAATACGGAACTACGTAAGCTAATATATTGTAATACTTAATTAAAACTCTCTACATCCGTTTAGGAAGGTATTATAATATCCCAATTTGAACCCAAGAACCCGACAAATCGCCTCGTCGACTTCCGAACCCGAAAACGTCACCTCGCTAATATTACGAACCTATTATTGAACCCAATATTTATTAAACCCAATATTCCCCTACCGATTACAACGAAAATTAACTATTATAATTAATCCCGCTTAGGACGCGCCTTCGGGCCGCCCTTTCGTCTCCAATAATAAATAATAAACCGAATAACCCTATACCACTAATTACAATAATAATAATTATAATAACGAGTAGTAGGATAATATTAATTAGGAAGACGAGGACGACGAAGATACCTCCTTCTATATTAGAGCCGACGAAAATTCGTTCGAAAAATCGGTCAATACTTCTACCCTATCCCCTTCTAAAAAGTATTATACCCTTAATAAATAATTTAAGGGAGAAGTATTCCTCTTCGACGCTTCGAAGGAGACCCCCTTAGAATTCGCTATATAATTTAAACGAAATATAAAATTTACCCCTAAAGTTAATTCGCCTCTAAACCTTAATAATAATAAAATTATAAACCCTAATCCTAATACAATTCGTAAATACATACCTCCTTACAAATAGTACGCCGATAACGAAGTCGCTTATTATTAAATTTATTTGAATTATAATAATTTCAATTAAATTTACAATACTCGCCACAATAATATTATAACCTAGAACTCCTAAATACGCTATATTTCTATCGACGTTAAGGAATTCAACAATAAAATAGTCGACTTATCGGCTAAATCCCTATCCCCCTCAATTATTTATTTAATAAATAATAATTAATAACCCCAATAATGTAACGGGGCGGCAATGCATATGACCGCTAGGCCAAACCTAGCCTAGTAAAAGGTAGGACGATGTTCGCTTACTAACGAATATTGGAATATATTACTATATAGGCGGAACCACTATATTACAGCATTTGCCCTATAATACTACCTCCCCTCTTACCCGCCTCTTCGGCCGCGGTAAGGGATTTTAGGACTTAGACTCCCCGTCGCTTTTCGGTTACCCCTAAGACTACGACGGTCTATATAGTACTACCCGAAAAGCCCTTACAAGGGCGAGAGCTTTTCTAACGGATTCGTTAGCCGGACATTACTTTTGCTACAGTATATCGTTCTTTCTAAAGTTCTCAATCGGATACCTCAAAGACGTCTACATTCTAATGACAGAAAAAACCCGCGCGCAATTGTCTCGGCCGGGAATCGAACCCGCCGTAGTAAGCGAATATACTATAACGGGGCGGCAATATATATAACCGCTAGGCTAAACCTAGCCTAGTAAAAGGTAAGACGATATTCGCTTACTAACGAATATCGGAATGCATTACTATATAGGCGGAACCACTATATCACAGCATTTGCCCTGTGACAAATAAAACTTAATTAATAACCTAGCCCTCTATATAGACAACCTTTACCCGTTAGTAGAAATACACTACTACGCGTTAAAAGTAAACGAAATTATTAAAAATAGTACTAATTATATTAATTTTATTAGCGATAATAATAAGGATAATAAAGGAAATTGCGTTATTAACTTTTATTCTATTACCTAATAAGGCTAATCTTCGTTAGCTATCCGAGATTGGAATAGTCCCTTAACCTTTTAGGAGTTTCTAATTCTAATCAATTAAAACCCCGATACTATATAAGTACAAGGGCGCTAGTATAGATAAGTCGAAGGCAAAGCTAAGATACTATCTATAATAGAAGATTTAAGGTGAGGAGAAGAAAAGGAAGAGAATTAGATATATACGTGCAGACCCGAATAAATACCCTAGTACACAAGCGATAATAGGACTTATATACGGGTCGTTAATAGCCAATCCCTTCACTCGTATCCCCCTTTACCTATATAATAAATAAGAGTAAATACCTTTAATAGGCTTAGAGCCCACCTTAGCCAGTCTTAGCGCGAACCTTCTATATTACTCGTTCCTCCAACCTTCGTAATACCTTATAGTACTTCGTAATACTAGTCCTTTTATAGGGGTATAGCGGTTATAGTAGTATAGCCGGACCGGCGCCGTTATATTACCCCCCCCTATATAGAAAATTCGTCCGCAAATCTTATTAGAGAGTGCTTTATAACCGATGTAATAATCCTCTAGCGAGCTTATTTGTATAAAATCCGTCGTAAGCGCTTTAATCTTAATAATTCTAATAATTCGTTATCGTTGTACTCCTCTTAATCCTCGTTTAATTAGTTTATTATCCGTTTAGGTAGGCCCGGGGCATCTAGATTAGCCTTATAGAATTCCCAAAAAGCCTTCGGGGTATACTTAAAGTCCGAGGCCGGCTAATACTTTGGATTAGGGTCTTAACTTTATTAATCCGCGTTGTAGAAGAATTTCCCGTTAACGATTTTAAAGGCGTTAATTTTATCGACTTCCTATTCAAGGTCTTCGTTCTTATTAATATTAATTAGGTTTAAGTATTTAGCGGTTTACCTTAGTAAGGGGTTATTATCGTATTTACGTAAATAATCGGCGTAAAAGAGATTAGAACCCTTCTAATTATTAGGGAGCTCTAGCCGGTAGGAATACCCTACTTTTTCGATAATTTTATAATAGTTACGAGTATTAGGGAAATCGAATTTATTATTAGAGCGAATAGTCGTTAACTATAGCCGCTTAATAATAATAACCTTATCGCCGACGTCGAAATTTAAGTCTCTACGCTTCTTATTAGCCTAACAGGCTTACCCTTCCTATACCTTTATTATTATTTCCTTAGCAAACTCTATATATTTATAAATATATTAAACGTATTCTTAAATTTACTCCTTAATTAACTATTTATTTTTAAAGCCGGCGTCGAAAGTATACGTCTTCTAGTCGAAGGGTATATACATCGGACAACTAAATATAATTTCGTAGGGGGAGAGGCTAATACTATTTTAGGGAAGGCTATTTTAAACTATATTTAAAGCGGGGATAACTTTAAACTAATTATTTTAATAGTAGTCTACAAAGGGGTATAGCCGTTAATTTAAATATACGTTTATAACTTCAGCCTAATTAGCCGTCTAATTATAGCCTATAATAATTAATTTCTATTTTATACCTATTAATTTAAATATTTCGTCGGTAAAGGCGGAGACGAATTAAGGGCTATAGTTTAAAATAACCTCTTCGGGCATACCGTAGATTTTATAAAGTCCTTTATAATATATCCGGGCGGTATCCTAAGCGGTCGACTTTTCTATATAGGGTATAACTTATAACGACTTTATTAGGCGGTCTACTATAATTAGAGTATTATTAAAACTATATTTATCCTTAAGCATTTTCTTATAATCGATTACAATAGAGGTCTATTTCTTAGCGGGCGGAGGGATAGGGTATAATTTACCGGGTATTTTATCTTTAAATACTTTATTTACCCTATAAACTATATAGTTCTTAGTAAAACGTTCGATATCGCCGGCTATACTTAGCTATTAATAGTAATAGTTTAGAATTGTTCGAATCTTATTATAGCCGGGGTATACGGTCATTAAAGTCGAATATATTTCGTCGATAATACAAATACGCAAATTATCTTTATCGGGGACGGCGAAACGGCTTTAGTAAATTAATAGGTCGTTAACTATTATTATAAAGTTAAAGTCTAAATTATATACCCGAATTCAGTATTCTTCTAAAGACTCCTCCTCCCTATTAGCCTTTATAATAATATCGACCAATTTATAACCTTCCGGCTCTACCGGACTCAATTCTAGTCCTTCCATATTCAATACTATAATTAGGACGGACTTTTCCAATTTTATACCGGTCGTAGTAGTAATACTAGTAATTATAGATACTACTTCTCTTACTTCCTCTATAGGTTTAAAGATTTAAAGCGTATAGTAAACTTCCTTTTTATCCTTTTAAATCTTTAAATCTTCTAATTTTCAAAATAATACGTCGGCTACTACGTTTTATATACCCGGTTAATATATAATTTCAAAGTAGTATTAGGATAGGAATTCGGCCTATCCAACCTATTTAAAATTGAATAATCGTTTCGTATTAAAGTATTCTAATATTTAATAATCTATAACGATTATAAATAGTTTAATCTATCGAAGACTAACTAACTCTAAATACTACGTTTAGAGAATTCGAATAATAATTAAGAATTCTTTATTATAAATTAAGTAATTATATTCGGCGTTTTATATAATTTTAAAAAAGAAAGCTATAGGATACTATTCTCCTATATCTTCTTATAATTAAAAGAATATACTAATAAGTATTTTATCGCTAATATCCGTCTTTACTTTAATCTCAGTATTATAACGGAAGTACTTTAATAGGGGGGCATTAATAAATAATTACTTTAAATTATTAAAGGCTTCCTAATATTTAAGGGTCTAAATAAAGGCCTCCCCCTTTTTAATTAAATTAATAAGGGGACGAGCTATTCGATTATAATTTTTAATAAACTTTTAATAGAAATTATAAAACTTTAAGAAAGATTAAACTCTACGTAGATTAAAGGGTATAGCCTACTCCTTAACGACCTCTACCTTCTCCGGATCGACGGAAATACTATTATAGCCTATAATAAAACTTAAAAACTTCGTCTCAGTAACGTAGAATTCGTACTTCTTCAAATCGGCTTATAAACCTATATCCTTTAGCTTAGCCAGTACTTTATAAACGTAATCTTTATACTCTTCGAAAGTATTAGAATAAATAAAAATATCGTCGATATACGCCGTATAGAAATCTCCTAAGTACAACTTTAAAACTAAATTAATAAAGGCTTAGAAATTAATTAGGCTGTTAATTAGTCCGAATAGTAGTACTTTATATTTGAAAACTCCTATACTAGTACAAAATATAATAAACTCTTCGTCTTTTAGTCTTATACGAATACAATAAAACGCTTATCGGATATCAATTTTAGTAAACTATTAGGCCTTTACAACTTTGGCTAATATTTCTTCAATTAACAATAGAGGGTATCGGTCTTTCTTAATAATAGTATTAAATTTGCAATAGTTAATATAGAAGCGAAGACTACTATTAATTTTCTTAACGAATAGGATAAATACCGCTTAAGAGGACGAGTTTACTTCAATAAATCCTTTAAAAAGGTTTTCTAAAATATATTTCCTTACCACTTCTAATTCGTCTAACGATATCTTATAAAAAAGGTTATAACCGAACTCTTCTAAACGGTAGCCTTTATTAAATTCGATTTTATAATCGCCCAGCCGATAATCTAATAAGGTATTCGAATCGAATTTACTAAAAACGTTGATATAATTATAATAATATTCTAATACCGTTTTTAAGGCTTCCTCCCGAAATTCCTTTTCGTCGTAGGGTAATAATTTCTAAATAGGATCCTCTACTACGCATTTCTATTAGATAAACCAATCGATTTCGAAAATACTTATCGAATATACCGTACGGTTATCCTTAGCGGTAAATTATATAAATAGATCGCTATTGAAGACGTATATCTATATTAGTCGTTCCTTATACTAGCCTATTGAATCTCTTTTCAACTTATACATACCTTAGTTATTAGAGCCCTATTTACCGTCTCGGAATTCAATCGGTTTAATTCGAATAAACTATACGGGTTCTAGAAATAATATTATAAGGTAGGTAAAATTAGCTAAATTCCTTTCCATTTTACTTAGTAGATTAATCCGTTTAAAAATCGAATCGGGGTTTTAAAGTAGAATATAAGGATAGATATAACCCAATTCGCTAATATTTTTATTTCGGGTATATTTAAAATCTACTAATATAATAAGAACTGTTTTCTTAAGCTATAATTAAAGAGCCTCGAATTCGTAAATACGCTTCTCGATTTATCTTTAATATTATCGTACTTCTTTCTAATATTAATTATAGGCTTTTTAATCGAACTCTTTCTTACAATAATCGGAAAAAGGCTAATCCGCCGGAATAAGTACTAGAGCAGCCGTATAGCCGTTCGTAAATTTAAGCATTTCGCGGCTACTATTTTTACTGTTAATTCAATATTTATTTTTTCGATTTATAAATGTATTGCAATAGGCCGCGTCTTTCTAATATTTAAGGTTTATAATATTAGAACCTCCGGAGCGGACTTCGAAATTTGAATTCCTTATTTATTCAAAGTCCGGTTTCTATTCGGGGGGAAAGATAAGGCGACGATTCTTATAATCTACCCAAACGTTATAAATATCGAATTATTTACAACCGATAATAAAATTGTAATTTATATTAACGACAATAAAAATATCAAAGGGTATTATTCGGTTTCGAATCCTCAAAGCGGCTTTAACAACTTCTTTAATACCTTAATTAATTTTTCCTTAATAATTATTAATACCTCGGACGGGAAAATCGTTCATTACTTCTACTAGTAATCGTTCTTTCAACTTATTAGCAAATATTATATTAATAAATAAATAACCGTTTACTCCTATATCGATTAGGGCGTTAAATATAAATAAAGATATTCTATTATTAATTATAGTATATTAAATAATTATAGAATCCCCTCCCAAGTAGAGTATTAAATTAAATCTATCCTTTCCTTATCTTTATCTTTATTTATCCTTTATCTATTCTATAACCAATACTTCCCCTAAGAAGGAGTCTAATTTACCTAGGGTATTTAATTTCCCTAATTATTAATAGCAGAAGCGTTACTAGCGGTTAAAATAGTAGCCGGGGCTATAGGCTAAGTACTTCTAGTACTACTATTCTTATAAATTAAATAGCGCTCTATAATAGCAATAATGCAATTACAACGCTTTCAATCGTATTAATCCTTTTAGAAATAATTGCACTTAATATAGCCGCGCTCTTTATAGAAGAAATAACGACCTTTATTAAACAAATAAATAATTTCCTTAGTATAATTAATAATAAAGTAATTATTACTTCCACCGCCACTAGCGGGCTTCGTAGCCGAAGAATTAGAGCCGCTAGAACTACTAATTCCTTTATTACTATTATTCCCTTTATTACGAGAAGAAGAAGAAGAAGCAGCCTTAACTTTCTTAGTAATAGTTTTAAGCACTTAACCAAAACCGGAATAGTCGATATAATAAAATTCGAAAAAAATAAAAGAATTGTAATACTTAACGCCTATCTACTTCTTATATTCCGCGGGAAGGCGCTAGAATAATTTATACTTCTATTCGGTCTTAGGGCGTTAGCACTCGCTAACTATATAAACGAATTTATTCTTAAAGAAATCGAAATTATTAATATCCTTTATTTTAAACTTTGTAAAATTAACGAGAACTTTTTCGTCTTAATTAAAATCGCTATATTCGTACTATAAATAGGTTATTAAATTAGAATAAATTATAAATTAATCGGAGTAAATTTCGCAGAGGTAAAATATTAAATCTTTGAAAGCAAATCCGGCTAGACGACTTTTAATATAAAGAAATTTATCGCAATTAGTAGGGTAGTAATTAATATTAATTTCGAACTTATCTTAAATTAAATTGTATTAGGCCTCAAAAAACATATCGTCCTCCTTATCCTAATTATAGAATTTAAACAAATCGGCTTACTTAATAAAGAAATAAATACGACAAAAGGGGGTAATTATAATTTCGTCGTCGTTAACGTCGTTATTAAGGGGAATAATAACGAAGCGGGTAGTTGAACGACAAAGGGGAATTATATTAAAATCCTTTTTAATATTAAGGAGGATCGTCTCCTTAATTATTATTACCGCTTTATCCTTAAATCTACAAATATTTTTGAAAACGCTTAAATTAATAATAATTTCTTTTAAAGTCTAAATTTCCTCTTCTTTATCGGCTAAATAGTCTTTAAAGGATTAAACTATTTTAGGGTTAGCCGTAGAAATAGGTATATCGGAATAGGCCTCTTCTAATTTAAAGACCTAATTGTAAACGGTATAAAATTTAATATTTAAGGACGAAGTAATTTATTTCAATTCAAATACCTATTCTTTTAAAACTATAGCTATTATAACCTAAAATTTGAATTCGTAAAATATATCAATTAGACGGTTGGCATATAGTTCGGTAAATTTGGCTTCGTTTAAGTAATTATTAAATAAGAATTCTAAATTGGATAATAAAATGCAATAGGGGATGTAAAAGACGGCGTTACAAATAAAGAACTCAACGAACTCCTCTATTTTATCCCTCAAGTCCTTAATAAAATCCTTTAAATTAAAAGCAATACTATATTTATTAATCTCGCCACTAATATACTAATCGAATAAGTCGAATAATAATTTAAATTCCTTATTATCTTTAGTCTTAAATAAGGCGTCGGCTAATACTTCCGAAGGGGATTTAAACTAATTATATAAGTAAAATAATATTTTCTTATAAAGGAAAGTAGATTTACCGTAGAACTTCTCCTCGAAAGGGTAAAATCTATTGAAATACTCCTCGTTAAAACGTATAAAGGCCTTCGCATTTTCTTTAATAATAGGATTGATACGCTAAAGTTTTTTATTAACCTTCCTCTTCGTATCGACGCTAAGCTTAGTAATAGCCTTATCCTTCTCTTTCGACGATTTAGAATTATCTTTATTATTAATATCTCCTTCGTAGAAAGTCTTATTTCTATTTACAAGCTTAGGGCTTTCGTCGCCTTCGTCGCCGAAGAAATCGCTATAGTCGTCCTTCTCGTTGTAATCCTTATCGTTATCACTAGAGCCTTTAATTCCGGCGTTAATATTATTACGAATTAAGCGCGGGGGTACTATAATATCGGTTATCGTTATCGTAAATTTCGGTTCTTTAAACTACAACAATCGGTTCGATTTTCTATATCGGTTTTTAATTATTAGGATTTAACCTTCTTAAGTAATATTAGGTTGACCTTAAATAATATAAAGGCGCTAATATAAATAAGTCGAAGGCAAAGCTAAAATACTATTTATAATAGAAGATTTAAAGTAAAGAGAAGAAAAGGAAGAGAATTAAATATATACGTATAGACCCGAATAAATACCCTAATACGTAAGTAATAACGAGACCTATATACGGGTCGCTAATAGCTAATCCCTTCACTCGTATCCCCCTTTACCTACATAACAAATAAGAATAAATACCTTCAATAGGCTTAGAGCCCGCCTTAATTAGTCTTAGCGCGAACCTTCTATATCACTCGTTCCTCTAACCTTCGTAATACCTTATAGCACCTCGTAACACCAGTCCTCTCACAGGAGTATAGCGGTTATAGCGGCATAGCCGGACCCGCGCCGTCACAATAAGGAGAAATTAATATTAGAATTTACGTATTGGAAACTTTTATTAGTATTATTAAAAACGTAATACATACGCTTCGCTATATTTACAAAACTATTATTAAAATAGATAAATAAATTATATATTTCGCTTAAAAAGTTAAAGAGTATTAGGCTAATATTAATAACCGTTTAGGCATTAGTAACGACGAATTAGAATTAACTAATCGGTTAATCGACTTAGAATAGTAATTAGCGGCGGCCGACGCGGATAAAAACAATCTAAATAGGAAGGTTTATAACTTCTAAACTAAGAACGATAACTTTTATTACGAATATAATAAGTAAAATAAGAAAACTAACAATACAATCAATATAATTATTAAGGCTTACGAAATATCGATATTAACTATAGAGGTTTATACCCGTAATTAAGTAGAAGGAATTAAGAAGGACTATATTGAAGATTTTAAAATTATATAGGGATAATACAATTTTAAAGTCTTATATTTATAAACCTAAATCAATAATTTAAATCGGCTATTAAACGTCGCTAATATAAGCGCAAAGGAGTTGGCCGCTATTAAGCTTAAACCCGCTAAATTAATTAAGTCCAAACTTAAAAAGAGAATTACCTTTATCGAATCTATCGAATATTCTCCTAATTTTATCCCTATAATTAACGTTATTCGTCGCAAAACTCCCGACTATCGCCGTTTTAAAATACCTAATAAGGACTACTATAATCGTTGTAATTACCACGCCCCCTCTAAACTTACTTCGTATTATTTTAGAACCGGTAGTAATAACTTTAACAACAATAGTAATAACAATTCAATTAATAAGGACAATAATAACAATTACAACCCCCCTCGCGATCCGCATTATATTCTTCGTAATAATAATAAGCGTTCCCGTCGTAAAAAGAGTAATACCCCTTTTAATATAATCTCTTTCGAAGGAGGCCGTTATTGCAGTAAAATAACTAAGGTAGACGTCCCTACTTTTTCTAGTAGTGAAGACGACAAATTTAAATTCGATATATAGTATTTTTAAATAACTAACCGTTTCCGTACAAATACCGATTATTTCGCCGATAATGAAATTACTTTTAGAAAAGTCGTCTCTAGGCTTTTTAAATAAGCGTTAAAGAACTTTTACCTTTTTATTCGTCCTAATACCGGTAAATTATATATTAATACAGTTAAAGACTTTATAAATTACTTATAATTAAATTATTACAATTTTAATACCGACGAAAAGGCTTATAAAGAGTATAAAAGTTTAGTAATACGTTATTCTAATTACTTCTACAATTTTAAAGTAGCCTTTATTCGTCTAATTAATTATTATAATATTTTTAATTCCTAGTAGAAATCGGAACTCCATTACAAGATTACTACCCGGCTTTATAATTACACTAAAGCTAATTACTATACTAATTATACTTATAACGCTTATATTAAATTTCTTTAAAATTTTGACGAAAGTTTTTATATAGGTTAATTTAACGATAAAGATAAGAAAGTATCTATAAGCAAAGCCTTCAGTAGTTTTAAGAAATTATTTAAAAATACCGCTTTCGGCCCCCCTTATAACTATTTACCTAGTTTATCCTTCTTATATAAGAAACTATTTGAAGAGGAAATTTATAAATTATAATAAAAGGGAAAATATTTTATTTATTACGAACCCGGTTATATAATTTTTAATTGCCCTTATTATAAGAAGTTCTTTAAAGCCTATAATACTAAGATTTATACTATACGTATTGAGCTCCTTAATAAGGAGATCGAGTTGAATAAGGATGAGGGCGACGACGGCTACAAGATTGAAATTATTATTAAGAAAGATTTAAATTCGGATTCGAAAAATTGAAACGCCCGGAGAAATTAATCTCCTATTTAGGCGAAATATCAATATATATATTAATAGGAAAAACGGATAATATAGATAAGTTTAATTTGCGAAATTATTTGGGAAAGGGTCTACTTTTTATTATTAAATATAGTATAGCTTATAATAGATTATCTATTTCCATTTTCGATATACTTATCGATACAGGAATAGATATTTATATTCTTCTAAATTAGAAATTTGTTAACAAATTAATTAAATACTTAAAATTAAATAGTAAGACCGATTTTTAATTAGGATACGTTCGGCCTTATAAGAATATTAAGCCTAACGTTATCTCTTAGGCTATAAAAGCGGCTATTCGGGTATAAGGCTATAAGTTTTTAAATTAATAAATAGTCGTTCTATTAGCGATATTAAAGGATATAATATTAGGAAAGCTATAATTAAACGAGAATAAAGTCCTACCCAATTATAATAATAATTAACTAATCTTCCTAAAGGGTTTATTAAAAGTATTAATAGATAAAAATATCAATATTAGTAAGCGACCAAAACTACTTTAGGACCCTTCCTTTTAGAAAAACATAAGGCGAAGAAAGCGTTTTATAAATATAGAAAACAAAAGATAAGTAGACAGTGCCTTATTATAAGTCCAGTTACTTAAATAGGAAGTAGAAGAGGAAATTAAAGAGTTAAATACTACTATTAAGGAATTATAAGTTAAAATAAAAGAGGTAAGGAAGCGGAATAAGGTTAAAATAAAAGTAGTAAAGGAAACGATCGCTAAATTAGAAAAGTAGAAATAGAAGCTTCTATTAGTAATTAAAGAGGAAATTTAAGGAAGGAGGTATACTAAGACTCCTAAAGGAATCCTTAATACTAATTAGAAGCTAAAGGGTATTTATACGGCTAAAAATTACAATTATAAAAACCCTCTAACGTTAATAAATATTAACTAAATAGAATAGGAATTCTTTAACAATATTAAATACGAATATACTTCGGAAGTAGAAATTATAGAATTAGAAATAGTTTAAAATTTATATAAATAAAGTAAAGATCTATACCCCTATTACAATATTTAGGGTCTATATTATATAGAACGAGCGTTCGGCTAAATTAAATAGCGCCTTCGGAATTATACCTTAATAAACGCCATAGCTATAGATTTTTACGCCAAATAAGGAAAGATTATTAAGGAGATTAGTCTTTATAAAATTAATAGGATTATTAAAGTAAAATAATCCGAACTATTATTAGAAAATAAAGAGGAGTATAGGTAATTAGTAATAGAAAAGCTTTTAAAAAAGTATTAGAATTATATTAATATCTTTAGTAAAAAAGACTCTAATATATTACCGGAGCTAAAAGACAAAATCAATTACAAAATCGATTTCGAAGAAGGTAAATCTCCTTAGGACTTTAATTACAACTCGTTATATAAGATAATTTTAGAGGAATTAGAAGAATATAGGTAGTATATTACCGATAATCTCTAAAAGGGATTTATCGAGGCTAATTTAATACTATAGGCGGCGCTTATATTATTTATACCGAAGGCTAATAGAGGTTTACATTTTTGCGTAGACTATTGAAAGTTCAACGCCCTATCGAAGAAGGATCGGTACCTATTACCCCTTATTAATAAAATATTAGCGCGAATTAAATAGACTAAAGTTTTTACTAAGATTAATATCCGATAAGCGTTCTATTATATTCGAATATACTTAAATTACAAGGATTTAACAACGTTCCGAATACGGTATAGAATATATAAATATAAAGTATTACCCTTTAGCCTTACGGGAGGACCTTTATTATTTTAGAGGTTTATTAACGAAGTTCTAATAGGCTACCTCGACAACTTCTATAGCGCTTATATCGATAATATTCTAATCTATTCCAATAATTAGAAGGATTACGATAAATACGTCGATATAGTACTATAACGTCTCGAAGAAGCGGGGTTATAAACCGATATTAAGAAGTACGAATTTAGTATAACTAAAACTAAATTCTTAAACTTTATTATTAGTACCAACAATATTATAATAGACCTAAAGAAGGTAGTAATTATAAAGGAATAGAAAGAGTTAATTACAATAAAAAGCGTATAAGCCTTCTTAGGTTTTTACAATTTCTACCGGAAGTTTATTAAAAATTTTAATCGGATAGTAAAACTATTAACGAATTTAACGAAGAAGGACTTAACTTTTAAATAGGACGACCGTTATAAAGAGGCGTTCGATACTTTAAAAAGGAATCTCCTTAGCGCACTTATTTTATATTACTTCGATTACAAAAGGGAAATACGAATCGAAATAAATACTAGTAATAGAATTTACGTAGGTATAATAAATTAATTCCAAAACGACAACAATTAGCATCCAATTATATTCTATTCGGAAATTATAAATTTAGTAGAGCTCAACTACTTTATCTATAATAAAGAATTAATAGTTGTAATAAAAGGGATTAAATAATAGCGACCCGAATTAAAAAATACTAAGCCCTTTACAATATTTACAAATTATTAAGCATTTGAATATTTTAATACGAAGAGGGTATTAAACAATAAATAGGTTTATTAGTCTAAGATTTTATCGGAATATTAATTCCGAATAACCTATTACCCCGGTAAGGAAAACATTACCATTAATATTCTATTTTATAAATTAGAAGACTTAAAGACTATTGTCACGGCACTATATAATATGGTCCCGTTCCCTCGGCGTTCCGGCACCGCAATCCCGCAGGTCTCTAGTCGTATTTCCATTTGGTTTATATATATAGTCTAAGAGTAGAGTTTTCGCTATTCTTTTTTAATCTTCTCCTCTTCGTACAATATTACGTTTTCTCCAAATTTCTTCTAATCGGTATTGTAATAGTATATTGTACCTTTTCTATAATTAACGGCCCAACGACTTCTCCTTATCGTTTCGCCCTAGCTAAACTATAGAATTGGTATCGATTTCTTCTAACCCTATCTCGTTATATACGCAACCTAGATCAATTTCGTTAAAAAACCCCTCTAGAAATACAACCTTTACGTTAGTGCCGCGTTCCGCCTCCTATATATTATTAATTAAGACGAGTAGAAAATAGCTTTTATTACCCGCACGACTTTCCCGCGGAATTCTAAACTACTTTCCCCTAATTACGTACCTGTCACAGGATTAGCCGTAACTGCCTTACACACGCACGGCTCCTACCATAGGCAGTTGAGCCTCGTGCCGTGCTATTACTACTATTGGCCAATGGCACATCACGTACGTATATACGTGCGACTAGTCTGAGCTCTGGGTATAGCCTTCGTACTATACCCTATATCGCCAGACCTACATACACCTCTCTTTCCCTCTCTTCGTACAACTACGTATATCTAACCTACTCTCTACCTTTGGCCTTGCCCTATAATAATTAATTATACCTATCTATTACATTACAAGCGTATAATTTTATTTTATTTTATTACCGCCGTTATAAGAATCTCCGATATATCCGCAATTATCGTACTATAACAGTCCTAGTCGTACTACGCTAATAAATTCGACTTTAAACTAATATTACTAAATTATACCGCAATTCCCCAACGCCTATAAAGTAATACGCCTACTTAGCTATAAAGTAGTACTAATTATTACTATTATTAATCGAATTAATTAATATCGTCCGTTACCGATATAAATATTACTATTTTTATTATTGGTTTAATCGTCGACCCTTCTAACGAATAATTCTTTGAAAATATTATAGAATTATTCAACGGCAACCCTAATCCCAACGCCGTAATTGAATAAAGCGACTTCGATACCGCCTTTGAACTTATTAACTACTACGCCTTCCTATATATTATTACCGCCCTTACCCGGCTTATTAACTAAAATATTATCTAGGCGAATTCTTTTATTATAATCGCCAACGACGTACTCGCTAATAATATAATGCAATTAGTAAAATAAGACGTAACTATTACTGAATTAAATAATAAAGTCGCCTATTTCGAAAAGTAGTTTACTATTACTTAGAATAAATTTACTAATATTGCGTCCGAATTCGCTATCGCCAACAAAGCTAATAATTAGCTCAAGAAAAACTATACCGCTAACCTTTATAAAAAGAATAATATTATTAAAGAGCTTAAGAAATCCCTCCGTTAATATACAGACCTAATAAATTTAGACCCTTCTAAGCCTACCGACCCGCCCGAATTTAACCTAAAATTAAACGACAATAACGCTAATATTATATCTACCCCTAAATCGAAGATTAATAAGGACCCCGAAGCCTATATTAGTAAGGGTAATACCGTTATTAAGCGTACTAAATTTTACTATACCTAATGCGCGAAGATCGAACTCTATTAATTCTAAAATACTTAATATTTTAATTAAAACGAATATTATAAATTCGTATAAGTCCTTTTATACCTAAGAAGCCCCGCCTTTTATATTATATCTTCCTAAATTATACTAATATTAAAGAAGGCCGATAAGGAGAAATAGAAGTAGAAGACTAGCGAACTCTTACTCGCTTTCCTCAATACTAAATACGACCGTATAGACTTTACTCTCGAATTATATTGTAAATTCGAAACCTTAAAAATAAATAAGGGTTAGAAGTAGTTTAATTTCGAGGATAAGTTCACTACCCTCGTCGACTATTATAATTTTAATAATTCTATAAAGACCTATTATTTAAAAATAAAAATTACCGATAATATTCGTAACGCTATTGCTTATTAATAAGAATTCCCCGCCTTCAACGATTATAATAAGTAGTTTACCCTATACTATACCCTCGGTACTAATTTCGAAGACTATAATTAGTATAATAAAACCGCCGTCCCGTTTTATAAGAATAATTCCAATAGCTTTAGCTCTAGTAATAGCAACGCTAACTCCGCCTCTAAACGTACTATTAATTAAAGTAGTAATACTATAGATTTAAACGCCATATCCGCTTTCGACGTTTCTCTAATACGTATAATCGATAAAGTTATTATCGATTACTATATATAGAATAATCTATATAAACGCTATAGTAACCCTAATTACTAAACCATCAATTACTATAATAGTATTAATACCGGTATCCCTAAGGCGGAAAGGGAACGTAACCGCCGCAACTATAGTCGTAATAGCGGTTATAGAGGTAATAATAGTAGTAAACCGGCAATAGGCTAGACCGGTTATAATAATAGCGCTTATATTAATACTATAAGTATTAGAAACGCCGCCGCCACTCCTACTACTACAACCGCCCCGGCTACCGCTCCAATTCCCCCTACTATTAAATACAACGAAGGAAATACATAGCCTCCCCGCTAAATCACGCAGAGAAGCCGTCGTTTATAACGTTAATAGAAGAGGAGGATATAAATTTAGTAAATTTAAAAATAATTTAATTAAAGAATTCTACTTTAAATAGTTATAATAATAATTCTATCCTTCTTTTTACTTATATCGTTTATAGACTACGTAATTAGAAGAGTAAATATACTACTCTAATTGATAACGGGTATTTAGCACTCGCCTTTATCGATTACAATTTCGCTACCCGTTATACTATACCGTTATTAAAGCTTTTTAAACCTAAAGCCCTATATTTAGCCGACGGCGTCCCTAAGGACCTTATTACTTACTATTATAAAATCCGTCTTCAAATCGGATACTATACCGAAATAATTATAATACTAATACATAATCTAATAATAAACCACCCAATAATTTTAAATATACTGTAATTCAAATTTTACAACCCCTTAATATCCTAACCAAATAGCTCGGTTATATTTATAAAAATATATACTAACCGCTATTTGCCCGCTAATTTATCTTTCTCCCTTTATTAAATACCTAAAGTCTAAAACTATATAAAACGCTACGAAATCGTATACCGAATTACCGCCCTTCCCGCTCCAACGGTAAAAAATAAACCCGAAGACCTAATAATTATTAAAGACTTCGACCCTAAAACTACTAACTACTTATTACCCGCCTAAAGGGCAAAACGCGCTACAAAGTAACGGCTCGCCCGGTTAAAGACCTACGAAGTACGCCCTAATACCCCGTTAATTATAAACCCCGCCTTTAAAACTAAGCCTGCAATTTATTACTTTGTTATTAGCCAACGGAAGTCTAATATAGATTACTATATCCCCGTCCGTCGTACTTATTACTCGAACGACTTAATTAACCTAATAGATATTAAAAATCTAACGGCTACTAATTTCAATTAGTTTTACAAAACCTATAAACTTCGGGCGTTCTATATATTATACGTAGAGATTATTAAAATTATTAAAAAGGCTAGGGTAGAGGAGGAAACCCGGGCCAAAAAAATAAAGGAAAACGTTTTAAAATTTAAAGAGTAAGGAAATAATAAAGGCGTCGTTAATAGAGGGGTAAAAATAGAATTAGAATAAATAAGAAATCTATTAATAAATCTATTAACCGAGGAAATAATATAAGAAATTATAAGTAATAATAATATTAAATATAAGAAATTATTAAATAAGCGCTTCTACTTCTAAATCGACGCTTACGCTAATAAAAGTTCTAAGGTCGCTATCCGGGCCGCTAAAATCGCTAATAAGGTCTTCCTCAACGGTAAATTAGACGAAAATTCCTAATAATACGAAGAGGCTATTAAAATCGCTAGAATTACCGAGGAAAACGCCGCTAAATTCTATAAAAAGGCCGACAAACCCCCTAAAACCGATGTATAAATTAAAGAAAAACTTCCTAATTAATATTAGAAGTATATCAACGTATTTAAACTTAAGAAGGCTACGGTTATTCCCCCCTACTACTTCTACGATTTCAAAATCAAATTGAAGCTAGGCGAGTAAGCGCTATATATTAAATCCAAACCTTTTAACCCCGACGAATTAAACGTTATTAAGAAATAAATCGACGATAATTTTAAAATCGGCTTTATTCGCCTATTTTAATTAGAGGCCGCTTCCTAAATCCTATTCGTAAAGAAGCTAAGTAGTAGAATCCGAATTTACATAGACTATAGAAGTATTAATAATATTACTTTTAAAAGCCGTTACCTACTTCCTTTAATTAAAGAAACCCTTAATACTATTTATAAAACGAAGATCTTTACTAAACTTAATATTATCGCCGCTTTTAACTATATTCGCGTAATAGAAGGATATAAATAGCTAACCGCTTTTATTACCCGCTTTAGCCTATTTAAATCCCTAATCTATCCTTTTAGACTATAAGGAGCCCTAAGCGCTTTTTAAAACTATATCAACGATATTTTATACAATATCCTTAACGTATATACGACCGCTTACCTTAATAATATCCTAATCTTTTCCGATAACGAAGCGGATTACGAACGCTATATTAACGACGTCCTTAACCGATTAATTAAGGCGGGCCTACAAATCAATATCGATAAATACGAATTCTATACTAAGAAAACTAAATACCTTAGGCTAATTATTACGCTTAGAGGTATTGAGATAGACCCCGAAAAAATTAAGGCTATTACCGACTAATAGCCCCCTACCTCTAAAAAATTCCTATAGAGCTTCTTAGGCTTTACCAATTTCTACCGGCGTTTTATTAAAGGATTTTTAATTATAGCCGCGCCTTTATACGACTTTACAAAGCGGAATACTAAATAGGAATAGACCGCGGCCTAGTAATCCGCTTTCGAAACGCTAAAAATAATTTTTACTAGTAGACCTACCTTATATATTTATAATTAGTCTAAAAAGACCGTAATCGAAACCGATACTTCTAATTAGGCTTTTAGAGGAATACTCTCCTAATATAATAATAATAAAGTACTCTACCCCATAGCCTACTTTTTAATAAAGTATACTATTGTAGAATACAATTATAATATCTATAATAAAAAATTACTAGCTATTATTAAAATATTAAAAGAATAGAGACTAGAACTAAAAGGAATATAATAATTATTTAATATCGTTACGGATTATAAAAATTTGAAGACGTTTACTACTAATAAATAGCTAACCCCTTACTATATACGCTAATTATAATTCTTATCCCACTTTAATTTTCTTATTCGTTATACTCCGGGTTCGAAGAACCTTCGACCTAACGCTTTAAATAGGAAGCCTAAAGATATATTATTAAATATAAAGGATTACTACCTAAAAGCCAAAAACCGTAAACTAATCGACCCCACCCATTTCGAAGACGGCTATTTCAAAACCCTATCGGCCGCGAGTATTGAAAAGCTAGATATTAATAAAGAAGTTTTCCTATTAATATTAAACGCCCTCGAAAAACCCGACAAATCTACGGACAATATTATCGAGGAGAGCTATATTTAATCTATATTAATATAGGAGGTAATCGCTTACCTACGAAACCCTAACCGTTCGGAATAGTATTCTTATATTAAAAAAAAGTTAAAAATAGTATTCGTAAAGTATTTTACAATAGGAAGTAAAGTATATTATAAGAGAAGAATACTTATTAATTTAAACGATATAACTACTTACTTATAATTAATTTATTGCGCTTACTCTTCGCTAACAGCGGAATACCCTAGTAGGGATAAGATTTAGGTATAAATAAACGAATATTAATATTAATTAAGTATAGCGGAGGCTATAAAGGCTTATTATAAAGGTTATTTAGTCTATTCAAAGACTAAGGTATTACAAAGGGTTAAAGTAGGCTACTTCAAATTAATATTAGCCGTTTTCGTCCTTTAGAAGGATATTTCCGTCGATTACATCTCTCCCCTCCTAAAAAGTCTATACCTAAGCCAGAAATTCAAATATATTACCGTTGTAGTAGACCGCTTAATTAAAATATAGTATTATATTACTACCGAAATTATAGAGGCGGAGGAGTTAACCGATCGCTTTATCGATAGGATTTATACTTTATATAGCTTTCCTAATACTATAATATTAGACCGTAGCTCTTAATTCGTATTCCTATTCTAGGCTACTATTTATAAAAGGCTAGCTATTAAGAAACTATTCAATTCCGCTTTCTACCCTTAAACTAATACCTAAATAGAATATATAAATACGGAAATAGAATAATATTTACGAATCTTCGTAAATTAAGTATAAACGGATTAGGCCAAATAGTTGCCGCTAATAGAATTCGCCGGTAATAATATAATCTCAAAGATTATAGGAATTACCCCGTTCTTCATTAATTACGGTTTTTACTTACGGATAAGTATTGAACTATTTTTAATTATACCGTCCTAATTCTCCTTAACTTAATAGAAAGAATATTTAAAAATTTACGAATTAGTAATTCGATTCGAAATTATTTAAGACTATATATATATTTTAATAAAGAAGGCGTAAAACCGTTATAAGGCTAATATTAATAAGAAATACTCCGATACGCCAAAATACCGCTCTAGAGATCTAGTTATATTAAATACGACTAATTTAATAAATAGTCGCCTATATAATAAATTCTACCCTCGTTAGGAAAGCCCTTTTAAAGTCGAATAAGTATATTCTTATAACGTTAAATTCGTCTTATCCGTTAATATATAATATTCCCCGGTATTCTATATTTCTATAGTCAAACCCTATAAAGAAGGCCTACCCGGCCAAACCGCTATTTAAGGGGATATATACGCTAATAAAAGTAGGGTAATAATTAGAATTAATAATTACGAAGAAGTACCGGAATAAAAGTTCGATAAACTTCTCGACTATAAATAGAGGGGGGGTAACTACTACTAATTCTATATAGTAGTATAGATTTATTATAACCCTACCGAGGAATTAATCGCTAATATAATTAATACGAGGAAGGCTATTATTACCTTCTATAATAATTACCCCGAAGTACCTATTTTACTAGAAATTAAATAATAATTAAAGATTACAGTTATATTATAAGAATAAATTCTAATACCGGCCCTAATACTTCGAATACTCCGGGTACCGCCCCTAGCGCCCCGCGTACTCCGAATACCCCGGGCCCTAGCCCCGAAACGCTTTAAACGTATTACCGATTTAAAGGAGTAAATTAACGCCGCCGTTACGAATATCGCAACTGAGTAATAAGCCCTAGCGTAGAGGCTAATCCCGATAATCGTAGCCACCCCCTACGAACTAGAGGCACTATCCGAGGAGGATATAAGGAAATTAGATAAAGCTTTTAAGAAGATTTTTAAAAAGCTATCGGAAATATAGTAAGAAAAGAGGCTCCTTACGAGGAATGTAAAGGATAAGCTGGAGGTAGGGACCTACTAATAGGGTAACAATAATTAGACGGCGGAGGAATTTAAGGATATAAGGAGGATTTAAGACAGAGGATTTTATTTACGGGTAGAGGAGTTTAAAAACGGAGATTGAGGGGGATAATCTATTATTTTATATATATATAGATTTTGAAGCTCTAGAACTTCTTTTACAAAGAGGTAATATTACAGGATTAGCCGTAATTGCTTTACACACGCACGGCTCTTACTATAGGCAGTTAAGCCTTATACCGTACCATTACTACTATTAGCCAATAGTACATCACGTACGTATACACGTACGACTGGTCTAAGCTCTAGGCATAGCCTTCGTACTATACCCTATATCGCTAGACCTACGCACACCTCTCTTTCCCTCTCTTCGTACAACTACGCATATCCAACCTACCCCCTACCTTTGGCCTTGCCCCGTAATAGTACCGCTGCTATTCCTATACAATAACCCCCTCGCTAAATTATAAACGAAACTCCGAATACGCCGGGTGTAGCTACGCCTAATTTTAGTTCTAGTAATACCCTATCCTATAAAGTAACTATTTAAACCCTCTTTTATTAGGATACCCTTCCTTTTATTTACAAAGCGGTTAAAGGATTACCGGAAGACCTCTCTAATTTTACTTCCGCTTTGGAGGCGGACCTTAAAATCCTCGCTTAATTCTAATTCTACTTTACAGCCGTTAAAGAATATTTCGGCCGGGCCTATAGTAAATTTCGTACTACCCGGCAAAAAGCTCTAAACGCTCAACGGATAATTATTTAAACTTAATTCGCCGCTATTTAAAATTTTAATATTGTATTATAAATATAGTAGGACTTTGCTAGGGCTACGGTTGAAATAATAACTATAATTATATAAACTTAATAAATATAGTAATATATTGCCGAAGTTGAGAACTATACCTAATAATAAATCGCTAGTATAACGGCGTAAGCCCGGTAAGCCTAATAGTAGATTGCGAATTATATTACTACGACCTAATAGTTTATTATATAAATTACGCTTACTATTACCGCTATTACCGCCCGCCCTCGCGGCGCTAAACCCCCTATATTTAGTAGTATTAAAACGTCCCTATTTAAATACTAAGAAGAATATACTAATTAATAATTATAATTTATCGCTAAATTTATATTCGACCTTACCGCTTACCCGACCCCGGCCGACTATATCCTTTATATCTCTTAATACTTTTCCGGCGACGTTTATACCTATATTCGGATTAAGGTCGACGCCGTCGCCCTTAATCTTAATAATATTTTAGCCTAACTAATTGGCTTTTCCAATTTTTAGGATATCCTCGCTTACTTCGACCTTTATTATATTACTTTTAATATTTACGCCGAAGCGGTATAGGAAATAGACTATCTTAAATAAGGTAGTTTACCTTTTGCTAATTTTATTTCTACTTTTATTAAATTCGCCGATTAGTACGAATTCGATAGATAACGCTATATCGACGTATTTAAATCTAAAATTAATAACGCCCTTTAAAACGTTTTAATTAATATTATTAAATACCTAACCGCCGATAATTTCGCCGAATAAATTGACCTCCTCTAGATTTTAATTAATAACGTTATCGACTACTACTATTAAAATAATAATTCTTCTACCTTATTGTAGTCTTCGCCCGCCGGCGCCGATATTAACGACCTTATAGTTTTCGGTAAAGTTAATACCCCTTAAAAAGGCCTTATCTCTTAAACCGAGAAGGAATACCGCTGGAAATTCAATTTATATATATATTATAGTAGCTCCGGCTATTACGTAATAATTTATATAATTAAAGGGAAGTTTAAACCTATTAACCTCGCCGCCGCTTCGGTTCTTCTACTAAATATAAGAAAAGTTTAACTTCTAATATAAATCGCTATTAGAAGCGTAATTCGAAGGAATCGGAGGACTTATATTTATATTCTATAAGATTAAATATTAGTTTCTCTTTTTCAAATTTACTCCGTTTCGGTACCGGCTTACTAATCCCTTATTCTATAATAATCGATTCCGGTTATTCCCCGACGGATTTTATTAATTCCTCCTTCGTATACTATTATAATATCCCTTTAACGCCCCTCTTCCGGCTATATATACTTCGGCTTACCGATAATAGAGAGGGCGGCGAAATTTCGTATATTTATATCCTCTCTTATTTTATTAATTCGTTTATAGACCGTTTTACCCTCTTTATTTAACTATTTAATAGCCCTAATATAATCTTTAGCCTTCCTTAGCTGAGAAAATACAACCCTACCATCGATTAGTCTAATAGAACTATAGAACTCCCGGGCTTTACTATTATTAAAATACTACTATATTTAAAATATTCCCTATTATTTATAAAGGATACTATTAATAACCCTAAACCCCTTAAAGCCGACCTTCTTACGACTATTCTAATTATTAGACCCGTCCTTAAGGATAAATCGAAGCCTACTACTAAACTACGAAGGTCCTACCGCCGCCTCTACGCCGTACGTAGACTACTACCCGTAGTAAACCCCTATCCGAATAGCTACTTTTAGCCTTAAAACGCCTCTATCCGTTTATTATTTATACCTAATTTTATTTTTACGTATAAAGAACCTAGTATCGAAGTTTATTAATATATACCGGACTAATTCTACTAGTTTATTAAAATAATAATATTAGACCCCTCTAGCTTTATAGGTAATACTCCGATATAAGCTATTATATTACCCGATAACCCTAACGACCCCGATTAACTATTTTCTAATTTCGACGATATTACCTTTTACGCAATCCTCTAAGGCTAATTAATTATATAAC
This sequence comes from Neurospora sp. CHS-2018c, assembly GCA_009806235.1. Classification (NCBI taxonomy): domain Eukaryota; kingdom Fungi; phylum Ascomycota; class Sordariomycetes; order Sordariales; family Sordariaceae; genus Neurospora; species Neurospora sp. CHS-2018c. The sequence continues at coordinate 801,612 of RAPC01000026.1, forward strand.
CTCTTTTGTAATTTATTACTAATTATAGGGATTAGGTAGTAGAAAAGCCGTAGCTCTAAACGGTTTTAGCCGAGGATATTTAAAAGTACATCGATAGTAAATTATTACCGATTTATTAAGAAATACTTATTACCCTACCCGATTATTTTTATTAGAAATAGAAAGCCTTCGACTTTAATACCGCTAAAACTATACCGCTTTACCGCCCCTTCGATTATAAAATCGATTTAATTCCGGGCTAAAACCCCCCCTACTACTACTTACGCCCTATATCCTAAGAGGAATTCCGGACTATTTATAAATATTTAAACGATTACTTCGCTATTAGTTTTATCCGCCTTAATTCCTCACTAGCCGCCGCCCCTATTCTACTTATTAAAAAGTTAAGCGGAGGCGTCCGAATTTATATTAATTACTAAGGGTTAAATAACGTTACTATTAAAAATAAATACCCGATCCCCCTTATTTGCGAAATTATCGACGCCCTCTATAAGGCGAAATAGTTTAGTAAATTTAATATTATAATAGCCTTTAACCGGCTCCGGATCGCTCCCGGGGACGAGTAGAAAACGGCTTTTATTATTAGGTTTGGCCTATTTGAGTATTTAATCGCAAATTTCGGGATAACGGGTACCTCCGCTTCTTTTTAGTATTATATTAATTATATTTTATTCGACGTTTTAAATAAGTACGCTATAGTTTATTTAAATAATATCTTTATCTATAGCGAAACTAAAGCGGAATATAAGCATTACCTCGAAGATATTATTTCTCGTCTCTATAAGGCGGGCCTTATTATCGATATTTGTAAGTATAAATTCTATAAATACGAAATTAAATACTTCGGTTTAATTATCTCCCAAGACGGCCTTTATATAGACCCGGAAAAGGTTAACGCTATATTTAATTAGGGCGTCCCCGAAACGCTAAAAGATCTATAACGTTTTATTAGTTTCGTAAATTTTTACCGCCGTTTTATTAAAGGTTTTTCTAAAATTGCCCAACTTTTAATTATATTAATATTTAAAAACAAATAAACTTTACTTATACCCGCCGGCGTAATAGCCGTATTCGAACGGCTTAAAGTCGCTTTTACTTTGGTACCGGTTTTAGTTTATTACGACTCTAACCGAAAAATAGTCGTTAAAATAAATACTTCGGATTAAGCCTTAGGAAGTATTCTATTTTAAGTCGATAAGGAGGGAAAATACTATTCTATTATCTTTTTCTCGTTTAAATATTCCCCGGCCGAATATAATTACAAAATTTATAATAAAGAGTTATTCGCTATTATTAAAGTATTCGAAGAATAGTACCCCGAATTCTAGGGCGTAAAGGAATTAGTTGAAGTCGTTATTAATTATAAGAGCTTATAGTATTTTATTTCTATAAAGTTTTTAAATTAACGGTAAATTAGGTAATCCGAATTCTTTAGTAATTTCCGTTTCTAAATTATTTACCGCTTAAGTATTTACGCCGCTATTCTAAACGCGTTCTCCCGCCTCCTTAGTAATACCCCGGTAAATAAATATAATATTAGTAATAATTAGGTCGCTAATTATATACATACGTTCTTACCTAAGGAGAATTAAGTTGCCGAACCGGATTCCGATAAAGATATAAGCGACGAAGCGCCGGTAAGACTATTCGTCTTCGATACCGAATCCCTTATTAATAACTATATCGACGCTGTATATTTAACCTCCTTAGAATTTATAACGGCCCTCGTAGCCCTCTAAAATCCCGATTATAAAGCTTTCCCGAAACGGTTAAGAAAAGTTATTAGCGCAGCTATAATCGACTATAAGGTAGTAAACGGTAGGATTTTAATTAATAATAGGATTTTTATCCTTCCCTACCCCGAAACCCGGTTATAAATTTTATAACGTACGTATAATTCTATTCTAAATAACTACCTTAAACGCTTTAAGACTTACGATTTTGCCCGGAGATTTTACATTTAGCCGAACTTTTCCCGTAATATTGCAACTTTCGTTTAGGGTTATTACCTTTATATTTGGATAAAGAATTCCTACTTCGTACTATTAAACTTCTTCGAATTAATATCGGTCCCGTTTCGCAATTAGTCGGATATTATTATAGATTTTATTAACCCCCTCCCCGAAGTTAAATCCGGGGGTTGTACTTATATTTATATTATAGTCGTCGTCGACCGGCTAATAAAAATACGTTATTATATTGGCGTTTATAACTTAATTACTAAGGAGACGGCCGCCGCCTTCTTCTATAAAGTTTATTACTTTTATAGTATATTAGATTTTATTATTTTTGACCGTAGTATTTAATTCGTCGCCGCTTTTTAATAGGAATTCTACTGTTTATTTAGTATTAAGTAGAAATTATCTTCCTCCGCCTACTTTAAAACCGATAGGTAAATAAAAATTATTAATATTTACGTCGAATAGTATTTATATGCCTTTTACTCTTATTACTAAGACGACTAATTATAATAGCTTCCTTTCGTAGAATTTATAATTAATAATTATATTTCTAAAACTATTGGCCTTTCTCTGTTTTTCGCTAATTATAAGTAGTATTTTAAAATAGGCACTAAACCGCTATTTTATAAGAATAGCCCTATATTATTAATATAATATTAAGAGTTATTCGACGTATATAGTATTAAGGAATAAGTAAATTAAATTACTATTAGGGCCCGGCTATTTATAGAGGAAGTTTAGGAATATTACCGCTATTACACTAATATTTATTAATTAAATACCCTCTACTATACTATTGGTAATAAAGTTTAGATTAATATTAAGTATTAGAATTAGGGCCGGCCTATCCCTAAGCTCTTAAATAAATAAGTAAACCCCTTTATTATTAAAAAAGTATACCGCCGAGCCGTCGCTATTATTATAAACGTTTTATATAAGGTTTTCCCCGTCTTTTATATATTCTTTATACGCCCCTACTAGGAAGGCCTCTTAGGTTAGGAAATTATTAATAATAGCTTCGATTAACGTACCCGTAGTATTATAGCTTCTTTTATTAACCCTAGAGAGGAGGAATAGTACTTCGAGCGTATTTTAAACTCCTAATAGGATAAGGACGGGAATTTCTAATATAGGATTAAATAGCTGAAACCCTACCGTCCCAATTGGCGTCCGGCTACGGATTTCTAAATAAATATTAATAATATTAAAGATTTCTATTCGAAGAACCTAAGGAAGCCTAGATTATAATTATATAAAGACGACTCGCTAATAAAAAGCCGTCTAAACGGCGTTTTACTAACGGAAAATTATTTAAATAGTAATTCGTTAATAGAAAGCGGTTTAAGTAATAATTCGCTAATAAAAAGCCGCTTAAGCGGCTACTATAGGCCTCTAAGGCTGCCGAGCCGCCGGAGCCTCCGGTTAGCAATTAGTATACTACCGGCTATAACCCTTATAGCAGTAGTATAACGGTCCGAAACTAATTACCCGCTACTAACTAAATTAGACGGTTAGGGTAGTTGAATTTAATTTCTAAGATCTAATAGTCTTTTTACAATTATTTCTTTACAATTTTTACAATTTATAAAGGCAAAGGACTATTTCGTTAGCGTATTTAATAATAAACCGTAGCGGCTATACTACATTTCTATTCTAATTATTAAAGTATTCCGGCCGTATTCTTCTAATTATATTAAAAGACCCCTATATTTATTTTTATTATATTATAATTCTAGAATTAATATTAGGAGATATTAGGGGTAAGGCGATAAAATTAAATTTCGGTATAATAAAGGAAGTTCGATATAACCTAATTAAAATTCTCCTTAATTTCTATAGGATTAATACTTTCGGTAGTACTAAAGACCCGAATTATTTCTATTTCGATAGTAGAACGGAAATAGAATTTAATAAGTACTTAATTCCTAAAACTAATATTACCCGCTATTAGGCAAGGCTTTACATCCTTAGCTTAAATATAGCACTCTTCCGTCGGAATATTATAGGTAGGACGCGGGCTATTAGTAGTTATAAATAAGGTACGGCGGGCGTTAATAATTAGGTTGATATTAAAACGCTAGGAAAATATTAGTATTCCTATTTAATAATAATATGAACCCGTAGCCGAAATAATATTATTTATAATAAACGAAGTCGCCTTTTTAGTACTAATAAGGCTATAATCGCTATAGATATCCTCCTCGGAAATTGCGAAGTTGTTAAATAATTTCTTCGTTTCGGCGGCGATTATAGTATAAAGCGCCTCCTCCTATATAAATTCGTCGCCCTCCTTTTCCTAAAAAAAGGCCGCCTAAGTAATTAGGGTAAAGGTATCGGAGGCGTCCCTAATTATAAGGATAACGGTTTTATTATATTAGCGTTATACTAGTTAGAATTAGAGAAATTAGATTTAAGACTTATATCCTCGCAATTATTTTTCAATTTATAATAATAAATATATTTCTTCTTTTTGCTTAGGGGCAAGAAGTAGCGAATCTTAATTGGAATACTATTATTAAGAATAGCGTACTTTGTATTATAACGAATACAAATTATATAATTTAAATTAAAGGCGAGAGACGCTTTAACCTCCTTAGTAGGAATACGACGAATACAGGGTATTTTACTAGTAAAATATACGACTAAATTCTTATATTTTTAACGATTAATAAAACGGTATAAGGACGGTTGGGTTGTTAATATAATAAGTAAGAATGTTAGTGGCGTTGTATTAAATAATATAAATAATAGTAAAGTTATTAATAGAAAGGGAAAGGAAAGAGCGAAAGAAGGAAGGAAGTATAAGGGAAGGAAGTGGGAGGAATGCGTAGGGCGCGGCTAGTATGTTGCCAATTTAAAACGGGATTAGCGTAGTACTATCCCGCTATTATTAAATAATTATTGTTATTACTATAGGTAATAGGCCGCGGTAGGTAATATATAGGCCGTACTACGGTTTGGCAATACAATTACGCCGCCCTACGATTACGGTATAGGAATTTGGGGCTTATAGTATATTTATTTTATTTATAATTGAAATTAACTACGTTTTGAAGCCGGGGGTACTATTATAATACTATATAATATAGTCCCGTTCCCTCAGTATTCCGGTACTGTAATCCCGCAGGTCTCCAGTCGTATTTCCACTTAGTTCATATACATAGTCTAAGAGCAGAATTTTCGCTGCTCTCTTCTGATCTTCTCCTCTTCGTACAATATCACGTCTTCTCCAAGTCTCTTCTAGTCGGCATCGTGACAACTATTAAAAATAAAAAGGAAGATTAATTTACCTTACGAATACTTAAATCCGCCGATAACAGATTCTTTACCTTCGCTAGCGATAAACTAGTAAATATATTAATTAATTCGGAGGGGGAGGATAATTCGGTTAACGTCGCCGAATTAGAGATTAACTACAATTTGACTAATAAAATAATTTAAACCAACCGATTTGCAAAATTATTATCAATTTATAGGGAAAAGGCGAAATAGGAAGGCTTACCCTTTATTATTAAGGATAGCCTATTAATTAAAGATTATAAACTAATAATCCTAGAAGACGGCAATTTACGAATTAAATTTATCGAAGTAATTTATTATCCAGTTACTTTAATATACCCGGGTAGAAATAAAACTAAGCGAATAATCTATAAACAATATTAATAAGTAGGGTTAGCCGTTAACGTAGACTATTATATTACTAATTATTAGACGTATAAAATATTTAAAGCGCTTAGGGATAAGATATTTAAATTAATATATTCAATCCCTCTAAAGGAGGATTACCGAATATAGAAATCTCTAATAATCGATTTTAAATTAATACCTAGAAATAAGCACAATTATAATATACTAATAATTATTATAGACCGATTTATTAAGGCAAACTAGAACATCCCTTACAAAGATATAATTATTACTAAGGATACCGCTATTTTGTATTACTAAGGCCTATATCGACTCTTCGGTCTTCCCAACGAAGTAATTAGCAATAAAGACCCCTAATTCGTATTATAAATAATATAGGAAGCAACCTCCTTACTAAACGTCAAATAGAAATTAACTATATCCAATTACTCATAAACTACTAATTAGGTTAAAAATTTACATTAATATATCGATTAACAGTTGAAACCCTATATTAACTACAACTAAAACGACTAATTAGAATTTATTCTAACGCTAAACGTAGCTTAGATAAGCCTACCTTACAATAATCTAAACGGCCTATCCCCTAAAGAGGTCATTATAGGCTTCCCTATACCTAATATACTAAATTAGGAAAATTATATAAATCCGAAACCGCTTAAAACAGAAATTAACCAATAAGAGGCTTATTAACTAGCAAACCGGTTAAAGACCTTCTATACTACAGCCCGTTATACTATTAATAAGGCTCAATAGTAATAGACTATTCAAGCGAATAAATATAGAAGGGAATTAAATTTCGGTATCGGAGACTACATTTTTATTATTAAAAGAGGATAGATCACAAACCGCCCTAATAATAAATTCGATTAGCAATAAATACATATCCTTTATAAAATTAAAACTATAAGAAAGTATTCTTACGAATTAGAAGTCCTTAAGGGATAGAGAGGAATAATTATTTATTACGCTAACCGTTTGAAAAAGTATACTAATAACCTAATACTTAATTAAAGTAATAATAACCCGGCTAGCGAATTAATCGGTAATTAAGAGGAATAAGAAATCTTAAAGGTAATTTCCTTAAAGGTTATTAAGGGGAAGCTAAAATACTAAATAGAATAGAAAGGCTAGGACCCCGACCTAAAATTCTAACTAATAAGCAATTTTATTAATTTAATAAAACTCTTAAAAGAGTATTACAACGCAAACCCTACAATACTAAGTCCCCCTAAACAATTAGACCAATAGCTAAAGGGTAATAAATTAAACTATAACAATAACGATATACTAATAGAAGGATTACGAATTGGTTTAAGGAAGAGAGCAATAATAAGAAAGAAGTAGGAAGGATATCGGAAGAAGTATTCGAATTAGGTTTATATTAAAAAAAATTTCTTTTTATTCTTAAAACTCTAGGGCTAAACCTCAACCCGGGGGGGAGGGTAGTATAACGATTAGGATCCAATACCATAGACTACATCCCATTCATCTTATTAATAATACCTATAGGACCTACTTAGGCTATCGATACGCATACCCTAATTAACTATACTAGTAATACAGGCGGTATTAACCGTACGACTATTCAATTAGTACCGCGACCTATATATCGCATTTACGTACATTATTAAATTAGATAAGGAAGGCGGTCGAGGCTAGCAGAATCTAGGTCCATCCCATATAAGGATGCAACTCCAGAGCCCAAATCTCAACCTCTCCCTCTTTCCTTCTTTAACTTTAATTATTTATTTCATTTATACCCAACTACGCGATACGGAACTACGTAAGCTGGTGCATCGTAACAGGTAGTACTAGTACGTGGAGGGAGAGGGGGAGTCTGCTGCCGCCTTCTCACCAAACTTGGCGTATTTAATAGTGTACACTCGACAACATGGCTGATGAGGCTAGAAAAAAAATCCTTGAGCTCCTTCCGAAACTCCGCCCTTCTGGTGTCACTGTCGATCAACCCTGGTGTATCGTCCCCGCCATGCCATATTGGCCCTCGGGCGCAAGTGGCCCGATCAAGCTGTTCTTGTATCCCAACTGTCTAGGCATTATTGGGCAAGGTCGCGCACGCGAGTATACGAAGAATGTTAAGAATGTGCACGCCGAACTCTACCAGGCGGTGCGCTATAGCTCAGATGATCCAAAGAGGAGGGAGAATCTGTGGAGTGTTGAAAATGAGAATAGAACGATTGTTATTCGCCGCACTGTTTCTCTACAAGAGTATCCTTATACCTGCCTTATATTTTACGACACCCCTGCCGCGACACTGTCGGCCGACGAGACATCTCGGCTCACATGGGAAGCCATCGAGATGGTCAACTGCCACAACAATTTAAACGAAAGTGTTCCCTATGGTTTCCAGTTTGGACCACTCACTCGGGTGGTGCCCGCGGACCGTGTGGTGGCAGAGGGCCAAGTTGGCCCCCCTGGCCAGACGGTTAAAGTTGGAGTCTGAAATTGTTCTCTCTTCCCTTTTTTCTCTTTACGTCGCCACGAAAACTGACTAAATAAATGCTTGCCACAGATACTGATGACGAGTTGGAGTTCATCAAAGCTTGGCTCGTGCTTGCGAAGACTCAATTTGATGAGGCTAAGATGTGTCCTTCGTACACCATTAACACGACAGGCATGCCTCCTCCTGATAATTCGGATAATTTATATGCCCCTCCAGTGAACAGACTGATGGAAAGAATGGTCGAAGAGGCTGTTGAATACCCAAACCGGCTGATTAAAGACGCTTTTGAGCACACAAAGCCCACTGTCCCGCAGCCACGCCGCTAATCGCCACTGACGACGTCCACCGGCTCGTGATTTGGAACATCATGGAACGGGGGGTTATCTTATCGGTCTTTCACGTCAGCGTATGAGCGCAGGGACTTCGAGCTGGACTCGGAGGGAGAAGAGACCTGGGATCTGTTGACGCGGAGATTTTGAAGAGGCACGGGATGGACACACCGGACGCACACAAACGGAGGAAATCGGGCTTGGTCATAGTGCAGTTCTGGTTTGACCAGAGGATGGAGGTTTCTTTGGGATTTGCTTTTTCCTTTTTGCTTGCCTTTTACTTATCTCTCCAAGGCTTTGCTAGCGAGCCTGTTCACTCATTTGATAGGCGGCGGGTTTTCCTATAGTTTGGGTACAATTTTCACCTTGGTCACTCCCTCATATTCTTCTGTCCCAACGAACCTGAAACGCGTGAAGGAAACGATCCAAACCAACACAAGGTATAGAGTTGCTTCACGTTGTAGTCCTAGGACGCAGAAAGCGCAATATACACTTTGACAATACGAGCCGACCCTGGCCTACTCGTCTGGGCTAGAATCGCAAGTTCAGACCCCAGCTGAAGCAGCACTATTGTTCGTTACAAGTGACGAAACACAGCTCTCGCTGATGATGGCAATGGTCTTAGCCATATAACTTTACCTCGTTATCAACCAACCAGTATTTACCATCATCGACTGGCCCTCCTTATCACAATCAACATTCCTGCCCGTGACGGGTTTCTTTTGGTACCCGAAGAACTACATAAATAAACGGACTGGATCCGATACAAATGCCTTGAGCTAACTCGCGGACTAGAATGAAATCTACCATAGCGGAAAAATGCGTTTTGTAACATGCAATGTCTAGGAGGTACCGCCTTAACTTCCAATGTTGATTTGACATCCAATGTTTGATGCCCTATAATATAGGGGGTAAGCGCTATAACAAAAAAAAAAAAAAAAAACTTGGAAAAAAAAAAACCTTGGAAAATATTTTTTTTTTCTCAGCCCTTCCTTCCTATTATTCAACTTTCCATTTATAGGGAAGGAAATTAAGACTAACAATTAGAAACAACTTGGCTTAGTGGCTAAGTGGTTAAGATAGTGGTCTTTTTTTCCTAACGTTCTTGGTTCGATTCCCGTTTGTAGTAAATTTTTTAAAGTTAAAAAAAGAAAATGAAAAAAAAAAAAGAAAAAAAAAAAAAAAAAAAAAAAAAAAAAAAAAAAAAAAAAAAAAGAAAAAAAAAAAAAAAAAAAAAAAAAAAAAAAAAAAAAAAAAAAAAAAAAAAAAAAAAAAAAAAAAAGTGAAAAAAAAGGAAAAAAAAAAAAAAAAAGTTTGCAAAAAAAAAAACAAAGGTACTTGGAAGTTTCCCCTAAAAGTAGTCTTCTAAAGAGGCCCTTAACCTTCTAAGAATTAGAAGATAAGGTACCTAGAAGACTACCTATATTATTTTGCTTATAGGGCGTTAAACATTGGATGTTAAATCAACATTGGAAGTTTTAGTCTGATTCAATGTTTTGTTTACATTGGTTCTTGGACTAAACATCCAATGTTATAGGGTGCATATTCCCAGTACGGTACCAATGCTTACCTAGCAATCCCTCTTCTCGCGATGTCGATACCTCTAGGTAGAACTGGATGTACCCTTGGGCTACGGGCCGAGTCGTTGCATACCTCTACTTGGAGGGTGGGATGGAAACATGAAATTACCATGGTGGATTACTCTTCCGACTTTTCCGACCCCGGCGGCCGACCGTATTCCCAGCACATATAGCTCTGAATTTTGTCCTGGGCCCCAGGTAGGTTGGGGAGACCCATGCAGCCACCTTGGCGCCATTGAGCCAAGTTCCTGTGGCCAGGAGCGTGTAGGTCGAAGTAATTGCAGCCGAAATTCTCTTCGCAGGACGAGTCCCTTTGTTGACGAAAGGCCTTTGGTTAGATATCTAATATAATCACATCCAGCCAGCCAGCTCGGAGGAGACGACATGAAGAAGAAGGGGGGAGGTGGGCTACTAACCAGTAGAAGCGGCAAATGCCTTTAACGATACGAATGCCCGAGAGGTTTATAAAAATGCTCGAGACCTGCCTGGTGAGTTTGGAGCCTAGCTTGACTATCAGAGATATTGGTGTCAGTTACAGTGCCTGTGCACACGTACGCTGCTGCTGTATCGGGGTCAGCAAGGTAAGGTGAACTTACTGCATTCGTTGGTTTCGCTGGTAATGGTCTCGTTGTATCCACGGTATTCCTCATCTACGTAGAGGCTGACCCAGAAGGTGGCGGCACGCTTTGCGAGGTCCTTGCCGTCAGTCGTCGAACCCGATGGGAGGGCCGTGGCGGCCTTGAAGGCGGTAAGGGCAGTGAGGACAGAGATAAGCTGCATGGTGTCTGGTGTAGGTAAGTTTCTTACATCAACGTACACGGCGAGCGAAATCCACGGAGATGTCTAGGAACCATAGTACGACTGGCCGGGTACGATATGTAAGAAGACCGTTGTTCGCGGCCAAAACTACCATAGCGGGAAAATCACCAGGGCATCTGGCCTTGTAGGGGAGGCTCAATGCTTGTACAAATGCCCAGCCTTGGTGTTAGATCCAGTATAGTTGATTTGACCAGCTTTGTTGGCCAGGGGAGGCCTTTGATTAGTCGAAATTTGATGTCGGATTTGTCCGCTGTAGTAGTGTGCTGGAAGTCTGAATTCTAGTAATTACTTATAGCGAATCCAATTTAGTATACGGACCGCCTCGAGAAAGCCCCTGATTGTAACTGCTAATATTAATAAATTGGCGATTGCTTATAGAGGATCGAGAGGTTATAGTCGAAGCGTACGGACTACGTAAGCGACTAATTATATTCGTTAATTAATTTCAACGCTAAATACACTATACTAATGCGCTAAATTCCAGCCTAGCCTATTAGCGCAACCGACTTTATATAATTAAATACAATTGAAGCTATTACGAAATTACAATACCCGCGAATTATTTATATAATATAATATTAAAATGGATGTAATAAATAAATACAAAATAGGGTACAACAAAATATATTAGAAGGAAAGGAATAATTGGATAATCCGTTTTTTTTTTTTTTTATATTAGTAATAATAATTATAATAAATATAATACTTATAGATAGTAGATATTCTACCGGGAGGGGATAAGCCCGTAGAAATATAATAATTCTACTATAGAAGCTGAAATAATAACCGGTTTAGAAGTAACCGGTACGGTAATAAGTAATACGCTTTTAGTAAAAATCGATAGGATCGATTAATTTATCGGCAAGTAAGTACTCCTCGAAATCGAAATTATTATAATAATTATTAAATAGAAGACTACTACGGCTACTCTTCTTACTACGCTTAACGGTTCCTTGGCCGCCTTTAATATAATTAATAGGTATATCGATAGGTAGGCTATTAGTAGTAATACTAAATAGGGTATTAGAAGTACCGGGGGTAGTAGTAGCGGAGGCTATCCGAAATTAGGACTATATACCGATACGGTTCGGGTCGGGAATAGCTAATACCTAGCGCCTACTTCTAATTGAACTACGGGTGGATATAATTCGTTAGAGGCCTATAAGTATAAATTCTAGAGATTAATTAATATTTCGAATTCTTAATATAGTAGTATCCCTAGTAAAGGAAGGCCTAAGACGAAGTTATCTAAGTAGTAGAGGAGTATTTATTTTAACGATGGATATATTAATAACCGGTAAGGGTAGGGGTAGGGGTAATAGTTTTACTAGATTTAGCCAGTATTTAAATTACTTTATTAGTAATATTTTTATTTTATTAGGAGTACTAAAGGTAATAATTAATTAAAATAGTTTTTAAGGAGAACGTTATAGCGATTTTAGTAGGGGCGATAATTCAGAGGATTTTATACGAGTAGCTTCTTCTGCCTTTTTAGCTTCTTCGGCCTTTTTAGCGATAATAGCGGCTTCGTTATTAGCCTTCTTTTTAACTATAGTAAATTGGCGGAGACGTTTCTACTCTTCTTACTCTTCCTTTACCTTCTTAGCCTCTTCTTTCTTCCTAATCTTATTTATAATATAGGCAATTTCGTTTGCCTTTTTAACCTCCTTAGTTTTTTTAGCTTTATTTACCTTTTTAATTTCTTCAACTTTTTTAGCCTTATTTATAGTACGAATAGCCTCCTTTTTCTTCCTATCCTCTTCTATACGACGGAAACGCTCCTATTCCTCCTCCTCCGCCTTTTTTTTAATTATAATAGTAAGTTAACGGAGACGCTCTTATTCCTCCTCCTCCGCCTTTTTTTTAACTATAGTAAATTGACGGAGACGTTCTTACTCCTCCTCCTCTACCTTCTTGGCCTCTTCTGCCTTTTTAGCCTCCTTTACCTTTTTAGCCTCTATACAATAGAAATACTCTTACTCCTCCTCCTCTGCTATTTTTTTAGCGGCTTTAGTATAATAGAGACGTTTTTATTCTATAGCTTTATTATTAGCCTTCTTTTTAGCCTCTATTATTTCTAATTTATCGAAAAAGTCCTGCTTAATATTACAAAAGGCGGCGTTAATATATTAAGACTTTGCTTCCTATATTTAGAATTCCTTATTCGTATTATTATCGGTATAATCCTTTTCTTTCTTCAATTTAATAAAGTATTTTTTAAGTATATTAAAGGCTTTAAAATCTACTAAAATTTCTATATAAATAGCCTTATATTATTCTTAGGGTATTATTAGAGGTAGTAGAGTAGATTTGTTATATAAATATCGAAGATATTAAAGGATATTATTACTTCTAATAATCTAATTAATATTATAATTATTATATTAAGTATCGACGTATTTATCGAATTCGATACGAATATCGCGAGTAAAATTACGCTATAGTAATTCTAATTCTTAAATCGCCTTTAACTTCTTTTATACTTTAGTATCCGTCTTAGGTAACGGAGGTAAACCGAATAAAGTAGGCGATACTAGTTAAAATACCGGTTTAGAAAATACCGGTTAAAATACCGGCTCTAATTCGATAGGGGGTTTAAGCGTAATAAATTTGGGAAATAATACCGGTTTAAAGGGAAAGTCGATAGGAGGTTCGACGGAATTACCCGTTTTTAATTACTATAAATATTCGATAGTCGTGTTAATCCGGGTAGGGTATTAGTATTTAAAGTTATTATTATAATTATTAATCTACTAATATACTTTAGCCTTTTCGTATTTTTTAAAAGGATTTTCATTAAAGAATTTATTAATAAGGTTAATTTTATTATTAACCTTTTCGTATATTTTAACGCCTTTAAATCTTATTAGTATTTTTAATTTAATATATATATAAGAGGGGTTTTCGGGAAATATAGCCTTAGGCGGCGCTGTAATTTCTTGGCTTTCTTCGGTAATAGGAGATAACTCTTTACTATTATTATTTATTACCTCCTAAGCTTGCGCTTTAAATTCGGGTATAATTATATATTTAAAATAATATAATTTGTTTTATACTATAATAGGCATTATCGTAGTATTAGTATACGCTTTAACAAATTCTAGCCGGATCGAGGGCGAAATAGATTTTAACTAATTAAAAAATAGCCTTATATTATCGGAATTAATAAAGGTATTCTATATATTTTTCTTTTTGGATAGAGCGGCCGGGGGTAAAACCGGGGATAATATTAAATTAGACGATTCCGATTGGGAAGAGATTTTAATAATAGGCTTCTCGAGGATAGGGAGTTCGGTAGCCGGGGTTGCTATTAATTTATATAATTTAAAGATAGGAGGAGGTATTGGAATTTCCTTAACCGGTTTTTTAATAGATTTAATATTAAGGGCGGGAGTAATTTTAGGCTTCGACGGCAATAGTAGTTTGGGGAGGGGGATTAGTATAACTGTTATTAATTTAACTAGTACAATATTTGCGTAAAGGTTATTCTTTAAATACTTTATATATCGCTATATTTTAATAAAAAAATCGTCGAAGTTATAAGATATATCGATAGAAATTTAGATATAATTGCGTAATTACTTCCTTTGCGTAGCTATTTCTAAGTAGTTTCTTTCTTACTCTATTACCTAATTATTAAATTACAATCTTTAAATATTTATTATAGTTTATTTTTATAAAGGCTATATTAATTATTTCTTTATAGAAAATATTAGTTTTGGCGGCGATTTAATATATATACGTTTAGGAGGCTATTTATTATTTAATAACGTAAAGGTAGGCGATACGGAGGTAGGCGATACAAATACTTCTATTCTCTCTCTTTCTAATTTATTAGTAATTATTTTATCTAATTTGGCTTAGGTCCTAGGAGTAGTAAAGATATTGTAAGGTATAGTACTTAAGATAATACTTAAAATAGTACCCTTCGGGGAGGCGTTATATAAATCGTTATTATTTAATATCGATTAGAATTCGCCGGGTACTTCTAGCTCTGCGGTAAATTCCTCTTCTAATGAGTCGTTACTAGGTATTAGCGATGCCGGAGGCGGGGGTAAATTAATAATACTATATTACTATTAATACGCCGTAGGATTAAATATTACTTTGGGTAGTATAGTAGTAATGATATTTATAGGCTTACGCTAATAAAATATATTAAATTCAACGTCTTTAAATTACGGGTATATTATTAGTAAATCGAAATTATTATTAGTCTTTTTATAATAGTTCTCGTTATAGTATCAATCTTTAAACTTAAATACCTATTTAATATAGTTATAACCCTTTTTAATTATAATATATTATTCTACTATATACGTTTCGGCTATTTATTGAATTATAGTAATAAAAATCGTTTTTAAATAGAAGAATAAAAATTTGGTTTAGTTTATAAATTTTTGTTCCTAATTAAAATATAATACGATATATTTAAAAATATTATTAAAGAGAATTCGGTCGAACTTAATATAGACCTATTTTTTTATATATTCGACGTCTTTATTTTTAAAGTAGTATTTAAGAATAGCGAAATTAGCGTAATTTGTATTAAATTAGAAGTCTTACTTATAATCCTTTATTTAACCTATAATTAATTTATATATCCGGTTCTAAAATATTTCTACTTTAATAATATTAAAACTTTCGCTATATTAATTATATAATTTCTAGAAAATTATAGATAATATATCTACCTTTAGGAAGATTTTATATATAACGGTAATTAATAATATATTCGAATAGAAAACGAAATAGACCTTACGATTAAAATAGTTCAATTTATTCTTTATTTAAGTTATTTCGTCTTCGGTTGGCGTATTAGGATTGCGTTGTTATTTAATATTAATAAACCGAAAATCGAATTCGATTATCGAAAGGAAGTTCTCGTACTTAAGTAGTTGAAATATATCTAGGTATACTTATTATAATTTATTAATAATAAATAATGATTAGAATTTATAAACGGGAAGTAAATATATAAAAGGTAGTATTTATTTAATTATAGCCTTCTCTCTTCTACTACGTAGGATTAATCTACTTATAATTACCTTATAGGTCGGCAATTCGATTAGCGTACGCAATTCGAATCGTCGTAATCTTCCTAATATACGTCCTCCCTAACTACTTATTAATACTATAGGCAATTACCCGACGGGTAGAATTAATATACCTATAATTAGCGGGATTGGCGTATAATTCTAATATATTTAGATTAGTTTAATATATTTAATAGTAATATAAATATTAGAAATAATATACCTCTATCGCTTCGATTATAGTAGTATTTCAATAGGATTTGCGCTTAGTATTAATAGTACTATTTTGGGTATGTATTAGCGGCGGAGGGCCTATATCGTTTTTATAGTCTCCTATAATACTACGTTCGACGAGAGACTTAGTATTACTTACTTATTTATAATATTATATAATATTATACGATATAGTACGCTACGTTATATTATAATCGAAGTATAAAGAGGGAGATAGAGGGGGAGATAGAGGAGGGAGATAGAGGGGGGAAATAGAGGAGGGAAATATAATAGTAAATAAAACTCTTTTTAAAGGGGTAGTAATTTATATATTTAGTAATAAAAGTAGTACTTTTATTATTTACTCTTATTAAGCCGCGTTATCGAATAGAAGTAAATAGTAAAATTTAAGTAAATAGTAGTAGTTAAATAACGTAAATATTTAATAGTAAGTAATTAGCGATTTAGTAATACTTTACGCATTTATACGGTAATAGGTAAAATAAATAAGATATAAATGTCTACTTCAATATAATATTTCCCGCTATTTAATACTATATCTTTATTATAGCTATACTATATATAATAATTCGAAATATTTAATATAAATTCGTATCGTCTACAAATTAATTGTATATTCTATATTAATTCGTTGCATTGCTTATTATAAGGAGTATAAGGCGGAACGACGCAGTCGATAAGGAATAATTACGACTTAGTAGTAAATTATTATACGTTATATAATTAGCGCGTAACCTAATCGATATATTCGGTAATAAAGAGGATTCGGAAGATATTGCCCAAAATATTATCGATATTATCGAAAATATCGTTTAAAATTATATCGTAGATATAATAATAACCGACCCCGGTTCGCTATAAATATTATTTAGCGGGGCTATAGATATATAGTAGTCGACCAACGACGGCGAAGGTATTATATAAAGTATCGAATAATCGGGTAGTTTTAAATCGAATAATCTACTATCGCTAGGTAGTAGAAAGTAAATAGATTTAAATATAGAATTAAAATCGATATTTAAAGAGGAAGAAGAAAATAGTAAATATTATTGGCCGATTTAAAGTAAATATAATAAATATTCGAGTATTAATTTATTTATAGGATTTATAGATATTAACGAATTTTGTAATAGCAATTTCGATAATATTATAGCCTAGGCAATATATACCGATATATTACTCGACGAGATCTTCGGCGCTAGTAATTACGAGGACTATATTATCGTCGTAGTAAATTTAAAACTATTTAACGACGAAAGATAAGAGGGAATAATACTTATTTACCCCTAAGTAGAAGGTGATATATCGACTCTATTACTTATCTATTAGAATAAATAGATTGAAATATCGGAATTCGAAATAGCGTTCGCGTCGTTTACCGAATTAATAGGCTTTAATCGACGGGTCTAGGATATTTTATACGACGTTTTCCTCCTTATTAAGGATAATAATAGCGAAATACTTAATATAATTAAATTACTACTATATTAGCTATTAACCCTCTATAAAAATATATAATTCTGTATACCGATAATAAATATATAGGAGGCGAAAATACTACTAGATATATTAAAACTTCCGATATTACTAGTTAAATTAAAGCCCGAAGAACGTTGTAAAATTAAATTGATTCGCCAGTATTAAAACGTAATTAAAGCGGTTAATATTGTAATAAAAGCTACAAAAGTAGTAGTGTAAATAAAAGGGAAAAATAGTAAAGAAGTTCGTATATTAGTAAAAGCGGTAGAGTATATTTAGGTAAGGGTAGACAAATTAAAGCTTTAAAACAAAATGGGTATAGGTATAGTAAATAAGGATTTTAATAATATTATATTGCCGGTAATCGCTACCCCCCTTATATTTTTCGACTTACTTATACTATTCAAAAATATTATTATATTAAATATCGGTAAAAGAGTATACCGTAGCCTAAATTACTTCGTTGATTTACCCCGAGAATTCTTCGAATTGTATACGTAATTATCGTTAATATGTATTATATTTAGCTAATATACGTATATTATCTTTAATAATACGAATAGGGACGATAACGACGACTTTAATTTCGATTAAATCGATAGGAGCCCGGGTATAGATACTTCTACTAAAAGTCCGCCTATTTTCCTTAACGATTAGATTTTTTACCGCTATACTAACGACCGCTACCTATTAGCCTATAATAACGTCTCCGATTTACGAGTTTATATTAATATATATATTAATAGAGTATATAGTATTGGATTAGACTACCGTAGGAAGCTATATATAAATAACTGTAATTAAATGTATTTATAGGTATAGGAAGTATACTGGCGTAGAATATTTGTATTATAAAGCTTTAATAATATTATTATACCCGAATAAGGATTACGGGAATTAATCCTAATAGATAAATTCACCTATATCCTTAAGACTAAAGTATTTACCTATATCGACGTTTATATTAATTACTATTATAGGGAAGATTATCGAAACCCGGATTTTAAGCCCGCGAAACCCAGATTAGGCAAATAATACAATTAATTAAAACCTAAGTAGGATATACTATTCTCTAAATATAATAATCCTGTACTCTAAGTATTATAGGATAAAGATAAGGAATACTATACAGTACGGCGAATAATATATTTACAATACAGTAACTAAAATACATCTATTATACTAATATACTATATTTACCCTATTAGAACTAAATTTAAATTCGAATACTTCTCCTAGGACGTGTTTAAATACGAATAGGACTAATATTGAAGTAGTATACCTATAATTTCCTTTTTATATATCGATTTTATTAATAGCTTTAGTATTTTCTATAATTTATATTATATATTAATAGGGTTTTATTTTATACCGGCCGGCCTAATAATAGAAGAATATTTACGTCTAAAAAGTATATTTCCCTTTATATTTAGACTATATAATTTAGAATTCTAAGATATTATTAAGGTTCTCAAAATTATAACGAAATTAAACGAAGGTATAATTATAAATATCCTTAGAAAAGGCGAGGTATTACTTTATATATTTCCTATTTATTATATTAGGGATATGCCGTAGTAAGCGGAAAATTATAAATTTAAAGGACCCCGTAGTATTAAATTCTATCGATACTACTTTACATCTATAAACGCTGGCCGGCCGGATAATCCCAATATATAAATTAACTTCAATATTATTACTAATGGTTAGTATTACTTCCAAATCTTCGAAATATAGTAATATATAGTATTAATAAACAATTCTAACGCCCTAAAATATAGAATATAATAGGGCATTAAATAACCTTTCTTAATACTAATAAATTTATCGCTATATTTAAACATTATTATAAATCGCCCTCTAAATATAATATATTCGGAATTTAACGGCACTACCCAAATAATATATAAATTATTTTGCGATAATATTTTAATACTAGTAGGCAAAGCGGAATATATTATATAATTACAGTTATAGCCGTTTCTACCGGATTAGTAACACTTATAATTATTATTTAACTATTAATTAAATTAGTAAATAGTCTATTATAATAGATAATTAATTATTACACTAGTTATATTATTATACTAATTGAAAAAAAACTGTATAAATACTAGATTTTATACCTATATAGAGGCTAAAACTAGTAAGGATCTAATTAAATTTATTATAGAAATTCTAGCCAAAATAGCAAAGAGTGTAATAATTCTAATAGGGGTTAAACTATTGAAGTAAAATCTTCGATAATTACTAGAAATTATTTATAAAATACACTATTTATATAACTAATTCTATTTTATAGTATTTATATCGATTATATTCCGGTCGGTTACCCTATTAACTATAGGGACTCCTAGTATAAGGATTCCTAATATAGGTCCTAAATCCGGTATAAAGACTCCTACCGGCGCCGGTAGAAATATATTTATTTAAAGTTAATTAAAAGGTAGTATTAAGGGTTAAAAACGAATAATTAAATATAAAAAGATTACTATACAACCGAATATCTATATTGGGGTATACTATAAAGATTTTACAAAAGAATATAATTTGTTAGTAAATTGCAATATACTAACGGGCGAGGATATATATCGGTAAGTAGATTTCCGTCTTCTAAATCCGATATTATTATAAGAAAAAAAATAGAAAGTATAAATTGTAATACTAAATATAATTGGTAGAGATTACTATACCTACGTAATAGTATACAGTATAGTAATTAAAAAGGTTATAATTATAAAAACGCTAGAAGATGAATTTAATTCCTATAATTAATCGAATCCGTTAATAGCGAATTCAAGCGCCGAATATATAAAATAAATTACTTTAATATTAAAAAGATTTTATTAATAAAGATTAATTTTTAATAAATTATATAATTTACCTTATTCAACGCCTTTTAAAAAGATAACCCCGACTTAATAGTATAAATAGTATAATTATTCTACAATTGCCTTACCTTTTTCGATATAGTTTTATTATATTCTAATTACAGCTAATTAGACGAATAAAACGAAGACGATAATAAGATCGAAGTATTATAATTTAGCGATGAGAATTATATAGCGCTATATATTGTTAATTAATTTAGATTGACTAAAGTTAAAGCTTATTATATAGTTAACGAAGGCTAATAATTACCCCTATATAATATATTCGACAAAATAATAGTAAGGTAGTCGAAGCTATTGCGGTATACCTATTATTACGATTTTGGTACGTCCGAGGGTAAACCGTTATTTTTCGAGAATAAGGCGATTAAATAGGTGGAGAAGTTTAATTTTATAAATAGGTACGTACTCTATTTATATAGTACTAGTACTAATACTAATATTAATATAAAACTATTAACGGAATTTAGTAATTGTATATAGCGTTGGCCTATATTTTTAATAAATTTCCCCTTCTCTATTGAATTCCCCGTTTATAATTAATTATTTTATTATTCTAAATCTATTATTAAAAAGCCTATTCAAACCTATATATATAAAAGGTATTTTGAAGGCACTATAGTCGTACGTTATTAATTGCTATATACCCGAAAACCTAGTATATTTACACCCTAAATTCTTATATATTTTTCCTGTTCTAATTCGTATATATATTATACGATGTATATTATATATAGTAACGCTTAATTAATTCTAATTACGAATATTATTATTAATTTACTATTCTTTAAAAGCCGTCGATAATATATTTAATACGCAATAATATTTTAATAATTAAAAACAATAATTCCGATAAATAAAGGCGTTTATTTTTAGATACTAAATATTATTATTCGATAATATTAGGCGTTGTAGTAAATAATATAATAATATTTAATAAATATATTAATAATTTTTTTCCTAATAATTTACGCTAGCAATTTATATTTAAATATAGGGATTATATTTAGTACTTATTATAAAACAATATTCTAAAATAATATTGTATCGGCTATATCGATTATGTTTTTAAATAGGATTATTATATTAAAAGTTATATTTTTATTTTAATTACGCCAGTTCGACGTATAAATTACTAATACCCTATTTTAGATTTAGAAGTCGTAGAGGAAATAATAGATAAGCTTATTATTATTAGTTTAATGGTTATATAGCTTATTTCTCTATATATAATTCGTATAGACGGCGTAGGAATTGTTTAGGTCGATTGGGATATATACACCCTTTAGATGGATAATATAACTAATAATAGTATATTTAATACGCTTAGTATTAATATTTAAGGTCCTAGCTAATACCTAATAATTTCGCTCGATAATAAAAGTTCAGCGGTTTTAGTAGTTTTATTTTCGATATATATAGTACCCGGTAATAAATATTTATAAGGGAGCTATTAAGTATATAAGTTTCCGTCTGTAAGTTCTATTTAAAGTAGATATATTATATTAACTTTTATACATATACCGGAGAGTATATAAAGGCTATTACTATAGTATAGTAATCGATAACAATATTCTTTTCGATATTTATAGATATTAAATTATATTTAAAGTATTATACCTATACTAAAATGCCATCGGTAAATCTCTAGTCTTAATACAATTATTCACCGTCGTAATTAAATTTATATACGTCCAATAGTATTAAATTACCAACGGCGATATAAAGGATATATACTATAGCGTAAGTATTTTAATAAATTTGCTAAGTACCAATTTTGTCGAATAATATAATAATTAATAACCGCCTAGATTTATACTATATATTAGCAATTCTACTATTACTATAAATTCCTCGAAGTAGTCCGATTAATATATATTGACGATATATAATAGGAAGTAGATACTTTTATTCTATTTTATTATACCTACGGACGAAACCCCCGGTCCGATATAACCGTTTATAATTACTATACAATATATAATTCTATTTTCGGATTAAAGCCCTAACCGATAGCCGATTATAATTTATACGTAGGTAATTACTAAGGTAAGAAATAGAAATTAGAGGGTTTTTAATCGGTATTATCGCTCCTTCTATTTTTATATATAAGTAGTATTTATTGATTTAATTATACTAATATATAGGTAATAGGAAGCGAATAGAATACGATATTACTATTGAGATTTTATAGTAAATAATTGAATAAAGGCCCTTTTTCTATTATTTTCTCTCTTTTTTTGTCTTTCTCCGTATCTTTCTTTCCTTCTCGTTTTCTCTATTTTTTTGCCTGTTTTTTTTCGCTATTTTATAATATAAACTTCTATTACCGTATTATAATAACAATTAATTTGCAATATCTTTACAACGTTTAGTAGCGTAGGCGTATACAATTGTACTATATAGTAATAGCTTTAATTATATATAAATAAATACAATTATACGATGTAGGGTAGGCATTTAATCCAGTGTGCGGTATACGGTATGCGGTGTACAACTATACGTCGGTATGAGTATTCAATCCGGTGTACGGTATACAATTATATAGTTAACCGCCAGCGTAGTCCGTATTATAAACGCAACCGCGGTGCTGGATTGGGGGCGCGGCAGTGGGATTAGGGGCGTGGGATTGGGGTCGGGATTGGGGTCGGGATTGGGGTCGCGGTATTAGGGTCGCGGGATTGGGGTCGCGGTATTAGGGTTAGGGTTAGGACGGAATGTAAATTACTAAATGAAATATACGTAGGTACTATACGTATAGTTATAAGCGTAATAAGCCGCCTTCTATCCGTATATATAGTCTATACACCCGTATTAGTATAGACCCGAGCCTATATAGCGGTTCTAGCGTATGCTTCAGCGCATTTTCCAGTAGAAACCGGATAATAGGATTTCGACCAATTAGAGGCCTTCCTTAGCCAATAATACTAGATCTGATATCAAGGCTGGGTATTCTAATAAGGCTGGTCTAGTTATCTGTGCTTAAATTTGGAACTATCCTTGAGGCACCCTGTAAGCCTGGACACTCTCCTCATAGTCCCACTGTGGTATCTAGGTCTACGAATAAGGAGACCGAGACCTAGATCTTTAATGAGCTTTAGAAACCATAGACTCTGGCTTTGCTTCGTCATCAATTCCCCCTTGCTTTATACATTTAAATTGCTTGGTATTTGGTTTATTTTGTTTGCTTTGTTGGGGTCACTCCATTAATGGCAACCTGGGGGTCTATATCACGGTTCTCTCATGGTACGGTTGAATGTAAGCAAACACCACCTACCAAAATAACCGTTCACCAGAAAATAACCGTTCAGCTCAGAATAACCGTTGCAGGTGGATCCCTGGGCTCTGATTGNCATTAATGGCAACCTGGGGGTCTATATCACGGTTCTCTCATGGTACGGTTGAATGTAAGCAAACACCACCTACCAAAATAACCGTTCACCAGAAAATAACCGTTCAGCTCAGAATAACCGTTGCAGGTGGATCCCTGGGCTCTGATTGGCTGGGCTTRGTTTTGGAATGGGAGCTCTATTGCTCTTGCCCTTTTTCTACTCTACACTATGAAGCTACTCTAAGGGAGGGTAAGGTAACCAAGACCTCGGTACCCTCTTCTACCTTCCTAAAACCTCGTCGCCTTCCCAAAACCTCGTCGCCCGCCCAAATCTCGTCGCCCACCCAAGTCCAAATCTCGTAGCCCGCCCGGCCAAGTCCAATCCACCAAATTCACCATCACCAAGTTCACTATTACCACCTCGTATAATCGTCGTCGTCATTGTCGTCGTCGTTATTATCGTCGCTGTCGTCGTCGTCGTCGTTATCGCTATTATTTCAATTGATAATGGAGTTAGTTGATGAAATGAAATGGGGATGCAGCCGTACCTAGGGATGTGATGGTTGTCGTTGTTGTTGGTGGTGAGAAGGTTGAAGTTGGGAGAGTCGGGGAGTCGATGGGACTTTGGCATTTTGAACTCCCTTTCTCTCTGCTTCTCTCTCCTTCCCCCTTATTCTTTCTCCCATTGTACCTTCCTAACCTTCCTTTTTCCATCGTCCCTTCCCAAAAGGGGGTCCCACCAAGACTCTTAAGCTCCCGCCCAGCGCACATAGCGCCAATTTTCTTTCAGCCAATCAGAGCCCAGGAATCGAACTACAACGGTTATTCTGAACTGAACGGTTATTTTCTATGAACGGTTATTTTGAGGATCACGGATCTCGCCGTTCTATAACGGTTTTCTTTATGGTACGGTTTTCTCGCTCCCCAGATTCCCATTAATGT
>RAPC01000027.1:600000-848766 GCA_009806235.1 Neurospora sp. CHS-2018c
GTTAATAGAGAAAAATAGACGTAGTTTGTCGTATATATAAAATATAATAAAAGTAAGGCTAAATTTGAAATTAAATTGTTAAATTAAATAGAATAATAATACGAATAATAGAAAGGCCGGGTAGGTAAGAGTATAACCCGGGTAGGCAATTAAATAACTTGGGTAGATAATATTGACCCGGGTAGACTAGGGCGGTATTATTTTTCTTTAAGGGTACGACTAAGTTGAGTTAATAAGTAGTTGTAAGTCGACTTTTAAAATTTCTTATATTGAAGAATTTCGTAGAAATCGGGGAGTTGCGATTTAATTAATCTAATTACATATAGCTTAGACTACCGGTTAGTAGATTTATAAAAGCGATAGTATAAAAACCCGAAAGATAGTAAAATAGTATAACGTATAAGGAGTATATAGTAAAATATAGTGTATAAGGAGTGCTAGAGCCGTTGAAAGATATATTTAATAATAGTAGTAATATAATTTTAGTATAGTCTTAGGGCGTTGTAGAATTAAATAAATTTATTAGCGGGTAATGCCTTAATTAATTTATTAGCGACTTATTTACTAATAGAGATGTATTTAAAGTTGACCTCCTTTAAGGCTTGCTTTTTATAGTAAAAGAATTCTTATATATCGATGTATTTTATCCTAGTATAAAACTTAGGGTTTTTAATTAAAGTTAGAGTTCTTTAGTTATTATTATAAATAATAGTTATTAATACGGGTTATTCGTTTAGTTCTTTTAGTAGTCGTCGTAGTTAAATTACTTCCTTAGTAGTTTGCGTTTACCCGATTAATTCTGCTTTATAAGATAATAGGACTATAGTAGCTTGTCTTTTCGAATTCTAATTAATAATAGCGCTTCTAATATTGAATATATAACCGGAGGTAGATTAGTGCTTTTAAGAATTACTAGCTTAGTTTGCGTTTGTAAAACCGATTAATAATTCGAATTTGTTTTTTAAGTATACTAATTCGAATCCGATAGTATTGCGTAAGTATTTGAAAATCCGCTTTACTACGCCGATATACGCTATAATAAATTTAGTTATATATCGGCTGTAAAAGGATATTGCGAATATTATATTTAGGCGTATACTAAGTATTACGTATATTAATAAGCCGATAGTGCTAGCGTATTAAATTTTAATTTTGTCGTCGGTTTTGAAATTTTCGGTTAATTCTTCGATTTTAAATATTTGTATAGGCGTTTTGACTTAATTAGTTTTCTAAAGACCGAATTATTAGATAATCTTTTCTAAATATACTTTTTAGGATAGGCGAATAGTACGATTAGGGCGGTCGTAAGTAATTTTTATACTTAAGTAGAATAAAACGGGGTTTATATTGGTTATTTTAAAGCGTTTACTAAATATATCCTTTAATAATTATACTTCGGTTTTAAATAGGGCGGTAATAAGTAAATTATTAATATAAATAGTAATATAAATATACCCTTTAATAAATACTCCGTTATTTATATTAAAGGGTAAAAAGTTAAAGCTTTTTAAGAAGTTTAATAGTATTATCACAGGCATTACTACCCTATTCCTATATATAAGTGCACATATATATGTGCTGTATTAGTATAGCTAGCTAAGTATAGCTGTCTGGCTACAGTATATTTAGCGGTCTAGGTACAGACCGCTATTATATAATATAGTAGTTCTAAATAGGTCTATATTTATAGACCTACTCCCCTATACCCTATATAATTCTCGTACGCGTATAGGATTCTCTTCCTATTCCTTATATAATAATTAAAATCTTACCTTAATATTTGCTCGCGCTCCGTAATACTTTATTGTACTTAACCTTCGCGTTAAAGCGCAATAAATAATTTCGGTCGAATTAAATTTAGTAGAGGTTAATGTAATAATTTGGTTTTCGCGAATTTTACTTTTCGGCGAATCGTATAATCGCTAGTATTGAGTTAAAGACTTTAATAATATTAGTATCGACCCTAAAATAGTAAGTAAGTACTTAAAATAATAAGGGCGTAATTATCGTATAGCGCGATACGGTAAAGTATTTCTCTTTTTACTTTAATTATTTAGATTATATAAATAAGATGTCTACTAATTAAAACCCTTAGAATCCTCCCGGCGAAGCTCAAGTCGACTTCGTCGAAGTCTTCTTATAATTATTAGAAGGCTTTAACTATTTATAGATAATCTATAGTAGTAATATTTGTATAGGCTTTATAGTTTCCCCTATATTCGTGGCCTCGGCTAGGGCCTATAAAGTAGTAATGAAATTGCTTTATTATTTTAATAAGAAGATTAGCGAACTCGACGAATAGGTTATAGGTAATTATAAGAAGGTAGTAGCCTTTTAGAAGGATATTATAAAGTATATTATTAAAGTAAAGGAGGCGGCGGTTAAATAGGTTAAGTATATTAAGGCCTTCGAGGCTATTAAGAAGTAGTTTATAGAGTAAATTAATGTTTTGTAGAATTAGTATAATTAAATTATTAAGGATAATGCTTCTTTGTAGGCTAAAGTAGTTACGTTCGAATACGAGAAGACTTCTTTTAATAATTAAATAGAGGTATTAGAATTGAATAAGGAAGAGGATTATTAAAGCCTCTTCAGTCTATTGGCTATAATTAATTAGATTTCGTCGGACTATTGTACTGAATTTAATAAAGTATTAACCGATGTTAATAATATTAGGATTATAGTAAAGATTATTAGCGAGGAGTTTACTAAGGTATAGGAGGAGATTAAGAACTTCTAAATTAGTTTTTGTTTAGCCGAAGAGGATAAGACTATTATAAATAATAAGTTGGCCGATAGGCTTAATACTTAGGAGAAAGGTAAATTTACGGCTATAGTCGAGGACGGTATAGAGGAAATCCCTAGGGATTAGGGTATTAGTAGTTCTAGTACTTAGGGTATTAGATTTTCTATTAAAGGTAGCCCTAGAGGATCGGGTAAAGGAATTAGCTTTGGCTCTGGTAATATAGGCGGCGGTTTTAGTAATGGCGGCCCTAAAGGATTAGGTATAGGTAGTTTTAGTATAAGTAGCGGTCCTAGTAGTAGAAGTTTCCTAAGTAGTCCCGGTAGCGGTAATAGAGGTTTCCTTAGCGGACCCGGTAGTCCTAGTAGTAGTAGAGGTTTCTTTAGCGGATTTAATAGTCCCGGTAGTAGCGGCCCTAGCGGTTCCGGAAGTAGAGGTTTCCTTAGTAGATTTAATAGTCCTAGTAGTAGTAGCCTTAGCGGTCCCGGAGGTTCTAATAGTCCTAGCGGCGGTAGAAGTCCTCCTCTTCCCCTTCTCCTTCCCCCTATTTTCTTAATTACGGTTTTTTAACCTAATTATTTCTATAAGGTTTTTTGTAAAGACTTTAAGTACTTTAACGGCGAAGAGACGGATACTATTAAGCGCTATAATACGTATAGTATTTAAAATTCGGCTATTCGTAACTACTAATTGATAAATAGGTATAAATTTTCTAACGAATTGTCTAAATTCTTCTATATTATAGTCTACTTAAGCGGCGAAGTCAAAGTTAATATTAATAAGTACTACTAGTAAATTTTAAATAACTTTTACTATTCGGTTTATTAGAAGTAGAAAATAGGTGAAGAATTTTTAATTTATTTAAATAAGCGTTATAAGTAAGGCGATTTCGTAGTTATTATTAAGTGTAAGTTATTAAACTTTAAGTAGGTTAGTAAATATATTAATTACGAGGATTTTAAGGCTTGTTTTATCTCTTTAGTAAATAAGTATAATTATAACGCGGTTATTAGAGTTCGTTTCCTATACTAAAAGGTATTTAAATCCTTAATAAATTTAGTCTTTTATAATTCCGTTTAGTTAAATCGCGACGATTGGAAGGGTTAGTTAGCCTTATTTTGTAGTATAGCCTAGGTTTACGCTAAATTAGCTCTTTATAATAATATTATCTAAATTATTTCGAATAATAGTAATAGCGGTAGCGGCGGTGGTAATAATAACTAAAAGGACCCCAATACTATAGATCTCGATTGCGTAAAGTTTACTGAGATTTATAGGGATATTTTGTAGGAATATTATAATAAGGGTAATTATATAAATTATAGTAAGGGTAAATATATAGTTTACGAAAATAAGAGTTAAATTAATTATAGTAAATAGAGTAAATAGATTAACCGCTCTAATTTAGGTATTACTATGCGTAAGAACGTTGGAAATACTAGTATTCTAATTTCTAATTGCGTTATAACGGCTATAACCAATCCGGCGCCGGCTCTAACCGTTATTTTAATAGCCCCGGCTGCTCTAGCCGCCCCGGCCTAATAAGGAAATAGCGAACCCTAGGGCTAAATTGCGTTCGGGGGTAGTTAAGTAGGATATAGAAGAGGAAGGTAGAATTAGGTATTTACACTTTTAATTATTAGAGGATAGAGCTGTTTAAATTAAATAATTTAGAATTCTATAAATAAAATACAACCCTATTATCAACGTACTTCTAGTATCTCTAGTGTAATAATAAAATAGAATATATATTATTAGTCGATTTAGGCTGTTTAGGTAAGGCGTTTATTAATCGAATGTTTATTGAAAAAGCCTATTTAGAATTTAAACCCTTAGAGAAGCCGAGACTGCTATATTTAGTAGATAGCGCTTTTAAAGAATAGGTAAATTAATATATTGAGATAACGATGTATATTAACGATTATAAGGAAGTCGTACGGTTCTTTGTAGCTAATTTAGCGGTAAATCACTTAGTTATTTTAGGGTAGCTATAGTTATAATTTTACAATTTAAATATCGATTGGGTAATTAATAGGGTTATTTAAAACGTTGGGTATATAGAGATATATATTAATTAATTTCTAGAGGTTGTAGCGTTGCCGGTAAAGACCTTAGCGCCGGGAAATTAGTTTGAAGAGGAGGACGACTTTAACGACGATTCGGAAGACGAGGATTTCCTTATTTAGGTAGTTAATATAATAGAAGCCCTTAAGGGAAGTTAAATTATAATAATAGAATCCCTAATTCTTCTTACGTACGTAAACGAGTTCGAAGAACCCTTCGGCCTAGTAAGGAAGTTAATGTTAGAAAAGATTAAAATATAAATGAGGATTATCGGTAAAAGGAGGGTTTGGATATTATTATAATTAGAAAAAATTAGGCGTATTATCTTTCAACTATTTGAACCAATTATTAATATAGCGGCGTTAGATTTATCGGATTTTAAGCTCGTTAACGCTAGAATTTTTATATTTAATACCCGGATAAAGGGAATTAAAGTTAGTTCAATTATATAGGTAGAATTTTAAGAAATATAGAAGGAGAGGAAGGTAGTTATTTTAATATTAATTCTATTAGAGAATGCTTGGAAGGATATTATATAAGGGAGAGGCGAACTGTATAAACTCTATTTTAAAAATACGGAAATATATAAATTTATTAATTTGTATAAGAAGGAAGCCGTAGGCGAAAATATTAGCGAATAGTCCTTCTAATTAGGCGAATCGGTATAAAACTTTATTAACTATATTTATAAATTAGGATTGGAGGAGGATAAGTTAAAATTACCTCTAGAAGAGAGGAAGCCTACGCCGTTAACCGAAATTGATAAGATTTACGGTATTATAGAGGAGGACGTGTAGAAGTTTATAGAGAAGTCTACGAGGCCGAAGTATACCCTTAAGGAGGTAAAGGTTTATTTTCTAAATAAATATAAGGATTTATCCTACGTTATTAACCCTAAGGATATAAATATAATTCCCGATTACCGCTTGTACAATTATAAAATTGAGTTAAAATTAAGTATAGAATTTTTACTTTATTCTAGGGTTAGACTAATATTATCTTAGGAATTTAAAGTTATTAAGTAGTAATTAGATGATAATTTAGTTAAGGGTTTTATACGACTTTTGATTTTAAATGTTACCTCTTTAATCCTATTAATAAGGAAGCTGGACGGCGGCGTAAAAATCTATATTAATTATAGAAATATTAATAATATTTCTTTAAAGAATAGGTACCCTTTACTATTAATTAAAGAGATATTGGACGTTATTTATAAGGTTAAATAATTTACGAAGGTTAATATTATCGCGGCTTTTAATAGACTACGTATAGTAGAGGGCTATAAATAGTTAATAGCCTTTATTACAAGGTTTGGGCTCTACGAATTACTAGTATATCCGTTCGGATTATCGGGAATACTAACCTTTTTCTAGAATTTTATTAATAATATATTATATAATATCCTTAATATTTATATAATAGCCTACTTCGACGACGTTTTAATCTTCTTAGAGACCTACGAAAACTACGTTAAGTACGTCCGGGAAGTATTCTAACGCCTAATCGATGCGGACCTATAGATTAATATTAATAAATACGAATTCTATACGTAGAGGACTAAATACTTAGGCCTTATTATTACTCTTAGTAATATTGAAATAGATTCCGAAAAGGTAAAAGTAATTATTAAATAGGAAGCGTTAACGAATAAGCGCTAACTATAATAATTCCTAGGCTTTACTAATTTCTATAGGAGGTTTATTACCGGCTTTTCCTATATAGGTAAGCCTTTATACGAATTAATAAAGAAAACGGTCGATTAGAAGTAGAATAAAGAATATAATAATGCCTTTAAAACTTTAAAAATAATATTTATATTTACCCTAGTGCTAAAAATCTACAATTGGGAGAAGTTAATAATTATTAAAGTTAATACTTTAAATTAGTTAATAGAAAGTACGCTATCCTAAATATACAATAGCGAATTCTATTCGGTTATTTACTTCTCCGCTAAGTATTCGGCGGCCGAATATAATTATAATATATATAATAAAGAGCTACTAGCCGTAATTAAGGCGTTAGAAGAGTAAAAGCCCGAATTAAAGGGCGCTACTTAGCCTTTCGAGATTATTATAAATTATAAGAATTTAAAAATATTTGGTACTACGAAGAAACTTACCCCTAAGTATATAAAGTAATCTAAATTCTTATTAAGATTTAACTTTACAATTAAATACCGACTAGGTTTAATTAACGTCCGGCCTAACGCCCTTAATAGGAAGTTAGAATATATCCCTAAGGATAAAGTAGACGATAAGTTAAAGGTTAGGTAAAAGCTATTTATCGACCTTAATTATTTCGATTAAAAATCTTTTAAAGACGACCGGTTAATAGATACCGACGGCGAGGGCTTTATAATAAACGCTATATTAAATAACGGAATTCTCCTAATTATTTATACCTTAGAGGATAATTTTAAAGAAGAAGACAATAGGCTAGGCATTTATATAAATAATTTAATTAATTATACCTATACTAACTCTCCTATAATAGCCGATATCCGTAAAATTATTTATTCCGGCGGGGACTATTGGCTAAAGTACTTAAAGAAGAAGTTGAAGATCCCGTTTACTAAATACTATATAGTAAATAATAGGGTAATATTCTAAAATAGGCTAGTAATACCCCTTAACGACGAGAAAATCTAATTGGAGCTAATCCACCGTATTTATTCATTAGTACAAGGCGGCTACCTAAACAAAAATAAAACGGTAATAATAATATATTACTACTACTAATTAGGGATAATTACGGTTATAAATACGTATTATAAGGCTTATATACTATACAATAAAACTAAGGCTATTAAAACGTTATAAATAGGCTTTTTAAAGCCTCTCCCAATCCTTTACGCCCTATAGAGGGATATTTCTATTAACTACGTAATTCCGCTCCCTAAATTATAATAGGCGGGTAGAAATATTAAATATTAATACGTATTAGTCGTAGTAGATAAGTTAATGAAGATACGGTATTTTATTTTAATAAAGGGATTAATAATAGAAGAGTTGGTAAAGAAATTTATTAATAATATTTATACCCTCTATAGCCTTCCAAATACTATTGTATCCGATAGGGGTATTTAATTCGTATTAGCCTTTTAAAGGTAATTATCCCAACGGTTAAGTATTAAGTTAAAGCTTTCGACCCCTTACTATAAAGAGACGAATAGTCAAACC
Organism: Neurospora sp. CHS-2018c; assembly: GCA_009806235.1. Taxonomy (NCBI): domain Eukaryota; kingdom Fungi; phylum Ascomycota; class Sordariomycetes; order Sordariales; family Sordariaceae; genus Neurospora; species Neurospora sp. CHS-2018c. Next base: position 607,987 of record RAPC01000027.1, read on the forward strand.
GAAAGGATTAACGCCGAAATAGAATAATATCTACGTATGTTCATTAATTAGGTTTAAAATGATTAGGTAAATTGGTTCCCTCTAATTAAATTCTAAGGGAATAACTTTAAATCGGCGTTAATAGGAGTTACCCCCTTCTTCGCTAATTACGGCTTTTACCTTCGAATAGGCATAGAATCGATTATATTTCTCCCCTTTAATATAATAGATATATAGAAGAAGTAGATATTTAATATTAATTAATTAATTACCTATTTTAAAAAGGTCTAGGATTTCGTTAAGACTTCCTCCCTATAAGTATAAGAGCGGTACGAAGCTATAACTAACGTTTACTATATAAACGCTCCTAAATATAAAGTAAATAATAAAGTAATACTTAATATAGCCAATTATATAATAGGACAACCGTACGATAAATTAGTACTATAATTTAAAAGCCCCTTTCGTATTATAAAAGCTAGTTCGTATATAGTAGAATTAGCTTTGCCGTAGAATATAAAAGTCACCTACGTTATTAATATATCCTGCGTTAAACTTTATATCGAAGGATTCCCTAATTAAAAGGAATTAATAACGGATATTAAAGTAAATAAAGGTATAGTCGTTATTAGAACGGATAATTTCGAAGAAGATAGGCGTTAAGAGTTCTAAGAGTTATTAGATTACTAGAAAAAAGAGGGTACTTAGAAGTATTTAATAAAGTAGGCTTATTACCCTCCCGATTGGCAATTAGCTAATAACTTAAATAATTATTAAGAAATAATTTAGTAATTTTACGATAAATACCTAGAATTCGGCGCTCTACACCTAAATTTTAAGAAGGGGTAGAAGAAATAATAAAAGATAAAGATAATATTAGAGGATAGAAATAAAGCCCCGTCTCTAGTCCCCGCTATAGCGGCTCTAATAGTAGATAACCGGTAAGTCCAATGAAGTGTATAATTAAATAATAAGTAAAAAAGAGGTTAATAAAAAGAAAAAGGAGTTCAATCCGTCTTAATTACGTACCCTAATCGAAACCTCTAGTATATTCTTTTTTAAAATAACTATTGTAAGTATAAGAGATAGTACGTCTTATAGTAGGCTTACGTCTCCTATTCCCCTAGTAACGGACAAAGCCAATAACCTATAGAGCTAATAGTTAAAATTAAAAAGGCTAGAATTAATATAAAAACGGTAGTTATAAATAGGAATCGAATAGAAGGTCTCTACGCTATTTATACTAATAGTAGCTAATCGTACGTCTACGTAAATTGCTATACTACGAATGTCTTTATAGTACCCTTTATAGGGCTAATAATAATAGAGGAGGGAGATATTAGTTATAAAGACGATTGGAGCGTTATTTGGAGTATTATTTAGGATTATTTAGAATAATAACGTAGATAGAGGGAAGTTTTGAATAAAGGGGTACATCTAGTAATATTTTAGCTGGCGGTTAATTCCTAAATATAAATTAAGGCGCTAAGTAGCCTCCCGTCTTAATATACGGGTCCGTAGCCCTTAATTAGGCGTACCCGCGGGAAGGATTAGAGGAGGCCTATTTTGGCATTAAAAATAATTTCTTAATGGATTTAATAAAATTTTGGGTAGAGGGGCTCGTTTTGAGAGGGGGTAGTATTATAAGCATTACTGCCCTATTCCTATATATAAGTGTATATATATATATACTATATTAATATAGCCAGTTGAGTACAATTGTCTAGTTGTAATACATTTAACGGTCTGGGTATAGATTGCTATTATATGATATAGTAGTTCTAGGTAGGTCTATACCTATAGACCTACTCCCCTATACCCTATATAGTTCTCGTACGCGCACAGGATTCTCTTCCTATTCCTCGCACAACAATTAAAGTCTTACCTTAGTGCTTGCTCGCGCCCCGTGATAAGTATATTGTACTAGATTCGTAGTAATTACTTTAGGTTGTATAGTGCTTTATTTAAATAGTATATAAGCCTTTAATCCTAATCGAAATTTAGGAGTTATTCTATAAATATTTCTTCTTCTACTTTACTATAAAGAAAAGCCGTATAAATGTCTATTTATTCGAATTCTAAGTCGAATACGGCGGCGATAGCGAAGATTAGTTTATAATTTATAGGTTTAATTATAATTATAAACGTTTTGTTATAGTCGATACCTTTTTATTATTCGAAACTTCTAACGATTTATTTAGCTTTATATTGTATAATTTTATTATTAATACCGGTTTTAATCTTATATACTTATTTACCGGATAGAATACGGCGTTTAGCGGGTTTTAATACTAAATTCCAAATTTTATTATCTATTAAGGAATTATATTTATTATTTATAATTTATTTTTAATTCGGCTAATAAAGATCTTATAGCGTTTATTAATAGTTCTTTAATTTTTATAGAGTATTTTAAGTGTCGTTATTAGTAGCGACGCTAGCGAAGGCGTAAAGTAGTAAAATAGTAATTTCGGGGTTTAGTAATAAAAGCGGTAGCGTTTATAATTTGGGGTAACGGTTGGTAATTTTTTAAATATATTATTAATTGTAGAGGTTTAGTACTCTTCCGACGATAATATAGTTTTATATAAATAATAGTAGTAATAATAATAGTAAATTTAATAAGGCTAGTAGTTCGGGGGTTTTATTAAAGGTAGTAGAATCCGATTATTTAAATATATTAGAATTTCCCCTTAGATAGATAGGCGGATTATTCGAGGGAATTACTCCCTTAAATTGTAAATTTCCTTTAAAATGTAAAACTCCTTTAGAATTAAGGATAAATTAGATTGCGGGTAGGTTATATAGTTCTACTTTGTATTTGTCTACGATTGTAGAGTGTTTAAAAGTAATACGGTTAGTAGTATAAGGGATTTATTTATTAAAGATTATATTATTAGAAATAATAATCCGGTTTTTATTTATTAGTATAATATAATTCCGGGAATTATTATAGTTAAGTAATTAATAGGGGGATTTAATAAGGTTGAATTTGCCTTAGAAATTCTTTTTAGTTAAGTAGTAAATTCCGGGTAAATCTAATACCCGGAGGTGGGAAAGGTCTAATTTATTATTAAATTAGGTTTTGTAAGGGGTTTTACTGATAATAGAATTTGGCGATTAATTTTTTAAATATATAACGGATTATACTAGATATAATTAGTATTTGAAGGTAAATTTGGTTTAGTAAAGTATAATAGTAATTCGTTCTAATAGAATACTATTAAATCTCTTAGCGATGCCGTTTTATTAATATTATTCTATAGCCGTATAGTGTAATACTATATAGCGGTTACGGTACTACGTTTTTAATTTATTATTAGTATTTTTTCTAGTTTAGTTTAGATATATATTAAGAACTTTGCGCTCTATTGTTTTGTAGTAGTTAATTTATTCGGTAAATTTGTTATATAAGTCCGACTTTCGTTTTAAAATATAGACTTAAATATATTAAGTAAAATTATTAATAATAATAAATTAGTAGTGTTCCTTATTTATATTGTCCGTTATAAGCGGGCCGGCGATATTTAAGTATATTTATTCTAATAGTCGAATACCGCGGCGAATAGATCCGGTGTAGGGAATCTATTTTAGTCTACTAGCCGTATAGTTCTTATAAAAGCAGGCCGCTTTAATAGGTTTTATATTTATAGATATTGTTTATAATAATTTTAAGTTCCCCTTGTTAAAATAGCTTAGTTATTAATATTATAATTATATAGCTTTATTAGAAAGATAGTAGGCTTTTAAGGCGATATCGGTAGTAGTAGAATAATTAATTTGATTGAAGAAGTATAATCCGCCGATTTTAGAATTAGAGAATTGGAGTTGAGTACCGGAGTATCACGGGGCGAGAGGGCACCGTTGGGGGTAGGGTAAGATATGCGTTATTATACGAAGGAGGAGAAGGGAAGTGTACGTAGAGGACTGGCTATATAGGCGAGAGCCCAGACAGGCCAGTCCGTACGCGCGCACGTAAGACTACACGTAACGGAGCATATAACCAATACAAGTGCATAACTCTAGGCTATAGTACGAAGCACTAGCATAGTACATATACGGTCAATACAATACAATTACATTATAGGCTAGCCCTATAATACTATCCCCCCTTAAAAGAAGTTCGTAGAGCTAAAAAATCTATATATACGTATAATAATAGACTTATTCCTTTATAAACTATTATAATCTACGAACTACGTCGGAGGTAACTTTCCTAACTATATATCTATTAATTATCGTATTACTTTATTAAATACCAAATACAATTTATCTTCTATATCTTTATTAACCGTTATATCCGTCGTAAACGTTGTAACCGTATTTAAGAGTAGCTTCGTTATATCGATTATAGAGGCCGTCTCCCGTTGGAAACGAGCGGAATAACGCTATAAAAATTCTAGAGCGGGCGTAGGAACGGAGGCCGTAGCCGGGGAATCGGGGGCTAAAAAATCGGAGGCGAAACGTTAGAGGAAGCTCTAGACCTCTAGTAGGATAGGTTTATCCGGGTTCTTGCGGTAGAATTACTATAGGCGGTACTCGCAATTAATAATATTATTAATAGGCTCCTAAGTAGGGTTACCGGTTTTCTACTTAATATAGTATTTCTAATAAGAATTAAGGCCCTTCTAAGCGTAATCGATAAATTTTTCGAACGCTTATTCTTCGTATTCTTCGTAGTTATCGGTTCGAATTATTACCTATCCTTTATTAGCCTTAATATTAATCGTAGTATTCTAACCCGGTAATCCCTTACTTAATTATAATTATATTATAAAGATATAGAAGATTAGTAAATACTTTATATTAATAGGTAAGGCGAGGTAAACTATATAAAATTCGGCCCGGATGATTTTAAAGGGTCCTTCCTAGTAGGGGGAGAATTTAGCGTAAGGGCGGCCGCTAGCGAAGTTAATTGTATTTAAAAGGACTATATCGCTAATATAATATTTAGGGGAATCGATGCACTTTTTATTAGTATTATCCTCGTATCGCTCCTATATACGCTGTAATTATTAGATTATAAAATCCTAAATTTTCTAAAAGCGGTCTACTAATTCGTTAGCCTTATAATACTCTTTAAGCTAGGCCGGCGATAGGTTTAGCGGCGGCGGAGTACGGGGCTCCGTCCTTATACGAAGGTAGTAGCCGTAGTTGGTAAAGAATAATAAGATCCTTATTAACGAAGAAATAGTATTATTACTAGCGAACTCCGCGAATACTAATTATTTCGCCTAATTTATTTGTACTTAATTAATATAGAATTTTAAATACTATTCTATTTCTATATTAATACGTTCAATTTAGGCGTTAATTTGCAAGTAGAAGGCGGAGGTTAGCTTATAAATAATGGATAGCCTCCTATAGAAGGTAGATTAGAATCGTAATATAAATTAGGTACTTCTATTAAATAGAATACTATTTAATAAACTATAAATTAAATAAATATAATTGATAAAATAGTCGGCTAGCTCTTCGGCTTCGAATATTATAATTGCGATATAGTAACGTATTTTTATAAAGCGGTCGACGATAATAACGATGTATTTAAAGGTTTAGTTAAAGTAGGTGTTCTTTAGTAACGGAGTAATATAATCGACCGAAATATCCTTCTAAGGTACTAAAGAAACGGCTATAAGTTTAAAGTAACTGGTAAAACCGTACTTTAATAATTTAATTTTTATATATAGGAGATAACCTTTATAAAAGAATTTTATATCGTTATATATTCCCTCTTAATAGAAGTCGCGTTATAAAAATTCGTATATAACGTCGTAGCTAGGGTAGCCTGCGTTAAAAGTATTATACTAACGACTAATTAATTAAAATTAGAGGTTCTTATTATAAGGGTCGATAATAATTTTATCCCGCTACTTTATAATGCTATTAACGACGTAATATTCCGAAAAGGTTCTATAAAAGACCTTTCTAACGGTTAATAACTATTATTAACGCGATTCGTCTATTAAATAGAAGACTAACTCCTATAAAAAAACGGATATTTTATAATTCGTACGAATTAGGTTATCGGTCGACTTAGTATTAAGGTTTTCTTAATTTAGTAAATATAGTGAGAAGTTAGCGATTAGGTCGTTAGATTCGAAATAGCCTTCTTCAAATTACGAAGGGTCTAATAGGGTTCTTTTACGGGCGATTAGATAATTGTCCTCCTTACTATTTAAGTAGTCGTTAAATTTGCGATTTAAGGCGTTTAGGCGAAGGTTCTTCGAACCGGGGGTATATTTAATTAAGAAATTAAAATACAATAAAAATTAAAACTAATGTATATACCGCTAAGTAAGCTACTTATTAATCGTAAAGGTCTATAGGTTTTTATAATCGGTTAAAATATTAAATAGTTACTAGGCCCCTTCGAACTCTAGCCTCTACTCCTCTAGGGCCTTAATAATAGCCAATAATTCCTTATTATAGACGTTGTAATTATATTTTTATAAGGTGTATTTGGCCGAGAAGTAAGTTATAGGGTAGAGAATGCTGTCGTTACTATATTATGAAAAGGTGCCGCCGGCGGCCCAATTAGAAGTATCGGTTTCAATAATAATTTTTTTAGTCCAATTGTAAATCTTTAAAATAGGGCCTTCAATAAAGGCTTTCTTAAAGGATTTAAATACTTTTTAATAGCTATTGTTCTAGGTCTAAACCGTATCCTTCTTTATAAATTCGTAAAATAGGGTTATTATAGTCGAGAAATCTTTAATAAACCGTCGGTAGAAATTTACGAAATTTAAGAAGGATTATAGGGACTTCTTCGACTCCGGGGCTTACTATTTTGTAACTACTTTAACTTTCTTTAAATTTATTTTAATACCGCCCGGGGTAATAATTAAGCTTAAATACTTCGTACATATCGTATAGAATTCGTACTTATCGATATTAATACTAAGGCTTGCCTTAGTAAGCTTATCGAAAATGTCGTTGACGTACCGTTCGTAGTCTTATATATTATCCGAATAAATAAAGACGTTATCGAAGTATACGGTCGCGTAAATATCGAGAATATTATAAAAAATATTATTAATATAGTTTTAGAAAGCCCCGGGGGCGCTTTATAAATTAAAGGGAACGATTAAAGATTTAAATAGGCTAAATTATATTATAAAGGCGGTTAGCTATTCGTAACCCTATTTAATACGAATCCTATTAAAAGCCGCGATGATATTAAATTTAATAAAGATCTTAGCGCGGTAGATCGCGTCTAAAGTCTCCTTAATAAACGGCAATAGGTAATGGGACTTAAGGGTTATATTATTAATACCTCTATAATCGACGTAAACGCGTACTCTACTTCTTAGTTTTTTAACGAATAAAATTAGTATTAATATTTTAAATTAAAAAGGCCGAATAAACTTCTTTTTAAAGTTATCGTCGATCTATTTTTTAATAACGCTAAATTTATTTAGGTTAAAAGCGCGGCCGCGAAAAGCGGGCGGTAACGCTCCCAGACGGAATTTAAATTTAAAATCGTACGAACGGTTAGAAGGAAGAACTTTAGCGCCCTTTTACCTAAAAGTATTAATATAATACCAATATTATTTAAGGAATTTAACCTAAATTTAAATATCGGTCTTTAGGAGTTTATCTACTTTTTCGTAGAACTTCGTAACGTCTTTAAATATAATTTTACTAATACTAATATTATTAACGGCGAAATATTCGTTAATAGCTTCCTCGTAGCGTAGGAAATTATTATTAATATTATTAATTTATATAAAATTAACGACCTTTATAGTACGTAAAACGGCCGTATTACCCTCCCCTACTAAAGTATTAATTTATTAATAATAATTACTATTGAAGAACCTTTTATACTTCTATCCTTTACTTATTATTACCTCCTTAACTATATTTTCTATTAAATTATTACTTACGCTCCTAGGATTTAGGACGCTACTTTCTTCCTCTATTCTATCCTCTTCTATTATCTTTTTAATATCCTTTTCTATATTGGCCTTAATTATACGGATAATATAGAGTTTATACGTTTCGGTTAGCTAATTGAAATTTACTATAGAAAGTTTTTTAATATCGTTAAGGTTAATAGGACCGTTAGGGATACTATAAAAACGGACCGGGATTCGGTAATTTGTAACCTTAATACGGGTTCTTCTAATAATATAGTAAAGGATTAGGATTATATAGGGAGTTTAAAGTCCCGTTAGGAGCGTAGAAAGTATAATAGCTTTACCTCCAATAATTTTACTAATTAGAAATATATTTAACCGGTTAATTATTCGATTTTTAAAACGGTTAAACTTTTAACAGGCAGCCCTTCTTATAATCGTAAAAATAAATAAGTAATAAGCAGACTCTATTTATAGTAATTCCAATTCCTCTTCGTCGGGTACCTCCTCGTAAGAGGGTTTTCTATACGCGGAGCGTATATTAAACGCATTAGGGCGAAGAGCGGAAAAGTAACGAACTATTAAAGGAATATAACGGTTAGCGGCTTTATAAAGGAAATAGCCGTATTATTTATAGGTAGGACCGAAATAAAGGGAATTATTAGGCTAATTAATGTTTAGGGCGTAATATACTAATTAAAGGTAATCGAAAATAATAGGGTTATTTTCGGCGAAGTCGTAAATAAATAAATCGATAATTTTATAGTAAATACCCGCCTATATCGTTAATTTAGAAAAATAGGTAATATTACCTTTCGCTTAGCCGTTAGCGAGGTATAATAGTTTAAGGACTAGCAATTTAAAGAAAAGTAGCCGGTATCGAAAGACGAAATACCGGTCAATAAAATTAAGAGTAGTATAACTACTATCAACGAGGGTAGAGTAATATAATTTACGCAGTCCGTAGAATAGGTAAATAGAAAAACTTAATAAATTAGGGTATTTATAACGGCTATTTATTAAAAATCTATTTATCTTAATAATATTTAATTATATAGGGACAATCCCTTATCTTCCTCCTCCTCCTTATCCGGTAGATTAGTACCTCCAAACGTAATTTAATTAGGAGGCTATATATTTCCCTAGCTGTAAACAGCGCCGTTTTCGTTATTAACAAATAGGCTAATAAAGCCGGGCTAGTAAATAGGGACCGAGTAGTAGTAACCGCCGGGGCTAGGGGTACCGGGAGCTAGAATAGTACTTATAACGTAGACTTAATAGCTACCGCCGTAATTAGAGCGCCACTAACCGTAGCCGTATTAACCTTAGGCCGGCTACTATTATTAACCGCCGTTACCACTACTATTATTATTAGTATTATTATTACTACTATTATTATTACTATTATTCTTATCCTTACCCTTCTTTTTATTACAAGGTTTAACTTCTTTTTTAAAATTAACGCGCGCGCGGTACTTAACCGAATAGTAGCCTTTTTTACCGTAGCGGGTGTACATTCCATTTTTTATACGGAATTTAAAAATATTGTTTATTATAGGGTTAGCCTACCTGTAACCTGCCCAGCGCTGAGCACTACTATTACAATATATTAGAGTACTTCGGTATAGCTTAGAGCTATACCGTCCGGTTACGTACGTAAATACGTAACTTCGGGCTAGCTCCAAGGCTCTCGCCTATATAGCTAGCCCTCTACGTACACTTCTTTTCCCCTTCTCCGCATAATAATATATATCTTACCCTACTCCTAATTATACCTTTGCCCCATAATAGTTTATTATACCTCTTTAACGCTACGCGCGCAAATAGGATTTTAAAATTCGGCCTATTATCGAAGCACGAGCGTAAATTTTATCCTTCTTTTAATTAAACGAAAATCTATATTTTTATAAATACTATTAGGAAACCCTAATCCGCTTATTTAAAGACAGGGTCTATTCGCGATATTCGTAAATTCCTATCGATTAATTCGATAAGTAATATCGAATTCCCAAAGGTATTAATATTTAATATTACCCTTATAAATAACTTTATTATAATTACCGCCGTCGGTTCCCTTTAAATTACCGACCCGTATAACGCTAATTTCTACAAAACCTTCTAAACGGCTCTTATTACTTCTAACGGCCTTCCCGCTTCTATAAAGGAAGAATAGTACGTTATTAATCTCTCTATTAATATTATTTTTTATAATATTTCTTTCTCTTTCGGCCGTTTATTCGACGCCGATTCTATTACTACCTTCGCTTAATTCTAATTTACCTAAAAGGAATTCCAATCTTTCTACGAAGCATATATTTAATTTAAGGCTAAAAACGCTTACCTTTTAAATAATAGCGTTCTCTTTAAAAAAAAGTATTCTATTTTTAAAAAGACTTACGCTAATATTAATTAGCGCGTTAACAAATTCGGATTAGATAATAAAGCCCTCTAATAAGCCTTCGATTCCGCTATTAAGACCGCTAAATCCTTATAGAAGAAGTTTAAACGTACTAGCTCCGTAACTTCTATTCTTAAAAACGCTATAATATCCGTTTTTATCGTCGACGGTTTTATAGATTACTCTTCCCACATTTACGTTAAACCTTTCGATAATGAAGGCGAAAACCCTTTAAAAAAAATTAAAAAATATTATATTTAGCGTATAAAGATTACCTTTATTTAATTAAATAACCCTTCATTCTTTTTTAACGAATATAAAAAATTTTTATTTATTATTAAATCCTTCGAAGGCGCCCCCTTCTCCACTTACAAGACGGCCCTATTCTATATCGTCGACTTCGATTTAAATAAAGAGAAATAAAAATAGAAGATTACTAATACTTTTATTAAAGAGGAATTTAATATTAAATATAATAATAATAATTTAGCTACCTTCGCCCGCTACGAACTAAACGACCTTACTATAAGCAAAAATATACGCTAGTCCGATTTTAAAAATTAATAGACTTAGATTATCAACCGCTATAATTTCAACGACGCTATAAAGGTCTACTTCTTTAAAAATAAAATTAACGATAAAATTCGCGCCGCTCTTACTATATAGATTCCTTAGCCCTCGGGTTCGGATTATTTTAAATAGCTTACCCTAATTTATATTTTCGTTTAATAATTCGAAAATAATACCTATTATTCCAAAATTAATAATCCCTTTTATAAACTTCATAACCCTACCTCTAACGCGGCTTCTTCTTTTACGGCTATCTACGTTACAACTAATTATAACAGTAATATTATAAATTTTAATAAATTATTTATTATTAATATTATAGTCCGTATTATAATCCTTTAAAACGTTTTTAATTTCCGTATAAAATTTAGCGCTTATATCCGCTACAAGCGCCCCGGCTACTATTCTTCCGCTTATTACAATAAAATAAACTTTTATAAAAAGTTCCCTCCTTCTATTTATAGTAACGGCCGCGGCCGCAATAAAGGAAGTAAAGGCGGCTCTTATAGCAGCTATAATTAGTAATCCGGCTAGTCCGGGTACAATTAGTAATTTAAATACGGTTAATAATCCGGATATAATTAATAATCTTATTAAATTAATATTATAATCCCCAACAATACCTAATTAATTCCCTAATATTAATAAGGCTTTATTAACCCCCTCTTAAGTAATAAAAAAAGAATTATTAATTAAAGAAATATATAGCTTCCTTACTAAATTACACTTGGAGGCCGGAGCCTATAGGAAGAAAAGGAAACGTCCCTATACCATTTAATATTATAAAAATAAATAAATTTTCTATAAATAACCGTTATAAATAATTAAATACTTTGAATTTCTCTATTTACCTTTCCGACGGGCTACGTAAATTATATTACTCCATTCTTATCAATAGTAACTATACTACTTTTAATTTTATTAATTATTCCTTTATTTACCGTTACTATTTATTAATTTATTACTTTACTACCCCTAAAGTCCTTTACTTCGCTAATAAGGGGGAAGTAAAAAGTAATAATATTACTTACTTTTCCCAATTTACTATATAAGTAGAACTATATTATAAAATTATTAATTTCCTTATTTACAATTTCGCCTCCAATAACCCAATTATCCTTAATTACCCTTAATTCGCCTATTATTCACTAACAATTTCGTAGCCCCTTAATACCTTCTCTTTTATTTCCGCTTATAAAGCCCGCGGCTACTTACTAGCCGGTTTATATTAAGATTTACACCGCGCCCTATTTCTATAGACGGCTTCCCAACCCCTTAATTTAAAGGCAATAAAAGCTAATATAATAATATACCGCGCTCTTACAATCGAAAATACCGAAAACGAAGGTAATTTTTACCCTCCTTCGCTAACTAAGGTTATTACCCGAACCTTCCCAACCGAAGAGCCCGCTCCTCCAACCCTAAACGCGGACCTTTCTCCGGCCTTAATTACAGACCCTAATCCGGCCCTAATTTTAATTACGGACCCCGACCCGGCCTTAATAATATTACGCCGCGCTTCCTTAACCTCTTTAATCCAATAGGCCTCTTACCGCCGTTTTAAATAAATTACTAACCGTTTTAACCCTAGGCCTATCGGTCGTACCTTTATAAGCCTAGGTTAGGCATTTATATTTTCGATAATCTCCTTCGCTCCCCCCCGCCTTCCCTCCTTTTTTTATAGCCCTATCGACCTTAAAGATATTAAAGAGTTTTTAACGCCCAATTTTTTCGAATTCGTTAACCGCTTTAAATTTTAAATTATCCGGACAATTTAGGCCAATATAGAAGAAAATATTAAACGTATACGCAACGAAAAATAAATAGAGGATAATTTTAATAAATTGGAACCTTCTACTCTTAGTAACGAATTAATAATTTAAATTATTAAATAAATCTTCCTCAATTACGGCTAATAATATAAAAAGCTCTTTAATTTTAACTTCTACCCGTAAATCGACGCCTTCGCGGGCTAGGGTATAGAAGTAGCCCTCCGTACTACCCGAATTTTAAATTCTATCCCCCTTAATAATACGAATAGGGATTTTATTAAATATGAAGGGGTTATTAATAAATATTTTACAATTAACGGTATCGCTTTTAATAAAATTATTTCCGAAGATATTAATACTTTTTATAAAAAAGCGGATAAACCTTATAAAACCGACGACTAAATCCGGACTAAATTCCCTAATTAATATTAATATTATATAAATACCTTCCGCTAAGCTATAATTAAAATATTTCCCCCCAACCGCGCTTATAATTTTAAAATCGAATTTAAACCCGGAGTAGAGGCGCCCGCAGTACGTAGCCGCGCTTTTAATCCAGACGAATTCAATATTATTAAATAATAGATTAATAATAACTTTTAAAAGAAATTCATTCGGCCTTTTTAATCCTAAGCCTCTTCCCCAGTCCTCTTCATTAAAAAATTAGGAGGCGGGGTCTATATTTATATCGATGACCGTAGTATTAATAATATTATATTTAAATTTCGCTACCTCCTTCCCTTAATTAAAAAAATATTTAACGTTATTTGCCGCACTAAGATTTTTATTAAGTTCGACGTTATTGCTACTTTTAACCGCATTTGTATAAAGGAAGGCTACGAATAATTTACTACTTTTATTACCCGCTTTAATCTCTTCGAAAGTCTTATCGTCCCCTTCGGCCTTTAAAACGCCTCCAGCGCCTTCTAAAATTATATTAACGATATCTTTTATAATATATTTAATATTTATATTATTACTTACTTTAATAATATCTTTATTTATTCGGATAACGAATAGGATTACGAACGCTATATTAACGACGTTTTCGACTAATTAATAAAGGCGGGCCTTAGTGTAAATATTAATAAATATAAATTTTATATTAAGTATATTAAATATTTTAGGCTTATTATTATATTAAATAGTATTAAAATAGATTTAAAGAAGGTTAAAGTAATTATTAAATAATAGGCTCTAAAATTTAAGAAATCCTTATAATCTTTCTTCGGTTTCGTAAATTTCTATTATCGGTTTATACGCTCCTTCTCTTTAATTATAGCTCCCTTCTACGAATTAACTACGAAAAACGTACTATAGATTTAAACCGACCGCTATTAAGCCGCGTTCGACTCCTTTAAATAGGCTTTTACGAGCAGCTCCGTCCTTAAAATTTACAATTAAACTAAGAAGACTATAGTAGAAATAGATATTTCAAATTAGGCTACAAACAGTACGCTCTTTTAATACGATAACGAAGGTATTTTATACCCTATCGTTTACTTTTTAATTAAATATAGCGTATAAGAATATAATTATAATATTTATAATAAGGAATTCTTCGCTATTATTAAAGCCCTTAAGGAATAGTACCCTAAGTTCGAAGGCGCTTAAGTCCCCTTTAAAATCTTTAACGACTATAAGAATTTTATTACTTTTACGACGAATAAGTAATTTATTTAGCGGTATATATATTAGTCCTAATTCTTCTTATAGTTTAATTTCCTAATCCGCTATATTTTTAATCCTTAGAACCTTCGCCTAAACATTTTTAATCGTAAACCTAACGACCGCCCCGCAAGCGTAAAAGACGACCGCTTCGCTACCTACTAAAAATAATTCTTCGACCCTTCCTAATTCGAAGAAGGTTATTTTAAAATTAATAATCCTACGGCTATTTTTAATTTATATTTCCTTAGCCTTAACGACTTTAATAATTAATTAATTAATAATTTTATCCGCGTTAATTATAAAATTTCCCCGTTTCTATAGGAATTTACAGTTTACCTATTAGATAAATCCCTTCGCCGTTAGCCGCTATCGATCTATAAAATTTTTAATTGCGCCTTCTCTAAGTATTATATTTTCCCTAACGGAGTAACGAAGTAGCGCGATCGTATTATTATCGACCCTGAAAATAAGGAGTTTTAATTCTAATTAATTAATCGGTAATACAATTCGCCTAATATAGGGTACCCGGGTAAAAATATTACGTACAATTTATTCGTTCGCGAATTCTTTTAAGAAGGTATATATTATAACGTTCGTCTCTTTTATAAAGGATACCTCCCGTATATAAAGACGAAATTTTTTAAACGCAGCTCTATAAATTTCTTTAAACCTATTACTATTTCCCTAACTTTATAGAAGGATATTTTAATCGATTATATTACCCCGTTACCGTTTAATAAATACTTTAAATAAACTTTCTATTATATTACCGTCGTTATAGACCGGTTAATAAAAATACGGTACTATATCCCTTATATTACTTTCAAAGCGGAAGAATTCGCCGATCGTTTTATTAATCGAATTTGCTCTTTATACGGCCTACTTAATATTATTACGTCCGATAAAAGTTCCTAATTTATTTCCTATTTTTAAACTACCCTTTATAATTACTTCTCTATCGTACGGAAATTTAATTCTACCTTCTACCCTTAAATTAACGCCCAAACCGAACGTATTAATACGGATATAGAATAATTCCTACGCCTCTATATTAATTAAATATAAACGGATTAAGTAAAGTAACTCTTATTTGTAAAATTTTCGGGTAATAACGCCATCTCCTTTTCTATAAGCGTCTCCTTATTCTTTATTAATTACGGCTATTACCCTTATATAAGTACCGAACCTCGCTCCCCGTTACCCTCCAACCTTTCCCCCGTTTAATTAAAAAAGTATTATAAAGTTACCGAATTCGCCGACCGTTTTTAAAAAATTTAGGACTTCGTTTCCTAATAAATCTACCGTACTTAGGAATGGTACGAAGCTAATACTAATAAATACCGTATAGATTTAAATAAATATTAAGTAAACGATTTAATCCTTTTTGATATTATTAACCTCGTTAATAGCCGCCCCTATTAAAAATTCTCCCCCTACTAGGAGGGCCCCTTCCGCATTATTAAAATTAACTCTTATCGGGTCTATTTCAACCTCCCAACCAATATAAAATGTTCGCTAATTTTCTACGTCTCTATAGTCCAACGCTAAATCGGCCGAAGCCTCCTTAATTAAAATATTTCTTTAAATATTATTATTAATAATAACCGCGTTATAATACAAATAAACGATAATATAAACGTCGTCGAATAGGATTTTAAATGCTTGGTCGACTACGGCTAATTCGGTAAAAACCGCTACTAATATTATTAAATTAAGTAGAAAGGGGACTACCCCCTTATATAAGAGCTTAAAAATTACGTTATCGATTACGAGGAGAGGGTTCTAGAATTCTATTACGATTACCCCTAAGCCCCTATACCCTTAGAAATCCGCTCTTAACCTAATTACCGGCTATAAATAAACTTTACCGAATTAAAAACGGATTTAGATTTAAATTCGGACCCGGGTAATCCCGAACCCCTACGGCGCTACCCAACCCCTAAATTACGCCGCCGCCCTGCCCCCGGGCCTCTTTAACATTATTCATCCCGCTTATAGCAACCGCCCGAGACCGTTACCGCCGCTACTTTATCCTAGCGCGAAGAAGAGGGCTTTACGAACGCAATAGTATAAATTTTAAAGAAATTATTAAACGTTTAGAAAAAGGGGAATAGTATATAATTAAATTTTTCTTCGCTAAATAGATAGAGGGGAGGGATAGTATTATAGGGTTAACCTACTTATAACCTACCCAGCGCTGAGTATTACTATTACAATATACTAGAGTGCCTCGGTATAGTTTAGAGCTATACCGTCCGGTTACGTGCGTAGATACGTAACTTCGGGCTAGCTCTAAGGCTCTCGCCTATATAGCTAGCCCTCTACGCACACCTCCTTTCCCCTCCTCCGTACAACAATATATATCTTACCCTACCCCTAATTGTGCCTCTGCCCCGTAATATTATTATCGATAATACAAGAAATTTAAATATTAAAAGCGGATATAGCATTAAAATCTATAGTATTACCGCCTTAATTAACGGTAATTTCGCTAATAGAAGTATTAAAAATACCGGTAATAATAGTACTAATACCGGTCTTATAGTAGAGGTTAATATTCTTATTGTACTAATCTTTATCTTTTAAATTCTTTACAAAGTTGCGAACGAATATAATCTATTCGTCGTATTTATTATTAGCGGGCTAAGGGTTCTAATAAATAATAGTAATACGAATACGTTTAAAGATTTTCTAATATAAGTAATAAATTTTTATATTATCGTTAAAACTATAATAGTCGATAAAGTAGGTAAATTCGTTTTCGAATTCTTATTATTTTATACTTTTAATTATTTTCAATTCTTTAAATTCGTAACGAAAGTAAACGATAATATTAACGTTATTATATTTTTTAATAAGCTCCGCTAATAATTTATCCGCCTTAATCCATTTAGTAAGTAAATTACTTAAAATCTTAGTAAATTCCGTTTCGATAGCTTCGAAAGGAGCGCCTTCGATAAAGCGGATAATAAGCGAGAATTTTTTATACTTAGAATTAAAAAGCTAGGGATCGTTAAATTAAGCGAGCTAAATACGAAGGCGCTAGGCATAGTACTTAGCGGTACGCTCAATAGCGGTACTTTTACCGTTAAATACAGGTAATATAATAATACGCAATACCGATTTATAACTACTACTATTATCTATAATCGCTATAGTATTAAGCTCGTCGTTACTAGGCTCGTTATCGCTAGGCTCGTCGTCGGCGGGGGGGTCGTTAGGAAGCTCGCTAGGAAGCTCGTTAAGGGGAATAGGAATAGTATAGCGCTTATAAAGGTTATTAATAGCTTTCTAATACTTCTCCGTCTACTTCTTGTAGGCTTCTTTTAATTTAGTACGGAAGTCCTTAAAGTCCTCCCTAAGTTTGGTAATATCGGCGTTAAAGGAGCCGATCTAATCCTCGTAAAAGGTACGGACCGCCCGGATCTCGTTATTATACGAAGTCTATAGAATATTAAATTAATTGCGGTAAGAATTATAAATAGCTTTCAATTCCTCTTTATAAAAAGTCTAAAGTATAAAAAGCTAACTATTATACTCCTATACCTTAAGGGCAGTTTATATTTAGAAGGTAGCGATATTATTATTATAACGAACAAATTCGTATTATACCGACTCAAACTCTTCCTCGACCTCGCAGGCTTAAAACCTAGCTATAACGACGTTATTATAAAGGAAACGATAAATAGCCGCAAAAAAAATTTAGAAGACTAGGAGGCTAATAAGGTTGAAAGTATACTCGGTAAAGACGACGAAAGGTAACTTAACCGCTTAGTTATTAAAACCCTCAAATATTTAAATTAAAGTCTCAAATTATTTTTAATATTCCGGATCGAAGGCTACGAAGGCGCTAATTATAATAATCGTAATAAAATTGTCGGTTACCGGGGGAGGGCGCAAGAGGGCGTTATTAGATATTAATCGCTAAATTAATACGCTAGGCAAATATAAGGGAAAAAGAGAGTACAAACTATTTAATAGCGATATTCGGCTTAGTAGTTACTTAGTTCAACGGTTAGGATTATAACGAAGGTTTTAATCGTATAAAGACGAATTTTAATTAACTAATTAATACGATTTAAATATAGTTAATCTTCCTTTATTAAATAATAAGTGCGTACAATATAATAATTTAATATAATAAACTATTATAGGGCGAGAGGGTACCGTTAGGGGTAGGGTAAAATATATATTATTATACGAAGGAGGAGAAGGGAAGTATACGTAGAGGATTAGTTATATAAGCGAAAGCCCAGATAGGCTAGTCCGTACGCGCGTACGTAAGATTGTACGTAACGGAGCATATAATTAATACGAGTATATAGCTCTGGGCTATAGTACGAAGCATTGGCATAGTATATGTGCGGTTAGTGCAGTGCAACTACATTACAGGCTAGCCCTATGATACGGAGAAGGCGGTAAGGCGGCTGTTTAGTATAGTAATATTATAAGAAATTCTAACTTTATAGAATTAGGATATAGAAATAAGGTTATAGGTAGTTATAGGGTATAAATGTATATTAATTAGTAGTAAATAACCCGGTTTATTATTTAGAATTATTTAGGTTTTAAAAGTATTAATATAAATAAGTGTAAGAGAGATATTTCTTATACCGAGAATTAAAGGGCTATTATAGTAGCGAAGAGAAGAAGGAATAAAATTGTTAGCGTAGTAAATAAAATAATTAATAGTATTTGTATCGAAGATGTAAAGGTCCTTTAAAGAATTTAAAAAAGAATTTATATTATTAATAATAAATAATATAGAAATAATCGAATTAAATAAGGATTACTTAGGGGGTAAAATAATAGCGGGTAATAGTATTGTTATTACGTTTAACCGCTCTAGGGAATATTTAATACTAATTAATTCGGTAAATTAATTCTTTAGAGTAATTAGACGGGGGGGTTCCTAAGCCCGTTGGCGTTTAAATAAGGGCTTGTCGGCTTCGTTTATAAAAGATAAGTTTTTAATATTAGAGGCGTTAGAATTAGCGTTACCGGCTAATAGGTAATTCTATTACTATTTATCGGTAAAATCCTTATTTTTTTAGTAACCGCTTTAGTTTTAGGGTTATTTTATAGAGTATTTCCTTAGGTATAATTCTTTAAATTATAAATACAATTCGGAATATTATTTAAAATAGCGCTTATCGCTATACTTAGGGTCGTTATATACGCTATAAGGAAATTAAATAAATTTTCTCTTACCTTTTATAATAATTACTTTAATAACGTAGAATATTTTTTATTCCTTTTCCTTTAATTCTTTTTAATTATTACGCTCCGTCTTAAATATTTTAGCGTTTGAAATAACTTCTCCTAAAGTAATTCCGGATTTATAAATCTTATTATTTTCTTTCCGGATAGGTAAAATGCAATTATTTTAGAAAAGGTTCTCCTAAAATTAGTAATATCGGTTACCTAAGCCTTATATAAAATAATAGACTAGGAGCGGTTCGGGGATTTTTAAGGATTTATTTAAACAAATTATAATTTCGTAGGTTTTGATATATTCTTAAATATATTCGGAAATACTATTAAAATTAATAAGTATTAATCCTTTTTATTTTTAAATTAGTTTTTAATAAAATAGTCCTATTTAACCGCTAATTCGGACTATATTAGAAAGGCGTTCAAGGGCCTCTCGTATTATAGTAACGGGTTTTAGTAGGGGTATAGGGGTTTTTAATAGGTTGAGAATTTATCTATTAATACGATTTAAAATTATATTTAAGAGCTAATTTTGAAATATAGGCCAATTAGTATATATAATACTATAATTATATTAATTTTGGAGTAGGCCTTTAATAAGGGGTTCGTCGTTAATTAGGGCGTAACTTATACCTAAAATAAATACGTATCGTCGGATAGCCCGGTCCTATTTAGCCTAATTATTCATATTGGTGAATTTGGGCAAATTAGAGTAACCGCTAGTATTAAATTTATTTTTAAATATAGTAGGCCGTAGGGATTTATAATTTAGATATATTAGGTAAAAATTTTAGGTATTAAAATACGAGCGTAGCGATACAACGGTAAATCTCTAAATATCTAAGGGATTTAAGGGAATTGGCGGAGGCGAAGGCGTTAGAAAGCCCGAAATATAATAAATTAATAAACGGGAAGGTAGTAAATAGGGAACGTCTTTTGCTTTTTTAGAGACGCCGTTATTAAATAGAATAAATATAATATTATAGGTTAAATATAGGAAACTAATTTAATTTAAATAACGAGTAATAGTAAGAGGATAGATATATAGCCGTAAATTATAGTAGAGGTATTTATAAATATAATATTTAAATTACTTAATAGGGGTAGTAATATATTATATATATATTCCTATAAGATTATACAAGGTAAGTAAAGAAGTTGTAGACTCGGGTCCGAATCGGAATTTCGGGTATTATAATAGCAGCGGTTTTTAATAACGGTAAAGTCCTAATTTTAATACGTAATTAAAATTATCGTTAAATAACAACGAAAAAGTAGTAGAATTGGGGGTAAATAAAATTATTAATAATTTTGATTACATATTGTACATTCCGGGCTTATAACCTATCGAAATCTATTAAGTACACGATAATACGAGGGTAGACAAAATGGTTTGGAATATTTGAATTGGTTGAAGAGAAGAAGGAAAGAACGGGAAAGATAGGCGGATTAGCCCATCCTTATATAGTTAATTAGATATAGTTGGGGAAACGTATTTGGATCGAAATGTATACAGGAATATTATTAGTGCATACCGTCCATATCCGATAGATACCTCTACAATCCGTTGACGGGCCCTTTAAATATCCCTATTGTTATATGATTATTGCGATAGACATAAGGCACGAGTGGAAGTACAATCCCCCTTTACTTCTATATATCCACGGAAAAAGAAAAAGAAAACACGAACATCATCCAGACTAACACATACCGTCTTCCAGGAAACACGTCTTCCGAGACTTGCAACCCTATACCTGCCTTGAAAAGACGTGTACTATCCCAAATCAACAGTTCTCTCGGCGCTCGGAATGGGTCACGCACATGGAACGCGAACACTGGAGGGTCTGGCATTGCTCTCTAGGTTGCACCGATGCTTCATTCGATAACCTTCAGCAGTTTCTGGAGCATAACCAGTTCACTCACGCCGGCGAGTTGGCATCTTCCGGGCTGAGGTCTCAGGCAAACATTCAAGCTTCTTCCGTCAGAGATAAGTCCAAAGCACGAGGACAATGTCCTCTTTGCCCCGAGGTACAACTCGGTTCTGAAAGGGACTACACCTCTCATGTCGGAAGACATTTGGAGAATCTGGCATTGTTTGCCTTGCCTAGTGTGGAAGATGACTATTCCACAGGCGATGAATCGACCGACGACGAAGATGAAGAAGATGTGGCTCTAGAATCGGACGAAGAGGACGTGAAGTATGACGAGCTTGATACATCTGCCGACACCGCTCATCCCGTGGAACTGCAAGAACCCTCCGAAGAGGGAGACAATGAAGAACATTCCATCGAAGAAGAAATGGTAGAGCCTTCCGAACAGCACCTCTACCATCCAAGCGAAGTCACAGAAATTCGAAACGGGCAACATAGCGACAGGGGGTTACCGGATCTCCTTCGCACCTCTTCTGGTGCGTGGAACCCGGACGATGACAGGGCACTGCTTGCCCTCCGTGCCATGGGCATGACTTGGAATCAGATCCAGCGCGAGGCCTTACCGAACAAGACGGGCAATGCCTGCCGAAAGCGGCATGAGCGGTTGATGGAGCGCCAGGGCCAAACCGATATTCATGACCGTCAAATTGGTAACGACTTACCGTCGCCCATACGCAGCGACGAAGTTGGTGCAGACATGGATCCATCATCCAATGATGATGCCGTTGATATATCTTTGAACAAGGATTCAGCAGATACTCCAACAACCTGCACAAACTGTTTCACCCAGGTGACGCCATTGTGGCGCCGGAACACTGATGGTCAGCCCCTTTGCAACGCTTGTGGCTTGTTTCTTAAGCTCCATGGAGTTTCGAGACCGATCAAGAAAGGGAAAGAACCACAACACGAAGCGCAGGCAGGATCTAAGACTGCTCCTTTCAGTCAGCAAGATGACTTGGATCCCAGATTTGAGCCATCTCCAGATGTCAAGTGGAACGCAATGAAAGATGAAGAGGCCGCTGCTGCTGTTGCACGATTTATGGCCGAAGAGCAGGAGAGAATGGAGCGTGGATACATGGGTGCTTCACGGGATGATTCGAAACGAAATACAGGTCTCGATGAGAAGGCCATCGCAGCTGCTCTGGAGATAGCGGAAGATGAAAGGACATGGCCCAACACGGGAAAGAGTGACCATACGCCAGAAGAGACGAGCGAAAACCAGAGAGCCACAAATTGGCCTGAGGCACGTCCTGAGCGTCCGACATATACGCGCATGTCACTGCGGCACCTCGACGTGAAGACCCTCTACCATTTCAATATCGACTTCGAATATGATACTGTAAGCTTTACTTTCTACTCTCAGCATGGTTCTATTATTGATTTCGATTGCTTGCTGACGTTCTTTGGCTGCGTACTTACACAGGAACCGGGATATGTACTTATCAAACGTTGGGTTCCCGAGTGGGAACAGCAACAGTTCTGGGATCACACGCGCGAAATTCGAACGCAAGTCGGATACCACGAAACCCTTGTGATAAAGGGGAAAGACAAGATGACCGGCCTCACAGGGCAAACAGAGCAGGTCGAGAGTGACTCAGTCACACGTCAAGTTGCAGACCCTGAAGTTGACTTTAGAAGTGATGGAGGCATCTTCGTTTCGGACGGGGCGTCTTTCTGGCCATCACCACTAGAGGTATACGAGAAGGGACTGACTGCTGCGCAAATGAAGGTAGACGAAGGAACCCGAGACACGTTACCCAAAGTCTTTAAGTGTGATACGTGTCCCCGCGAATTTGATCAAATTCATAAGCTCAAGTAAGTGCCTTGACACCAGACTCTTTCGGAATTTGCTTCCACTGGTTCAGCTATCATTTTCGCTTCATTCGGCCTTTGTCTGGGTGCTTTCGATGACTGACTCACATTCTTTACTTCCAGCCATCACAAACGCTATCACGAACGACCACACGCGTGCACCTTTCCAGGCTGCACTATGAAGTTTGGTACCCCGACGCACCTTGATCGACATATAAACGATAACCATAAAAAGTGGCGCCAGTATCACTGCACGGAGGAAGGTTGTCCGTGGTCTGTGAAAGGTGGTAAATCATTCCCAAGGAAGGATAACTGGAGAAGGCATATGATTAAAAGGCATCAAATCACCCCGGCAGCCGAACCGATACAGTACAATGACGTGTCCATGGTTGCAGAGGAGTATCACGATGATGGACCTCCTGTCGAAGAAGAGACAACCACCAAGCCCGCTGCATCCCGTGAGGAGAGCAACGACCGCAACATAGAGAGAAACTTCAAGGGAAAGGGAGTAGAGGTGGACATGAGTATTGAGGATCTGAGGAAAGCTGTGGAGAGCCTGGGATTGAGGGGCTCGTCGACCCGGGATAGGGAGAGAGAGAGCAATGTCTCTTCGGCTCTCGCCGGGACTACATATAGGCCGACGGGACTAGAGGATATCGATTTTGATCGGCTCAGGAGCAGGTTTGATGGTGATAATGATGGAAGCTCTGGAAGGCATGGGAGGGATAGGAAGGCGAAGGCTTGGGATGGGGACCGGTACATCTATTATTAAGCGGTATCTACTCTCTACTATAGTCGTAGAGAAATGAGAGAAGATCGGCGGGAGCGACGACGATGAACGGAACGACCCATACGTTTCAACCCCTAAAGTCGACGCTGAAAGAGATGGAGACGCCTTCGATGCGAATGGGGCACCTTCCTCATCACGGTCCATTTTCCAGTCAATGGATAGGTACCAGGTATGATGGCGAGATCGAAGGAACCCATGTTGAGTCTTCTGAGAGAGACCTTCAACCAAAGGGGCAAGGAGGGGTAGAGGAAGGGGACAGAGACCCACTGTCAGCGTACACCAGAACGAGGGATGAATTCTACTCTGGACGAGAATATCAAGGCGCAATTCCAATGGAAAAGGAGCTGAAGTAGAAGCCAAAAAGGCTGTATGATATTTCCTTCCCCAAACCTATAACGCGGATGCATAGAAGTCAAAAGAGTGGCACAGTTAGTGGCAACGGTTCGCGCTGCAGTTCGGACGAGGAAAACATCAACGGTGTTGTTCAAATAAATCAAAGGGCGGGTGAGGGGATGGTGACCCAGGCTCTCCAGAGACACAAAGAGAGGAAGAAAAAATACGGCGAAGCACAAGCTACCGGTAAGGAGATAAAGGCTACCTCTACTGAGGAACCTGCCGAGAGGAAACTGCCAAAAGATGAAGTTACGGCGAGGGCTGTACACCTGGCGCGTGAGCACATCGAGTCGCTCACTGGCGCCTCGCGCCAGCTCCACAGTTTCGGCGCACCCGAAGAAAACATCGACTTAGAACCGGAACCTGTTATAAAGCACGGGGACATAAAATCGTAAAATATTTTAATTGACTGGGAAGACTTGGACCGATACTGATTCAGGCATTCCCGGGGGGCGACCAACCAATCGCCGCCTCAACGGAGGAAGAGTAGGTAGGTATGTCTTGCACTCTCGCTTCTCTCTTGATGCGTACGCGGCTTTAAACGCTAACATATTCGCTTCTTAACCGCATGCCTGAGAACACTCACGAATAGAAGAAGCACTATGCCCTATGTTTAAAAAGCGCCTATGAGTAGAGGTACCTCTAGGTACCTACCTTACCGTACTAGGAACCTACACCCTTCGACATCGGATATTAGGTCCAGGATTGAATGTGAAGAAAACATTGGATTAGACTAAAACTTCCAATGTTGGTTTGACATCCAATGTTTAACGCCCTATAAGCAAAATAATATAGGTAGTATTACAGGCATTACTGCCCTGTTCCTGTATATAGGTATACATACACATGTACTGCATTAGTACAGCCAATTGAGTATAACTATTTAACTATAGTACATTCAACGGTCTAGGTATAGACTACTATTATATAATATAGTAGCTTTAAGTAGGTCTATATTTATAGACCTATTACCCTATACCCTATATAATTCTCGTACGCGTATAGGCTTCTCTTCCTATTCCTCGTACAATAATTAAAATCTTATTTTAATATTTACTCGCGCCCCGTAATATTTTATTATATTTAACCTTTGTATTAAAGTGTAATAAGTAATTTCGGTCTGATTAAACTTAGTAGGAGCTATTGTAGTAATCTGGTCTTTGCGACTTCACTTCTCGGCGAATTATATAATCGCCAATTTCGAATTAAAGACTTTAGCGATATTAGTATCAACCCTAGAACAATAAGCAAATACCTAGAATAACGAGGGCGTAATCGTCGTATACTATAATATAGTAAAGCATTCCAATTTTTATTTGAATTATTAATAAATCATTATTATTCAATTTGTATAAATAAAATATTTAACGATTAGAACCCCTAAATACCCCCTAGCGGCGAAGTTTAAATCGACTTCGTCGAAGTCTTCCTATAATTATTAAAAGGCTTTAACTACCTATAGATGATCTATAATAATAATACCCGTATAGGTCTTATAATTTCCCCTATATTTACAATTTCGGCCAAGGGTTATAAAGAAGTAATAAAATTATTTTATTACTTTAATAAGAAGTTTAGTAAATTCGATACAACCGTTACCAACGTTAGCAATAAAGTAATTACCTTTTAGAAGAATACTAAAGAATATATTAATAAGATTAAAGAGGTAATTACTAAGTAAATTAAATGTATTAAGGCCTTAAACGCTATTAAAAAGTAATTTATAAAGTAAATTAATACTCTATAGAATTAGTATAACTAGATTACTAAAGATAATACCTTTCTATAGTTTAAAGTAATTGCCTTCGAGTATAAAAAGACCTCTTTTAACGATTAAATAGAAGTATTAGAATTAAGTAAAGAAGAGGATTACTAGAACTTCTTTAATTTATTAATTATAATTAATACAACTTCGTCGGAATGCTATACCGAATTTAATAAAGTATTAACCAACGTTTAAAATAGTAAGATTGTAATAAAAATTACTAGCAAAGAATTCGTTAAAGTATAAGAGGAAATTAAAGACTTTTAAATTAGTCTTTATTTTACCGAAGAGGATAAGATTATCGCCTAGAATAATTTAGCTAATATTAATATTATTTAGGAGAAGGGTAAGTTTAAAACTATAATCGAAGATAATATAGAGGAAGTTCCTAGGGATTAGAACGTTAATAGTTCTAATACTTAAAGTATTAAATATTCTAATAAAAGCGGCCCTAGTAAATCGGGTAAAGGAATCGGCTTCGGCTCCGGTAGTACAAATAGTAATCCTAACGATAGCGGCCTTAGAAGATCGGGTATAGGTAATTTCGGTATAGGCAGCGGTCTTAATAGTAGTAGAAATTTCCCCGGCGGACTTAGAAGTCCTAGTAGTAGTAGAAGAGGATTCCCTAATAGACCTAAAAGTCCTAGTAATAGTAGTAGCTTCCCCGGCGGTAGTAGAAGTAGTTTTCCTAGAAGTAATAACGGCGGTTTCCCTAGAAGCGGCGGCAACGGTTTCTTTAGAGGTAGTAGCGGCGGTTTCCCTAAAAGCGGCGGCAATAGTTTTCCCCCTACTCCTCCCCCCTTTCCCCCCCCAATTACAAATCTAATCCTAATTCCCTAGGGCGGCAGCTACTATTATAATTTAATAAAGGACCCTAAGCGGTTTATAGGCGAAGAAATTAATATAATTAAGTATTATAATACCTTTATCTCTTAATTTATTAATATTTATACTAAATAAATAATTAATATCTATACCTTTCCCGATAAAAGGACTAAATTCCTTTACGTAATATCCTACTTAGGTAGTGAAGTAAAGGTTATTATTACCGAATATTTATAGAAGATTTTAAATAACTCGCTTTATTTAGCGGCTTAAATTTAAAAGACGGGCTAGGAATTCTTCGACTATTTAGGCAATTGGTTTAAGTAAGGCGACGTTATTGTAATAGTAGAGAGGGCTTTAATATAATTTAAACAATCCGGCAAATTCTTTAACTTTAATAATTTCGAAGCCTAATTTATAATATTGGCCGACTATTATAATTATAATATAATTACTAAAGTACGTATACTAAAGTAAAAGGTATTTAAAAATTTAAATAAAGTTTTATTTTATTAGCCTAATTAATTTAGCCGCGACGAATAAAAGGAATAGGTAATTCTTTACTACAATTTAGTTAGGTCTTTAAAAGATACTACTTTCTATAATAATAGTAATTAGGGTATTACTAATAGTAATAATAATAATAGTAGTAGTAATAAGTAGAAAAACCCTAACGTTATAGAGATTAATTGTATTAAATTTAAGGAGATTTATAAAGACGTTCTATAAAAGCGTTATAATAAAGGTAATTATATAAATTATAGCTAAAGTAATTATATAGTTTATTAATATATTAATAATATTTATTTTAGTAGTAAAAGCAAATAGACCGGTAATAAGGGTAAGAATCTAGGCATTACTATAAATAAAAAAGCCGCTACCCTAATTACTAACCGGATTATAGTAGAAATAATTATTCTAATTACCCCGGCTACTCCGGCTCCGGCTATTCTAACCGCCCCGGCCTAATAGGGAAATAGCAAACCCCAAACCTAAAGTATAATCGGAGGTATTTAAATAGGATATAAAAAAGGATAGAAATAAAGGGATTAGTTATTAATAAACTAAATATTCGATAAACTTTTACCTATTAGGGTAATAAACGACTAAATTTAAATAATTTAGAATTCTATAGACAAAATACAACCCTCTTATCTATATACTTTTAATATCCCTAATATAATAACGAAGTAAAATGTATATTATTAATTAATTCTAACTATTTTAGTAAGGCCTTTATCGACCGCTCTTTTACTAAAAGAGCATATTTAGAATTTAAACGTTTAAAAAGAGTAAGGCTATTATATTTAGTAAATAACGGGTTTAAAAAATAAGTAGAATAATACGTTGAAATTATAATACATATCGGGGAGTATAAGGAAGTTATTAAATTATTTATAGCCGATTTAGTAGTAAAATACTTAATTATTCTAGGGTAGCCCTAGTTATAACTCTACAATTTAAATATCGATTAGGTATTTAATAAAATTACTTAAAACGTAGTATACGTTAATACCTATATAAATTAGTAGTAACCTTTAACTACTACGGCTATAGAAGTCCTTAAATTTATAGCCGCGTTTAAAATAATAGAAATAGAAGAATATTTAGAGATAGAATTAGCAAATTCAAATACGGATTTAAATTTGGATATAAATATAGAAGTAAACGAGGCTAGGAGGATGTAAAAGGTATTAAAAAGACGATAAATTATTAATAGTAAAAAGCTTACTAAAAAGGAATTATAAATATTAATTTATATTATAGAAGTACTTAAAGGCAATTAAACTATAATAATAGAACTATACTCGTAGCCTACCGTAGCGGGCGATTTCGAAGAACTATACAATTCCGATAGGAAGCCTAATAAAGTCAAAGTAATAGTCGAAATTAAAGGAGGTCGCAAAATATAATTAATAGTAAGATTAGAACGGGTTAAATATATTTACTTCTACAAATTTAATTTACCGGCAAAAATAGGCCCGTTTAATTTAAAGGACTTCAAATTCGTTAACGCTTATACCTTTATATTTACGTCGAAGATAAAGGGTATTTATATTAATTCAACTAATTAAATAGAGCTTTAAGAAGCCTAGAAAAATAAATTATATATTTCTATACTAACCCTATTAGAAGATGCCTAGCGGGAGATTATATAAAAGAAGGGTAAGTTGTATAAATAATACTTTAAGAATAAAGAAGTCTACGAATTTATTAATATTTATAAAGCAGAGGTAGTAAAAGAACGGATTTTAACTACGTCCTTCCGGCCGGGCGAATCGGCTAAAGAATTCGTAAACCGGGTTTATAACTTTAATAACGGGACTCTAGCCCTTAAATTAAAACCGGAGGCTTTAAGACCCCGTTAATTGATATTGCTAATTAAAATTTATAAAATTTATAATATTATAGAAGAAAATACGTAGAAGTTTATAGAAAAGTTAATAAGGCCGAAATATACTTCGGAAGAGATTAAAGCTAAATTCCTAAACGAATATAAAGACTTTTTAGAAATAATTAATCCTATAGACGCTGACGTAATATTAGAATATAAGTCCTATAATTATAAGATCGAGTTAAAATTAAGGATTAAGAAGGTATTACTATATTCGAGAGTTAAATCTATATTACTATAAAAGTTTAAAATTATTAAATAATAATTTAACGATAATTTAGCTAAGGGATTTATTCGACTCTTAACGTCCGATGTAGCCTCCCTAGTACTATTAATATATAAATTAGGCGGTGGTATAAGAATTTGCGTTGATTATAGAAGTATTAATAATATTTCGCTAAAGAATAAATACCCCTTACTATTAATTAAGGAGACCTTTAACGCTATTTATAAAGTAAAGTAGTTTATTAAAGTAAATATTATTATAATATTTAATAAATTACGTATAGTAGAGGGCTACGAATAGTTAATAATTTTTATTACTAGGTTTGGCCTTTATAAGTCTTTGGTATATCCGTTTAAATTATTGGGAATATTAGTTTTGTTTTAGAACTTTATTAATAATATATTATATAATATTTTTAATATTTATATAATAGCCTACTTTAATAATGTTTTAATCTTCTTAGAGATTTATAAAGATTACGTTAAATACGTTTAGGAAGTACCTTAACGCTTAATTGATATAGGCTTATAAATTAATATTAATAAATACGAATTCTATATATAAAAAATTAAATACTTAGGCCTTATTATTACTCTTAGTAGTATTAAGATAAATCCCGAGAAGGTAGAAGTAGTTATTAAATAGGAAGTGCTAATAAGTAGGCGCTAGCTATAGTAATTCTTAGGTTTTACTAACTTCTATAGAAGGTTTATCGCGGGTTTCTTATATATAGGTAAACCCCTATATAAATTAATAAAGAAGATAATCAATTAGTATTAGGATAAAGAATATAATAATGTATTTAAACTATTAAAGATAGCCTTTATATTAGTACTTATATTAAAGATTTATAATTAGGAGAAGCCTATAATAATAGAAGTCGATACTTCGGATTAGTCTATAAGAAGTACCCTATTTTAAATATATAACGGGGAGTTATACTTAATAGCCTACTTTTTAATAAAGTACTCCGCGGCTAAATATAATTACGATATTTACAATAAAGAATTACTAACCGTTATTAAGGCGTTAGAAGAGTAGAGGCCGGAGTTAGAAGGTATTATATAACCTTTTAAGATTATTATAGATTATAAAAACTTAAAAACGTTCGGAATTACGAAAAAGCTTACCCTTAAGTATATAAAATAATTAAAATTCTTATTATAATTCAATTTCACAATTAAATACTATTCCGGATTAACTAACGTTAGACTAAATACTCTAAGTAGGAAGCTAGAATACGTTCTTAAGGATATAGAGGATAATAAGTTAAAAGTTAGATAGAAATTACTTATTAACCCTAATTATTTCGATAAGGAAACGTTTAATAACTTAATAAATATAAACGGCGAATCTTTTGTTATAAATATAATAAACGATAAGGGCGAACCCCTAGTAATTTATATGCTAGAGGATAGTGTTAAAGAAGACGACGACGAAGGGTTAGGTATTTATATAAATAATTTAATAGACCTATTATATACTAATTCCCCTATAATAGTAAATATTCGTAAAACTATTAAATTAAGTATCTATTGGCCTAAATATATAAAAAAGATTATACGTATACCCTTTACCGAATATTATATAGTTAATAATAAAGTAATATTCCGGGATAGATTAGTAATTCCCCTAGATAATAAAAAGGTTTAACTAGACCTAATCTATTGTATTTACTTATTAGTATAAAGCGGCTATTTAGGTAGGGATAAAACGGTAGCGTTAATATATAAGTATTAGTAGTTAAGTATAATTATAACGGTTAATATATATTATAGAGTATATATATTATATAGTAAGATAAAGGCTATAAGGATATTATAGGCTAGATTTCTCAAATAACTACCGATTCCGTACGCCCTATAGAAAGATATCTCTATAAATTACGTTATTCTATTCCCTAAATTTTAAAGGGCGGGCAAGGGCGTAGAATATTAATATATATTAGTTGTAGTAGATCGTTTGACTAAGATAAAGCATTTTATTCTAATAGAAGGTCTTATAATTAAAGAGTTGGTAGAAAAGTTTATTAATTATATTTATACCCTTTACGGGTTGCTAAATACAATTATCTCTAATAAAGGTATATAATTTATATTTATTTTCTAAAAGTATTTATTTTAACGACTAAGTATTAAATTAAAGCCTATTACGCCCTATTATAAGGAAATGAATAGCTAGATTAAGAGGATTAACGTTAAAATAGAATAATACTTATATACGTTTATTAACTAGATTTAAGACGATTAAGTAGATTAGCTACTTTTAGCTAAATTCTAGGGGAATAACTTAAAGTCCGTATTTACTAATATTATTCTATTCTTTACTAATTATAAGTTTTACCCCCGGATAAGTACGGAACCGTCTATTCCGGTACTTCTAAATATTATAAAGGTATAAAAAAAGTAAATATTTAGGGCTAATTAGCTAATTAGCCGATTTAAAGAAGTTTAGGACTTTGTAAAAGCTTTAGCGAGATAAGCCTAAGAACGATACGAGGCCGTAGCTAATATTTATCGTATAAATACTTCTAAGTATAAAGTAAGTAACGAAGTAATATTGAATATAGTTAATTATATAATAGGACGGCTATATAATAAATTAGCGCTACGCTTTAAAGGGCTTTTCCGTATTATAAAGGCTAATTCGCATATAATAGAGTTGGTTTTATTAAAGAATATAAAGGTTATTTATATTGTTAATATATTCTGTATTAAGCCTTATATTGAGGGGTTTTTAGGTTAAAAGGAATTAATAAYRGACGTTAGGGCGAATAAGGGTATAGTCGTTACTAGAACGGATAATTTTGAGGAGGATAGGCGTTAAGAGTTCTAAGAATTACTAGATTATTAGAAGATTGAGGGTATTTAGAACTATTTAGTAAAGTAGATTTATTACCCGTTTGATTAGTAACCGGCTAATAATTTAGACGGCTATTACGAATTAGTTTGGTAATTTTATAATAAGTACCTAAAATTCAATCTTCTATACCCGAATTTTAGGAAAGGTTAAAAGGTATAGTAAAAAATAAAGACAATATTAAAGGACGAAGTCCCGTCTCTAATCCCCGCTATAGTAGTTCCAATAGTAGATAACCGATAAATTCGACGAAGTGCGAAATTAAATAATAAGTAATTTAAATACCGAATAAAAAATTAGTAAAAAAGAGGAGTTTAGCCCGATTTATCCGCGTACTTTAATTAAAACCTCTAGTATATTCTTTTTTAGAGTAATTATTATAGGCTTGAGAAATAATATATCTTATAGTAATCTTATATTTCCTATTCCCCTAGTAATAGATATACCCTCGGTAACGGATAGAGTTAATAGTTAAGATTGGAGAGTTAGAATTAGTATAATCTTTAAGAGAGATTAGAAAATTAGAATTAGTATAAAAACGGTAATTATAAATAGGAATCGAATAAAGGGTTTCTATATTATTTATACTAATAGCGGCTATTATACGTCTACGTAAACCGTTATACTACGAACGTCTTTATAATACCCTTTACGGGGCTAGTAATAGTAGAAATAATAAGAGGGGGTTATATAGTATAATTAGAGTAATTGGAAATTATTTACAAAGTGTAAGAGGGTTTTCAAATATAATAATAGACGTCTCGGTAAAAAGGTTATATCTAATAATATTTTAGCTAGTATTTAGCTTTTAAATAGGAATTTAGGCGCTAAATAACCTCCTATTTTAGTACGCGGGTTCGTAGCCCCTAATTAAATATATCTGCGGGAGTTAGAAAGGGGCCTACTTTAGTAATAATAATAGCAATAATAATATAAAATAGTATTTTTCGGCCGCGGGGGCCTTATTTTAAAAAGGGGTAATATTATAGGTATTACTACCCTATTCTTATATATAGGTGTATATATATATATACTACATTAATACAGCCAATTAAGTATAGCTATCTAGCTACAATACATTTAGCGGTCTAGGTATAAACCGCTATTATATAATATAGTAGCTCTAAGTGGGTCTATGCCTATAGACTTACTGCCCTATACCCTATATAGTTCTCGTACGCGCACAGGCTTCTCTTCCTATTCCTCGCACAATAATCAAAGTCTTACCTTAGTGCTTGCTCGCGCCCCGTGACAAGTAGTCTTCTAAGTACCTTATTTTCTAATTCTTAGAAGGTTTAAGGGTTTCTAGAAGACTACTTTTAGGGGAAACCTCTAAGTACTTTTTTTTTTCTAAGGGTTTTTTCTTTCTTTCTTTTTTTTTCTTTTTTCTCTGTCTTTATTTTTTTTTCTGTCTTTTTTTTTTCCAATTTTTWTTTTTAATTTTTTTTTTTTTTTTTTTAACTTTAAAAACTTTACCTCAAACGGGAATCGAACCAAGGACCTCAGGAAAAAAAGAGCACTATAAATAACCACTTAGCCACTAGGCCAAATTGTTTCTAAATTTTAAATTCAACCTTCTCCTTTATCAAGGGAAAGTAGGATAGGAAGGAAGAGCTGACTTTAAAAAAAAAAATTTCCAAGTTTTTTTTTTTTTTTTTCGTTATAGCGCTTACGCCCTATATTATAGGGCATCAAACATTGGATGTCAAATCAACATTAGAAATCAAGGCGGTACCTCCTAGACATTGGATGTTACAAAACGCATTTTTCCGCTATGGTAGGTGTCCTAGTCTCCTAGAGACAAACAGGACTTGAAGTCTCGCGATGCATTGATGGCGCATCTTAGCGTGCCCACCGCGATCATCGCGAGTGGATTGAAGAAACGGGAAAACTTGAAAGAGTGGTGCCCAATTCAAGGAACGATGAGAATTGAAAGAGCGGAGAATAATATCTGAGAGAGATCAAAATCATTATACAAGCACAATCCAAGGAGTGTTGCTGGGATAAAAGATATTAGATGGCTAAATTCAACACTTTTGGACTTCAAGGTCAACTTCAGGACATAAGGAAATGAAATAGAAATCGTCTGTATTGGGAACGTACCTAGAGGTACCTGTAGAGTAGGTACAGTAGAGGTACACTAGCAATCTTAACTTGCACGAGGGTACAGGACTAACAAGAGCAACATAAACTTCCAGGCGGCGCCTATTGCGATGACTTGAACTATGTACACGCTTCCTCTAACCAACGCCATATTAAACCCATTCCGAATATAAAGGCATCCACTGTACCCTGACCCGGCACGGCCCCCAATGCTATATGTATCTAACGGTACTACTGTCGGACATGGACGGTATGTACTAATAATATTCCTGTATACATTTCGATCCAAATACGTTTCCCCAACTCTTATATCTAGTTAGTTATATAAGGATAGGCTGATCCGCCTATCCTTCCCTTCTTTTCTTCTCTTCTCTTTAATTAATTCAAGTATTCCAAACTATTTTGTTTACCTTCGTATTATCGTACACTTAATAGACCTCGATAGATTATAAGCCCGGAATATACAATACGTAATTAAAATCATTATTATTATTATTAATAATTTTGTTTAACCCCGACTCCACTACCTTCTCGTTATTATTTGACGATAACCTTAATTACGTATTAAAATTGGAACTTTATTATTACTAGAAACCGCCGCTATTGTAATACCCGAAACTCCGATTCGGACCCGAATTTATAATTTCTTTATTTACCTTATATAATTTTATAGGAATATATATACGGTATATCGCTACCCCTACTAAGTAATTTAAATATTATATTTGTAAATACCCCTACTATAATTTACGGCTATATATCCATCTACTTATTATTATTCGCTATTTAAACCAAATTGGTTTCGTATATTTAATTTATAATATTATATTTATTCTATTTAATAACGGTTTTTCTAAAAAAGTAGAAGACGTTCTCTATTTACTACCTTCCCGTTTACTAATTTATTATATTTCGGGCTTTCCAACGCCCTTACCTCCGCTAACTCTTTTAAATCCCCTAAATATTTAGAGATTTACTATTATATCACTACGCTTGTATTCTAATATTTAAGATTTTTATTTAGTATATCTAAATTATAAGTCCCTATGGTTTACTATACTTAAAAATAGGTTTAATATTAATAGTTATTCTAATTTGCCCAAATTTACCGATATAAATAATTAGGCTAAATAGGACCGGGCTATCCGACGATACGTATTTATTTTAGGTATAGGTTACGCCCTAATTAGTAATGAACCCCCTACTAAAGGCCTATTCTAAAATTAATATAATTATAGTATTATATATATTAATTAGCCTATATTTTAAGATTAGTTCTTGAATATAATTTTAAATTGTATTAATAGATAAATCCTTAGCCTATTAAAAACCCCTACGCCCTTATTAAAACTTATTACTATAATACGTAAGACTTTAGAACGCTTTGCTAATATAATCCGAATTAGTAATTAAATAGGACTATTTTATTAAAAATTAGTCTAAAAGTAGGAAGGATTAACCCTTATTAATTTTAATAGTATTTCTAAATATACCTAAAATTATATCGAAATTTATAAAATTATAATTTGCTTAGACAAATCCCTATAAATCCCCGAACCGCTCCTAATCTATTGTTTTATATAAGGTTTAGGTAACCGATATTACTAATTTCGGGAGAACCTTTTCTAAAATAGCCGCGTCCTACCTATCTGGAAAAAAAATAATAAGATTTATAAGTCCGGAATTACTCTAGGAGAGGTTATTTCGAATACTAAAATTTCTAAAATAGAGTATAATAATTAAAAAGAATTAAAGGAAAAGGAATAAAAGGTATTCTACGCTATTAAGGCGGCCGTTGTAAAGGGTAAGAGAAAGTTCACTTAATTTCCCTATAGCGTGTATAACGACTCTAAATATAGTAATGAGCGCTATTTTAAATAGTATTCTGAATTATATTTACAATTTAAGGAATTATACTTAGGGAAGTACCCTATAAAATAACCCCAAAACTAAAGCGGCTACTAAAAAAATAAGGATTCTACTAATAAATAGTAATATAATTATTTATCGGCCGGTAACGCTAACCCTAACGCCTTTAATATTAAAAATTTATTTTTTATAAGCGAAGTCGACGAGCCCTTATCTAAACGCCGACGGGCTTAAGAATCCCCCCGTCTAATTATTCCGAAGAATTAGGCTATTGAATTAATTGGTATTAAGTATTCCCCGGAACGGCTAAATATAATAGTAATATTATTCGTTATTATTTTACCCCTTAAATAGTCCTTACTTAATTTGGTTATTTTTATATTATCTATTACTAGCAGTGTAAATTCTTTTTTAAATTCTTTAAAGGACTTGTACGTTTTTAATATAAGTACTACTAACTATTTTATCTACTGTACCGACGGCTTTATTCCTTCTTCTCTTCGCTATTATAACAGCCCTTTAATTTTCGGTATAGGAAATATCTCTTTTACGCCTATTTATATTAGTACTTTTAAGGCTCGAATAGTTCTAAATAGTAAGCCGGGTTATTTACTACTAATTAATATATATTTATACCCTACGGTTGCCTATAACCTTATTTCTATATCCTAATTCCGTAAAGTTAGAATTTCTTATAATATTACTATATTAAACGGCCGCCTTACCGCCTTTTCCGGTATTCAATTCCGGTTCTTTAGTTTTAAAATCGGCGGATTATATTTCCTCGATTAAACTAATTATTTTGCCGCTACCGACGTCGCCTTAAAAGCCTACTATTTTTCTAATAAAATTATATAATTATAATATTAGTAATTAGGTTATTTTAACGAAGGGAATTTGAAATTATTATAAATAATATTTATAGGTATGAAATTTATTAAAGTAGCCTGTTTTTATAAGAATTGTACGGCTAATAAGTTAAAATAGGTTCCCTATATTAGATTTATTCGCTATAATACCCAATTATTAGAGTAGGTATATTTAAATATCGCCGGCCCGTTTATAGCGGACGGCGTAAATAGGGAGCGATATTAGCTTATTATTATTAATAATTTTACTTAATATATTTAAATCTATATTTTAGAATAAAAGTCGGACCTATACGATAAATTTACCGAATAGGTTAATTGTTACGAAACGACGGAGTATAGAGTTCTTAATATATATTTAGATTAAGTTGGAGAGAATATTAGTAACGAATTAAAAGTATAGTACCGTGACTGCTATATAGTATTATATTATACGGCTATAGAATAGTATTAATAAAATAGTATTACTAAGAGATTTAACGGTATTTTACTAGAATAAATTACTATTATACTTTATTAAATTAAATTTGCTTTTAAATATTAGCTATATTTAGTATAGTCCGTTATGTATTTAAGAAATCGATTACTAAGTTTTATTATTAGTAAAACCCTTTACGAAGCTTGGTTTGGCGATAAACCAGACCTTTCCTACTTCTGGGTATTAAGTTTACCCGGAATTTACTATTTAATTAAGAAGAGTTTCTAAGGTAAATTCAACCTCGTTAGATCCCCTTATTAATTATTTGGCTATAACGGTTCCCGGAATTATATTGTACTAATAAATAAAAACTGGATTATTATTTCCAATAATATAATTTTTAATAAATAAATCCCCTATATTATTAACTATACTACTTTTAAATATTCTACGGTTGCGGGTAAGTGCGAAGTAGAATTACATAGCCTACCCGCAATTTAATTCATCTTTAATTTTGGGGGAATTTTATATTTTAGGGGAGATTTATAATTTGGAGGAGTAATTCCTTCGGATAATCCGCCTATTTATTTAGGGGGAGATTCTAATATATTTAAATAATTAGATTCTACTGCCCTTAATAAGACCTCTGAACTACCGGCCTTATTAAATTTACTATTATTATTATTACTATTATTTATATAAAATTGTATTATCGTTAGAAGAGTACTAAATTTTTACAATTAGTAATACGTTTAAGAAGTTATTAACCATTACTTTGAATTATAAGCACTATTACCTTTATTACTAAACCCCGAAATTACTATTTTATTACTTTGCGCTTTCGTTAGTATTACTATTAACGACGATATTTAAAATACTCTATAGGAATTAAAGAACTACTAATAAGCGCTACGAGATCTTTATTGGCCGAGTTGGAAGTAAATTATAAATAGTAAATATAATTCCCTAGTAAATAATAAAATTTGGAATTTGGTATTAAAATCCGCTAAACGCTATATTCTATCCGGTAAGTAGGTATATAAGATTAAAACCGGTATTAATAGTAAGATTATATAATATAAAATTAGATAGGTCGTTAGAAGTTTCGAGTAATAAAAAGGTATTAATTATAATAAAACGTTTGTAATTGTAATTAAACCTATAAATTATAAGCTAATTTTTGTTATTGCTATTATATTCGATTTAGAATTCGAGTAAATAGATATTTATACGGCTTTTCTTTATAGTAAAGTGGAAGAGGAAATATTTATAGAATAGCCCTTAGGTTTCGATTAGGATTAAGGGTTTGTATACTATTTAAATAAGGTATTATACGGTTTAAAGCAATTATTACGAATCTAATATAATATACTATTAAGTTTCCTAAAGAGCTTTGGCTTTTTACCCCTTAGTATAGACGATAAAGTATTTATTAAAGGGTATATTTATATTGCTATTTATATTAATAATTTATTTATCGCCGCCCTATCCAAAATTGAAGTGTAATTATTAAAGAATACCTTTAATAAGCGTTTTAAAATAGCCGATATAAGTTCTGTTTCGTTTTATTTAGGTATAAAGATTATTTGCAATCGCCCTAATTATATTATTCGCTTCTCTTAAAAGGTATATTTAGAAAAGATTATTTAGTAATTCGGTTTTTGGGAAATTAATTAAGTTAAAACGCTTATATAAGCGTTTAAAATCGAAGAATTAATCGAAGATTTTAAAACTAATAACAAAACTAAAACCTAATACGTTAGCGCTATTAGTTTACTAATATACGTAATATTTAGTACCTGTTTAGATATAGTATTTATAATATCTTTTTATAGCTAATATATAACTAAACCTATTATAGCGTATATCGGCGTAGTAAAGCGGATTTTCAAGTACTTACGTAGTACTATCGGATTCGAGCTAGTATATTTAGAGGATAAATTCGAATTATTAATTAGTTTTATAGACGTAAACTGGGCCGGTAATTCCTAAAAGCGCCGGTTTACTTTTAGCTATATATTTAATATTAGAAGCGCTATTATTAATTAGAGTTTAAAAAGATAGGCTATTATAACCCTATTATTTTGCGAAATAGAATTAATTAAGTAGACGTAAATTATTAAAGAGGTAATTTAGTTATAACGATTATTAAGAGAATTAGACGAGTAGTCCGTATTAATAACTGTTATTTATAGTAATAATTAAGGAGTTCTAATTTTAATAAAGAACCCTAAGTTTTATACTAGGATAAAATATATTGATATATAGGAATTCTTTTATTATAAAAAATAGGCTTCGGAAGAAGTCGATTTTAAGTATATTTCTATTAGCGAATAAATTGCTAATAGATTAATTAAAGTATTACCCGTTAATAAATTCATTTAATTCCGCAATGCCCTAGGACTACGCTAAAAACCATTTTTTGCTATTAAATATGTCTTTTAGCGGCTTTAATACTCTTTATACGCTATATTTTATTATATACCCCTATATATTACTATTTTAATACTATTTAATTATTACTATCTTTCGGGTTTTTATACTATCGCCTTTATATACCTACCGATTATTGGTCTGGGCTATATACGGTTAGATTAGTTAAATTACAATTGTTTAATTCCCGTAAAATTCTCTAGTATAGGAAATTTTAAAAATCGATTTACGACTACCTATTTAATTAATTAGGTTGTACTTTTAAAGAAAACTACGTTATCCTAGCCTATCCGGGTTATTATCGCTTACTCGGGTTATTTATTTCGTCTACCCGGGTTATTTACTTGCCTACCCGGTTGTTCTATTATTTATACTATTATTCTATTTAGTTCGACGAGCCGTTTTCAAATCTAGTTTTAATTTTACTATATCTGCTGTATACGACAAGCTATATCTGTTTTTCCCTATTAACGGATTATTATTTTTCTTTTCTTTTCTTTATTAAAATCGGATAATATAGAGACCTTTTTACCTATTGGGTTTTTTATTGGCTTGTGCCCGATATATATTCTAAATAGCTTCGTTTTCTCACTGTATTTAGATCGAGGGGGAGTGTCGGATATGGACGGTATGTATTAATAATATTCCTGCATGCATTTCGATCCAAATACGTTTCCCTAATTCTTGTATTTAGCTAGCTATATAAGGATGGGCTGATCCGCCTATCCTTCCCTTCTTTTCTTCTCTTCTCTTTAACTAATTCAAGCATTCCAAACCATCTTGTCTACCCTCGTGTTATCGTATACTTAGTAGACCTCGATAACTACTTAGAGCTATCTCATAAATAAACAAGCCATTCTCCCTATATAGCTCCTTGCCGTCCCTAAGACCTGCTCCAAGTTCCATTATAAATCCCCACCATCTCCCTTTGATACTCCATCAGCCTCACCCAATTAATACAACTATGCACTACCCCCCATCCCAAGTTCCCCTTGGTATACTCCTCCGGGCTCCCCGGCGGGGAATCGCTCTCCAGCGTTATGTAATCCGCACACATGATGCTCAACCTCAGATACTCAAAGCAATGTTCCAAGTGTTCTAGCCAGTTATTGTCTACGAACGAGCCGGATAGGGTATTAATCCCCTTGTACACCAGCTGGTTGTACCGCTGCCGGGCGACGTTGACGTAGTGCAGTTGGTGCATGGTGTTGAGGACATAGAAGTTGTTGAGGTTCGGGAGGGAGGCGGCGGAGGGAGGAGGGGTGTTGAACATGAAGAAGGGGGCGCGGATGCCGGGGTCGTGGAGGCCGTATTCTGAAGGATTTTGGAGATAGATGGTGTCAGAGCTTGTGTAGAGTTCTAGTTAGCCACGGTTTTGTTGTCTTTTGGTGTTGTCCAAAGCCGACTTACCCATCGTTATCTGGTCCTAGTTTCTATCCGCTTCTTTTGACGGCCCGATGAACTCCTTGTGGGGGATGAAAGGGACATCTCGCCTGTCGGTGAAGATCTCTCGTGGTAAGGGTGTTCTTGGGTTGATGCCAAAGTCTTTCAACGTCGGCTCACTGGAGTTGGAGCTTGTTGTGAAGTAAAACCCAGTGGCAATACCAACTGTAATGGAGAAGATGGCAATAACTCCGCGGATAACATGCTCCCTCCACCATGATTGTCTGCGAATTGGGATATGGATATCAAGGCTTTTGTCTGACTCTCGACTGGAGTCTAAGTGCCCGTGTGCGCTCAGAAGACTTCCAGTTTCATTGTCCATCTGCAGATATTTCTCGGGTGTTAGATCTTGGGAGTACATGATGAGGCAAAGATGCTGGGAACTTGACTGCGCCTGCCGAAGGGAAAGACCAGAAAGTGCAAAGATGGCACAGGACGTTGGAAGGAGGGGGCGCTCTTACCTCCCCTTCAGGTCAACATCATCAGGACGAAAGTCAAATAGCTGCGATATCGCATCACTCTCCAAATCTTCACATGTCAGCAACGCCGTTCAACCCGTGTAACTCGCGTTAATCGGCCCGGCGCGTTTGACACCTTCCTTAAACATCCACAGCTAAGAACGCCTATGAGACGCAATGTTAGAAAATGTGCATCGTACATAGTGCAGAGCCAAGAACGTAACGAGACAAGCGATCGGAGGCGCACGGCGGGCCGCTTACCGACTGCGGGCCGTGGGGGTCCGCAGAAGCCCCGCCCAGTTTTTGGTCACTGTGTTCCACATTTGTCACTTTTGTTCATTGTCTCTTCTTCTCCTCTCCTCCAGAGGTGTCCCAGATTCAGCTCCGAAGAACTGAGACGCAGTTACACACATTTGAGCGGAGAAATGGCTTTTGGCATGATCTGATTCTCGCAAGCGAGGTGGTGTTTGCGGGGAAGTGACACAAGACTGGCGTCTAGATCACTCTTTGTACCCCTGTTTGCGCAGTCCGGTCCGTGTTATCGGCCTCCCGTGTAAGTGTACAGGTATCCAATGAATCCTGCGGTACTTCATTTGCCACTCGAGCTCGTCGGATAGAAGGGGTGTGGTGAACTGGACGCTAGATGCCGCGCTTACACTGGAGCTTACAGCGCCTAGCACAAGTGTCATCTCGGTGTTGACTTGGCATTTGGCATGTGCTGGAAACCAAAGTTGCTTGCATCTTGGGAATATCTCATCGTGATAGGTTCTGGTGATTGCAACATTGTGTTGATGCCTTGGGCGGAGAATGGCGAGTTTGGATATCCCTTTGCTTGAGGTCTAGCTGTCAGTCTCCTGTCAAGCTCTTTTCTCTGCTCGATCTCTGTCGGGGCCAAACCACTCAAGTCCAGCTGTACAACATCCAACTCCCCAACACGATGCCATCCAGGATCAAGTCCATCTTAGAGTCCGTTCGCTCACCGGACAGTCCGAACTATGGGCGGATTCGCTCAGATGACGACGAAAAGCTTGAGGACGTCCAGCTCGATACACCAATTCAAAGCCACGCCTTCGCTAGAGAGCGGCGCAATAATCGCATTCTTCTCATAGCAGTGCCTTTCCTCTGTTTGGGATGGCTCACAACAGTGGCATTCTGGTACAAGACCACACCAAGAAACAATGGACCTCTGCATGTCTACTCCAACACCCCCATCCCGAAGGAGGTATTCATTCCTGTGAGAAAGGTGTTTCAACCAGATGAACGGTATATCGGTGGCACAGCGGAGGTTGAGCAGGAATGGGACAAACTGGTCGCTGGTTAGTATCGTCTAAGCCAAAAGTTTACATGATATGATCATGAACTGACCGAGCCCGACAGGCCATGATGCCGTCTGGATTGAGAACCCCAAGAAATGGGGACTTCATCAGGGAATCGTCGCCCCGTACGATCACCCAGACACTCCGGTCCCGAAGCCACAAGACTTCTACGTCATCTCCATTCTTCACCAGCTGCACTGTCTGGTAAGAACCTCCCTGTTACCCAGTTCCGTCACCCTTTCCCAAACGAAGTCTGACAAAATGCTCTTTCAGAACATGATTCGCTACCAATATTACGTCGAAAAGAACAAGAACTCCGAGTCCGGAATGACCATGCGAAAGAGGGACAACCTCGACGAGGAACTTGGACCGGACCCAGACGAGGACTTCAAATGGAAGGTCCACGTCGAACATTGCTTCGAGTATTTGCGCCAGGGAATCTCCTGCGGCGGTGATCTGATCATTGAGGGAAACAGTCCCATCAAGGTTGGAAAGGGCCATGCAACGTCCGTAACCGGTTGGGGTGTTGAACATGATTGCATTGACTTTGATAAGTTGAGACAGTTCCAGATTGAACAAGAGGCGAAGTATAACCTGACGTGGCAGAATCCTCGGTAGAAGTAGTACTACCTAGTTGGTCAATGAAATAGAAACCGTTGTCATAAGAAATGGGCTGAACTCGAGGAAGCTTGCATGTCCACGACTGAACTTTGACCAGGGG
This sequence comes from Neurospora sp. CHS-2018c, assembly GCA_009806235.1. Taxonomy (NCBI): domain Eukaryota; kingdom Fungi; phylum Ascomycota; class Sordariomycetes; order Sordariales; family Sordariaceae; genus Neurospora; species Neurospora sp. CHS-2018c. The sequence continues at coordinate 652,079 of RAPC01000027.1, forward strand.
TGATGTTGTAGGCCTCTCGAGCTCATACTCATAGGCTAGACACTTGAGCACCGCATTCACTTCCAAAGAAGCACGAGCTCGAAAGGCGAAAAGGACAAGAAGTGCAAGACGGGGGAAGATGCGGATACACACGAAAGGTCGGGGGGGGCAAAGGGATACGCAGGAGAAAGGACTGAAGTTTGTTCCCTAAAAACGGAAAGATTGAGGACACGGAATTTCTTGCAACTTCGAACACGCAAAAGACATGGACATCACCACCGTTACCAACCCATCTCAAACCGCAACCGCACCCACAGACTCCTTCATCACGTCCCCCGCAATCTTCTCCGGCACCGCCACAGTGGCCGGCGCCTCCTTTGGCAGCCCATAAACACTAACATCCTCATTCATCCCCTGGTTAATCCACACCTGCCCAACCACATCCGGTCCAAAAACCAACAGTTGCCTCAATCCCACATCCACAAAACCCAAGCTCCTGAATACCGCACCACTGGCCTTATTCGCCGGGTCGTGAAGTCCCAGGATATCCTTCATCCCCTGCACCCTCTCGACATACTCCATCAGTCCCTGCGCCGCCTCTTTCGTATACCCCTTCTTCATGTACTCGGACAAAATCGCAAACCCCAAATCCGGCGCGGTATAAGATCCAGGCTCATCCCCGCGCATCAGCGACACCGTACCGATGGGCGTGGCGGAGGCCAGATCGTCTGGGTTCGCAGGGTTGCGGAGAGAGAAGAGGTAAGTGCCGTAGCCATTGCGGGCGTGTTCGGCGCGGAAGCGGCCCTCGAGTCGACGGCGCGCGACGTCGCGGGTGGTGACGAGTGTCTTGCCTTCGTTGGCGATGAATTCGGGGGTGTTGTAGAGGGCGACGAGGAAGTCGCAGTGCGAGTCGAGGTCGGGTTGGAGGTAGGAGATGAGGAGACGGGGGGTCTCGATTTTGAAGGTGGGGTCTGACATGGTGGTTGGTGGTGAGGTGGTGGTGTGGTTGGATGAGAGGTGGGTTTTGGGTGTGCTTTTCGTCCGATGTGTGATTTAAGGTGGTAGTGTTTTTGAGATGAATGTCCTTGGAAGATGAAAGTCCTCTCAGTTTCTTTTGCTTCGTGAAAGTGTAAAAGGGCAGGAACAAATATCGTGAAGAAGGCAAGAGGGAATGAGGACCTGAAATACTTCCGCCGCATGAAACCATGCAGTTGACGACTTTCCTCTTTGGGGTAACACAGCGACCAGCGCTGGGCGGTGCGCGCCTACCAAACGTCCGCTGTAACCTCAGAAATCAGCACTAAAACAGGTGAGTCAGTGATGCCTACTGAACAGTTACATCCCCATGATGGAGGCAAGGTCCTTGCAGTTGAACAGGATCGTGGTTGCAGCGGATGTCCGGGATAAAACATCAATGTTCCAGCGGGAAAAAGCTACAAGGTTTCAATCAAAGATCATGACTCAAGATTGCAATTTGGAATGGTGAAAAGAGGCGATGCAATGCATTGAAGTTTTTGTTGGTGATTGTGGTGAGGCGGGAAGTAAACAAAGCCCCTGAAAGTACCGTAGCGGGAAAATAGGGAGATTGTGAAGCCTTTGCGGGGGTTTAAAGGGTAGTTATGCTGCATAGAGTTTGCAAACAAACTAGAGTTTGCACTCATGGGGAATTCTGATTGGTTAACTCATTTGCTCCCTAAAAAGATCGCTAAAGTTAAAGATCTCTAGCGGTCTCTTATAGAAGTAGAAGGCTGGTTGGTCGCTCCTTCCCAAAATTCCAAAGTGTCCAGAAGCCAAAAAAAAAAAAAAAAAAAAAGAAAAAAGTTTTGACGATAGTTCTTTCCCGGAATTCAACGCTCCCCTATATCAATGAGGTCATCGAAGCCGCTATCCATCAATTGGGCCAGTGGCTCAATGGTTCTCGTCGTCGCTCTCTTTCACGATGTCGCCAGTTCGATCCCGCTGGTGGTCGTCTTTTTTCGCGCGAAAAGTTTCGCGCGCGAATAGCTTCATTCGGACTTCGAAGTCGAAGTCTTAGACCACCAAGAAGACTACTATAATAACCACTAACTAACGACCCTTATAGGGGCCTTTCAGAAGGTCCTTATAGGGGTCTTTGGCTTTTACCATTTTGCACCCAAATCTGACCAATCAGGTGTTGCGCTGAGTGCAAACCGTAGTTGACGTGCAAACCCTTTGTGACCTGCCTTCGCTTTAATGCGAACCGACCCTTGAAACACCCTACAAAGCCTTCACGCCCCCCCTATATTCCCGCTTCGGTACCCTAAAATACAGCCCCTATTTCCGCACACTGGATTGTCCCTTAGTGACCACCATGAACATGCGGATGCGGACTCTCCAACATATTCCTGTCCGCCGGGGTATGCGTGACCTTCCCCGGGGGATACCCATCATCCTTCTTATCTGACCGATGCTTATATGCCCAAGCAAACATCTTGTCATAGCTGCGACACATATGCGTTGCTCCAATGCCGTTGATGCCAACCTCCGTAAGTGGCTCAAAAGTCACATCGCCAGCACACATGATGGCCTGGCGGACGTAGTCGATGCAGTGGTCGCGGTGGTAGACGACCTCGTCGGCAGGATAGTCCTTGATGGACTCCGGCTCGTAGGCGTACCGGATAAAGTTGAGACAGTGCAACTGGTGGAACATGCTGATGCCGTACACCTTGCTCGTGTTTGGGCTGTTGGGTGCGGGCAAGCTAGGAGGCAGATCATGGGTGTGTTCGTTTGGGATTTCGACGATGCCGTCACCGGGAGGCATCAAGCGCTTCCAGGCATCGTTGGAGCTGTTGCTAACTCCGCCGTAGAAGCCGTATGGTTGGAAGACCACGGGGGTGTCAAAGACGACTACAAGCTTGCGTTAACAATGGACTTGACGTTGAAGGATTCTGAAGGGCAAAACTCACGATCTGGCTCAAAGAAGTCCGGCTTCGAGCCACAGTTGAACTTCTTCAAAGAAGAGTTGACCCGAGCCCAAACGGCAACGCCGGCGATCAAGAGTAGAACGTTGGCAACAAGTGCACCGACATTCCAATTGAGCAACCTGCTTCCTCTCGAACCATGCCTCGAAAGACCGTCTTCAGACATGAGCCCGTTTCGAAGGAGGTATTGCTTGTCTTCGTCCATGATGGTGTCTGAAGATGAAGAAGATTGTTCCCCAATAGAAGAGGGCATGTTAGAAACTCTGAAGGAAATGACTTGAATGACTTGGGCTTTCTGATTCCTACTTCCACTTCTTAGGTCCAAGATACCCCCATGATATTACACCTTTTTGGCCATTGAAGGCCAAGCGATATGACATACACAAAGTACCTTACTCTGACCAGCACCTCGTGAACTGTGATATTTCTGCCAAGGTTTTTTCTGCGTACAATGTATCGCGAATGGAACCCAAAGAGGAAGCTGGAAGTGAAGCTGCAGCGCGAATCAGCATCTGATGCTTCGTACTGTGTAAGCAGTGCCTAAGCGCACAATCCCACGACGACCATGAAAGTCCAGACATAGACACCGTCCAGACTACCATGATCTCTTACTGTGCTATCAGCAGGCTTCCGGAAGGTTGGTTGAACATGTAATATAGTAGAAACCCTAGTAAATGGCTAAATGCAACTAATCCGGGTTCTATGGGGAGTCTCAGAAAAAGTTACATTTACTGGGCATTTTGCATTTACTAGGATCCCAGTTATATACAAATTGGTGAATCCGGGCTGCTAGTATACTTGCATATACTAGGTAGAGGTAACTTTGTATGGAGTTGCATTTTCTGGGGGTTGCATTTACTAGGGTTTCTACTGTAGTCGACCAGCCAGCACTACGGCCGATGTGCTGACCGGATATCGCCCCGGTGGCAGACTTGGGCCTCTGAGCTCCGGGAGACCGGGGAAAGGGAAGACAGCGAGCTGCATGACACTACCGTACTGTATTCAATGCTCCAGTTGAGCCAGATAAACGTAAACCCAATGGGTTTAGTATCTCCGATAGGCCAGCAGTTACCTCCAGGTTGTAAGCATTGAGCAACGTCGTAGTCATCTCTAGAGGTATGTATCAGGTGATTATTGCCTCGATACCTGTACCAAACCGATAGCGTTGCTTTACCCCGCGAGGACTATCACCAAGAGCTGAAGATCGTGACCGGATCTGACTGAGGCAAGGGGCGATAGAGGCTACAGAGCCACAAGTCCAAGCTTTGAGGTTGACGGTTCTTCATCACCTTCCTCTTCCGGCGCTGGGGTGGAAAGGCGAGACTCTTTTGATGATATGAGCGGTGTCGGACAAACAAGTCAGTTATCGGCATTGCCATCGGGTCAGCAAAGCAGTATGGAGAAACCAAAGACATCCAAGAAGGTATGGCGACATCTTTCCGGTACTAGCAGGCAGTAAGAAGCTGTGTCATGAACCTCTGTGGACTGTGCTCTAGTCCCGGATAGCATTGGACGCAAAAGATTGGTGGACCATGGAGGAGAGGGCCAGATCGTCCTCATATGATATAAGGTACCTAGCCAGCCCATTCTCGACGTCTCAACTCGAAAGCATACCTACCATACTTACCTACCTTACCTGCATCAGTTAGCACACCTCCAACTGCCTTCTTCTCTTTGCAAACCATCACTCCGACAAACCATGAAGACCACGGCCTCTATTACCCTCGGGGCTCTGCTCCTCCCTCTTCTCGCCTCGGCTGCCGCCATCCCCGCATCCACCCAAGCCGAACCCGCCTACGTCTGGGGATCCCGCGGCACCAACAAGCGCGAAGCTTCCCCAGAGCCTGCCACTATCAATGCCGAGCCTGCGTACGTTTGGGGATCCCGCGGCACCAACAAGCGCGAAGCTTCCCCAGAGCCTGCCACTATCAACGCCGAGCCTGCGTACGTTTGGGGGTCCCGCGGCACCAACAAGCGCGAAGCTTCCCCAGAGCCTGCCACTGTCAACGCCGAGCCTGCCTACGTTTGGGGGTCCCGCGGCACCAACAAGCGCGAAGCTGAGCCAGCGCTTGTTTAGGGAAGCCGGGGTCATAGCAACTAAGTCTATGACTTCTTTGGAACAGGTCGATGATGTATGATGTTATGACGGACGGATCGGACGGCGGGCGGCTAGGTACGATGGACGTATAGTTTGTCGGCATCGGGCGGGGTATTCGAGTATCGGTGGACGGGAGCCGTCGAGAGAAATGTGGAGGAGTATCTACGAGTAATTGCTATTAGCCATGGCCATTGTCGTGCCCAAAAGGTACCCAAATATTGATGTTTTTGCAACTTGAATGGTCGCTCTTTGTGGACTGAAGAATTGTGAAGTGCTGGTTTGACCGGCGGGATTCGTGCTCTCGCCTGGAACAAGAGGGGCCCCTCCCAGGCGCTCGGGCACCAACCTGAGTGCTGATGGAGAGGACGAAAAGGACGTCCAACGAGCATCGTAAGGACGTAAGATCTGGTCGTGTTCATATGCGCTCGACGCTGCCGGAACACGCGCGGCACAATTACTTCAACTGTTGATACCGTAGAAGGTATTATGGGAAATGTGCCTCGGCTCGTGGTTTCGAGCTTGACTGTTTGTCGGCCGCAGACCTCCGTGCGGGCTGAATGCATCAAGCGGACACCGCGATAGCAAGCAATTGAGCATTACGTCATTCAGAGATGCCGCACGTTCGATCGCCATCAGCCTTGCATTCCACGTGCGCGTCGCTTCCTCCCGCCCGTCGTCCAATGTTTTTACCCCTGGCCCATCGCTGTGGTTCTCAAAGTGGTCTGGACCTCCCGTTCCTGACCCCGAATCCGCAGCCACCACCCCTAGCAGACACTCGACGGGTTTTCCACCACCAGCCATGCAAATCACTCCATATTTGGCACCCGGGTAGAGACACCAGTCAGAATCCCGATGCCCTGTTTGCATCCGAATCGGAGGAAATCTCCTCACGCTTTACTGGTCGAACCTGCATCTCCAGGGGCACGCTACTATCAGCCCAGTCTTCTCTAAGGTATCCACCCCATGTGTCAGATAAGAGTCACGACATTGAACAGAAACAGGGCTGAAATTGTTGGAAGCATTAGGCAGCAGTTTGATGTTCTGTGTCCAAGTGTCCGGCAAAATGCCCGGTCGAGTATCCCCATTCCCTCTTCGTCTGAGCCGGCTGTGAGCTACACGGACGGCAGGGACTCAGTTAGCTGGAAACAACTTCAACCATAGGGCCAAGAAGTGTTTTCGGGATTCGGTTTGATCGTGGTGGTTAGGTAGGTACGTACCCCAGGCATAAGTGGTTGTCGTTTGTGATGGGAAGCTTGCAAACGACTGCGGTCTTTCAGAGGCAACGACATGGAACGCACCTAAATCTTTCCTCCACGATGTTTGCGCCGACTGGCGGATACTTGACACTGCTGTGCTCTACGCGAATCTATTCCTAAGGTCGCTTGGCCAGATAATACTCATTTCTTGGGGGTATCAGGGTGGAATATCGTGTTTCTGCTTTCTGGGCGGATGCTGGCAATTGTTTACGATGCTTACGAGATTCCCAAACCTCGTGTATCTCGTTCCACCGAGAGCATCTCACCATTACGGCCCTGCATGAGTCACAATTTGACTCCCCTGACCCTGCCTCATTCCTCCATGAACAGCGGAACATCTCTCATCCTTTCCGCACCTGTTCCATTCTAGAGGTAGATATTCGGAAACCACCGGCTGTCGGCTGACGCCTCCAACGTTCCCCTCTCCAGCCTCAGCTGAAGGCGTTCGAGCCGCGCCGAGCCTCCAACCAAGGTACTGCATTAATATTGTGGTGGCGGCGGCAACTCCCAGCTTCTAGATCAAGCAGTTGAGATCGTGAGTGTGCCCCCCATCGAAGGAGCACCGTTGTTTCGCCATTGTTCGGGTGCCTGTTGATCCCACTTCCAAGGGCGCGAATGGGAGGGGCAACGAGTCTGGATCGGGCAGGTCCCAGATGCACAGTTGAACATTGGCATTTCTTATCTTGCTGAATCCCCAACCCGTTGCAAGCCAATTCCTCACATTTCCCAGCTTTCCCACGAAATCAGCTCGGAGATGTAACCACACAACCGAGAACCCCGTACTGTCGCAACTGAACTGCCAGAAACAGCCTAGCTCCGGCACTGCTAGACACTGCAAAACCGTCGATCTTGGTGTCCACCATGTGGTTTTGGAGGGAAACCCCACGCGGTTGGCTGCACTTTGCAGCCACTGATCGGGAAGCAATGCATGGAAGTGACTCGGCAATCGTTCTCACACCTCGATGCAGCCGAGCCCAATGGATCCAATAGACTGCCATTGACTGCTGGAAAGAGGAAGGTGTCTGGGAATAGTTCAGCGTAGCCGCCCAGAAGAGAACGATCGCGTGCTCACCTCTGCATGAACGAACAAACAAGCAAAGAACGCGGGGTTCATGGATGGAGGACCAAACAAGGCCTCGGCGGGCATGCCGACGTTGGAAAGCGTGCGAGACATGGAGGTCCAGCATCCTGAGCCAAGGGGTATAAGATGGCATTGCTGCGCCCTTCATCCGCTTGTTCGGTTGCTGTTTGCTTGATTTGTCGTCAATCGCAAACACTCATCCGACAACATGCGTGCCTCGGCCCTCTTCACCCTCCTCGCCAGCTCGGCCGGCCTTGTTGCCGCCGTCCCTCCTGCCGGTGCCGCCAAGGCCTCTGGTCTCCGTCTCATCAAGACCTCCCCCGACATTAATGGTAACCTGGGGGTTTATATCACCGTACTCACATAGTACGGTTGAATGTAAGCAAACACCATCTCTCAAAATAACCGTTCACCTCAAAATAACCGTTCAACTTAGAATAACCGTTGCAGGCGGATCCCTGGGCTCTGATTGGCTAGATTAATTTGGGAATAGATGCTCTTACCTCTTTTCTACTCTACACTACGAAACTACTCCACGGGGTTCTTTTCCAAGGGTAAGGTAACCAAATCCTCGGTACTCCCAAGACCTCCAACTCGTCGCTGCCCTCCCAAGTCCTCGTCGCCCTCCCAAATCCTCGTCACCCGCCCAAATCCTCATCGCCCGGCCAAGTCCTCGTCGCCCGCCCGGCCAAGTCCAATCCACCAAGTCCAATCCACCAAGTCTAATCCACCAAGTCCACCATCACCACTACCACCACCTCGTATAGTCGTCGCTGTCGCTATCGTTATCATCGTCGCTATCGCTATCGCCGTCACCGTGGCTATCATCGTCAAATAAGCCTACAATATCAATGATGTCAGTTGATGAATTGTGATGGGGATGCGGCCGTACCTGGGAATGTGATGGCCGTCGTTGTTGTTGTTATTATTGTGGTGAGAAGGTTGAAGTTGGGAGAGATGGGGAGCCGACGGGACTTTGGCATTTTGAAGTCCGTCTCTTTCTTTTGGCTTCGACGTCATTCTGTCTTCGACGTCATTCTTTCTCCTATAACACCTTCCTAACCTTCTCTTTTCCATCGTCCCTTCCTAAAAGAGACGCTTACTAGCTCCCGCCCAGCGCACATGGCGCCCCAATTTTAAGTTCAGCCAATCAGAGCTTAGGAATCTGCCTACAACGGTTATTCTGAGCTGAACGGTTATTTTGAGGAGAACGGTTATTTTGAGGATCACGGATGTCGCCGTTCTGTGACGGTTTTTTCTATGGCACGGTTTTCTCGCTCCCCAGATTCCCATTAATGGAGGACAAGGGCACTTGGGTGACTGAGGAGCAGAAGATCACTCAGTACCGCAACAAACGCATCGGCTTTGTCGATATCACCGACATCACCGTGAGTTCCATCACAAGTTCACAACCCCAACCCACATCATGACCCCAACACCCATCAACCTCCCGAACCGCCCTATGTCCAGGACTGTGCTGACCGCAATCAGGACGCCTCGGTCCTCACCGCCCTCTCCAACCCTGACGGTGCTCCTGCCAAATCTGACTTCTCAGCCCAAGCCGTCACATACCCTACCGCTGTCTCCCACCAAACCCAGGTCAACTCCCTTCTCTCCCAGGTTTCCACCACCAACCCTCAGTCGTGGCTGCTCACCCTCACCAACTTCTACAACCGGTACTACAAGTCCACCTACGGCACGCAGGCCGGCACCTGGCTGTATGACACCATCGTCTCCGTCGCCTCCGTCAACTCGGCCATCACCGTGACCAAGTTCACCCACTCGTGGAACCAGCCCTCCATCATCGCCAAGATCCCCGGTACCAGCAGCAACTTGGTTATCGTGAGCGCCCACTATGACTCGACCGGCGGCTCGTCCACCGCACGTGGACCCGGCGCTGACGACAACGGCTCCGGCGTTGTTGTCATCCTCGAAGCCCTCCGCGTTCTCGCCAACGCCAAGTTCGCTCCCAAGGACACTCTCGAGTTCCACTTCTACTCTGCTGAAGAGGGTGGTCTTTTGGGTTCTGCTGCCGTTTTCTCCAGCTACAAGTCCGCTGGCAAGAGCGTGTATGCCGTCATGAACCAGGACATGGCTGGATACTCGCCTAGTGGCAAGATTTCCATCTATACCGACTATGTCGACACCTCGTTGACTGCGTACACCCGCGTTATTGCGACTGCTTATACCGGCGCGACGACTAGCGATAAGTGTGGCTATGGATGCTCGGATCATGCCTCGGCCAGGTCTAACGGTTTCCGTAAGTTGATGTCTCGTGATTCGTGGTGTTGGAAAAGAATTGAATGACTGACCTGTGGTTTCCAGCTGCCGCCTACGTCTGCGATGAGCCCATGGATACCGCCACTCCTTACCTCCACTCTTCCAACGATGTGAGTACTAGCTTTGAGAACCCGCCCCGCGATCATTGTCCGTGGGCTGCTGCTAACTCGATGTCCCCACGCAAACAGGCTTACTCCACCATCATGTGGGATGCTATCCTCCGCCATGCCAAGTTCACCACTGCCTTCCTTGTTGAGGCTTCCTACCTTTAAAGGGCTGTTGTGATGTCTTCCTTCCAATTTTTCTTCTTGACGAGGCTACGATCGAGTTCGCGTGTTAGGAGAGTCAGTGTCATGCCGGCAAACCCAGGGCAGGCACGAGGGGGTCCAATGACACACGAATGTGTCGAGTGGAGTGTTCATGTTGGGAGTGGCGCATGTAACGGATAGCTCCAGGCAAACACTTGGTCGATACCAATGAGAAACACATATTTGAGGCACAAAATCTGAAAGAGATACTCACCTTCCTTTTCTTGCTTCAATGACATCAATCTCAAAGTCAGCAAAACCTCTCCGAGACTGATGATGGGAAACGCAGAATCACACCACGACACACGACCAGCAGACCTTCTCTCACTCTCCCACACTGCGGAGTCCGGCTCTACGGTCGGACAACAGTTGCTCGGCGCTCCAAAATAGAAACGCTCTGCGTGGACGCCCTTCTCAATTATCCACGAGTTTCCAGTGCCCCCCGATCGCCAAGGTTCTCGGCGTGGAAGTTATCAAAGGTCTTCTCAAGCGGGAGAAACTTGTAAAGACAACAGCCAAGGGCTAAGCCTCTCCAACCGCGACGTGCCCAGAAAGTGGTAAGCCAATAAGCCAAATCGCCCGATCATGATCCGCAGCCACGCCTGGAGCCAAGGTCTTGGTGGATGGTTGTGAGCCAATGCAGGCTGCTGGTAAGCACTCTTGGCCGGTATCTTAATCCTAACTGTAAACGCAATCCATGGCAGAGGCATGACTGTTGGTCCCTTTTGCTCCTGAGAACCTCTTGTCGTCTTGTAAAGGAGACGCAAATGGGCAATGACGAGGGTTGCTGCCAAGTTCACGGCTGCATTCTCGAGTTAGATCAGTCGCCGTGGGTGGACGTCCTCTGACAGAAGCATCTTGGTCGGTGGTGATCGTTGCTCTCTTCGAATTCGTCCAGGAATAGTAAGGTTCGTGATTGTCTCAAAGATCATTTAAGAGCCCCTTGCTTTCCGCCCGAGTCCCTGCGTTGGTGACCGAAGACAGTGGAATGAGTTGTTGATCAGTCCATGGGTCATACTCATCCCACCCGTTATCACTTTCGCACTTGCATCCTTCTCTTCTTCAGTGGGCTGGCCCATATATCTTCCTATTGCGAACACTCTACCCCATCCTTTCGTTGTCTCGTACCAGCATCCCTCGTTGTTTCCATCATCAGAAGTGTGTCAACCCAGTGTCAACCACCATAGCTTGCCGGACAAGCGAACCCTTGACCTGTTATCGACTATTCAGACCAGAGATCCTGCAGCAGAACCCACAATAGCCTGTTTGGTCCAGGATTGCTTCCAGCAAGCCACTCGCCACCTACGACGATGCCGAATCTAGACGTCAGCGACCTCAACACGGTCGTCGCTGTTCTCGGCGCCTTCATCATCCTCTTCGGCATCATATCCGTCAAGATCAAGAGCCGTTGGTTCCTCGGTGAAGCCCTACCCGCCGTCCTTATCGGGATCATTCTCGGTCCGATATCAGCCAAATTCCTGGAAAGTTCAAGATGGGTTTCTTCGCCATCCCCCGGGCAAACATCAGCGATCACCCTCGGCCTGATCCGCATCATAATCGGCGTCCAACTAATCATTGCGGGCTACCAGCTTCCGGCCAAGTATCAACTCCTTCGATGGAAGGAGATGGCCCTGTGCTTGCTCCCTATCATGACCATCATGTGGCTCTGCACGACGCTGTGCATGTTGGCGACGGTACCGAATCTTAGCCTCCTGTCGGCGCTAGTCATTGCTAGTTGTGTGACTTGCACAGACCCGATCCTCAGTCAGGCCATTGCGAAGGGTCCTTTCGCGGACAAGTTTGTGGCTCGTGATCTGCGTGAGATCATATCGAGCGAAGCAGGCGCCAACGACGGGTTTGGTTTCCCTTTCCTGATATTGGCTGTGTACTTGATGAGGCATGCCAATGGCGATGGTTCTTCTGGTGGACATGGCGCGGTGGCGGCGGCAGAGGTGGCCGCTCGGAGTGCGGAAGGAGTGGGCAGGCTCGGTGGAGGCGTCGGCGTCGCGATCGGAAACTGGGTGGTAGAGACGTGGCTGTACATTGTGCTTATGTCTGTCGCGATTGGTGTTCTAGTTGGGTTCGGGGCTGGAAAGGCTCTCAAGTTTGCTGTGCACAGGTGTGTCCCAACTCGAGAAGCCGCTCTTCCTGCCAGGACTCGGTGGTTAGTATAGGTTCATTTTGCTGACACGTAACAGGAAATGGGTTGACTCGGAGTCTTACCTCCTCTACCCTACCGCTCTAGGCCTCTTCCTTGTAGGCATCTGCGGCATGCTCGGCACCGACGACCTGCTCGCCTGCCTCGTTCCAGTTCCAGTAATCCTCATGTTATAAGACCGAGAGATCCCCTTCCCCGTTCAGACCTCTTTTCTTGGAATCCCCATCACAGCTTCTCAACCATCTTCGGATCCTAATTCTTCTCCTGTGTTGTGAATAAACACCAGGTGCAACGCCATGAACTGGGACGGCGAGTTTCTCCGCGAGACCGAAGCGCGCCATGACGAGGTCAACTCTTGCATGGACGTCTTGCTCAACTTTGGCGGCTTCATGTACATCGGTACCATTATGCCGTGGAGCGAGTTCCACCAGCCCGACATCACCGGCCTGACGTGGGGACGCCTGGTCGGCCTTGGCTTCCTCGTCCTCCTCTTCCGCCGTATCCCCGCCATCCTTGGCATGTACAAGTTGATGCCAAAGGTGTGCAAGAACTATAAGGAGGCCTTCTTTATGGGTTACTTTGGTCCTATCGGTGCCGGCGCTGTGTTCTACGTTGAGCACACGCGCCACTTGTACCCCGAGCTGGGCCATGGCGACGAGGAGGAGACCCACCTCGTGCGCGTCATGATTCCCGTTGTGTATTTCTTCGTCTTGTTCTCGATCGTGGTGTACGGCTTGTCGATTCCGGGGCTCAACTTGATCTACAAGTTTTGCGGTGTCAAGCCGATTATAGACGACGCGGTCGTGGTGCGGCGCAAGTCTGTTCGTGTGCCGACGCCTGTTAATGCCGAGGTGAACGACAATAAGACGTTTGTCGCGTACAACCGCTTCTCAAGGCCGCTATTCGAGCCGGACGAGCTGCTAATTGTCGAGGGGCGCTACAGTGGGCACATGCAGTATGACGGCGGTCGGGCGGCGACGCCTGATTCGGTCGAGCTTGGGAAGGAGATGAGTTCGCCGGGCAGTTGGAACAATCGCGCTATACGCTTCAGTCAGAATAGGTTCTGAATAGAGGTAAGGAAGGGAGCGAAGGATAGGGGAGGCTTCTTGTTCCAGTTACGTACAGTTAGCGAAATGGATGGCTCTTGCGAGGCAAATAAGCGTGTCAAGCTATGATTGAAAGAGAATCGCGAGAACGTTGGAATGACGAGATTGATTCCTTCGTCGGATTGGAGATGCAAATAATTGAAGTGACGCTGAGATGTTGCCGCATACTTCCCGGCAAAGTCCCGGCCGGCAATTGTTGCCAGTCTTGGCGGAGATTTCGCAGCACCGACACCCCGGCAGGCAACATCAACATTCCAAATACTCGACGGTTCGTAATTTACGGAGGAAACTTCACTAAACAATAAAAAATACCAGCGAAATAAAACGGGATCAATTATAGTCACGGTACCATGTCGCCGTATCCTTTTTTGAAACGCTGCCAGGCACCATCCAGTCATTACGCTATCGTCCAGCTGCTTTCGGGGACAACTAGTACCTAGAGCCCTTACCCTAACCCTCCTCCTCACCCTTACCTTAACCCTCTTCCTTACCCTTACCCTAACCTCAACCTTAAGTTATATTTATCCTAACTTGATCAACCGGAAGTTAAATAATTGCGTACTAAATAATATCGTTGAAGGCAATGTCCATTTCGAAAGTTCGGAGTCCGGCGTGTCGGACATGGACGGTATGCACTAATAATATTCCTGCATGCATTTCGATCCAAATACGTTTCCCCAACTCTTATATCTAATTAGCTATATAGGGATAGACTAATCCGCCTATCCTTCCCTTCTTTTCTTCTCTTCTCTTCAATTAATTCAAGTATTCTAAACTATTTCGTCTACCCTCGTATTATCGTACACTCAATAGATCTTAATAAATTATAAGCCTAGAATATATAATACGTAATTAAAATTATTATTATTATTAATATTAACTTTATCTACCCCTAATTCTACCGCCTTCTCGTCGTTATTTAACAATAACCTTAATTATATACTAAAACTAGGATTTCACCGTTACTAGAAACCGCCGCCACTATAATAATTAAAATTCCAATTCGGACCCGAATTTACAACTTCTTTACTTACCCTATATAACCTTATAAGAATATATATACAATATATTACTACCCTTACTAAATAATTTAAATACTATGTCCGCAAATACCCCTACTATAATTTACGGCTATATATCTGTCTTCCTACTACTATTCGCTATTTAAACTAAATCGGTTTCCTATATTTAATTTATAATATTATATTTACTCTATTTAATAACGGCTTCTCTAAAAAAGTAGAAGACATCCCCTATTCGCTACCTTCCTATTTACTAATATATTATACTTCGGGCTTTTTAACGCCTTCGCTTCCGCTAACTCCCCTAAATCCCCTAAACATTTAAGGATTTACCATTGTATTACTATATTCGTATTTTAGTACTTAAGATTTTTACTTAGTATATCTAAATTATAAATCCTTACAGCCTACTATATTTAAAAATAAGCTTAATACTAATAATTATTCTAATTTACCCAAACTCACCGATATAAATAATTAGGCTAAATAGGACTGGGCTATCCGACGATATATATTTATTTTAAGTATAGGTTACGCCCTAATTAATAATAAACCCCCTATTAAAGGCTTATTCTAAAATTAATATAATTATAGCGTTATAATTACTAATTAGCCTATATTCTAAAATTAATTCTTAAATATAGTTTTAAATTGTATTAATAAATAAATTCTCAACCTATTAAAAACCCCCGCGCCCCTACTAAAACCCGTTACTATAATACGAGAGGCCTTTGAGCGCCTCTTTAATATAGTCCGAATTAGCGGCCAAATAAGACTATTTTACTAAAAATTAATCTAAAAATAGGAAGGATTAATACTTATTAATTTTAATAGTATTTCCGAATATATTTAAAAATATATCGAAACTTATAAAACTATAATTCGCTTAAACAAATCCCTAAAAATCCCCGAACTATTCCTAATCTATTGTTTTATATAAGGCTTAGGTAATTAATATTATTAATTTTGGGAAAACCTTTTCTAAAATAGCCGTATTTTACCTATCCGGAAAAAAAATAATAAGATTTACAAATCCGGAATTACTCTAGGAGAGGTTATTTCGAATATTAAAATATCCGAGACGGAGTATAATAATTAAAAAGAATTAAAGGAAAAGGAATAAAAAGTATTCTACGCTATTAAGGCGGCCGTTGTAAAGGATAAGAGAAAGTTTATTTAGTCTCCCTATAACGTATATAACGACTTTAAGTATAGCGACGAATACTATTTTAAATAATACCCCGAATTACGTCTACAATCTAAAGAACTATACCTAGGGAAATACTTTATAAAATAACCCTAAAACTAAAACGGCTACTAAAAGGACTCTACCGATAAGTAGTAATAGAATTATTTATCGGCCGGTAATATTAACCTTAATACCTCTAATACTAAAAATTTATCTTTTATAAGTAAAGCCGATGAACCCTTATTTAAATGCCGACGGGCTTAGGAATTCCCCCGTTTAATTACTCCGAAGAATTAATCTACTGAATTAATTAGTATTAAATATTCCCCGGAGCGGTTAAATATAATAGTAATACTACTACCCGCTATTATTTTACCCCCTAAATAGTCCTTACTTAGCTTGGTTATTTCTATATTATCCGCTATTAATAGTACAAATTCTTTTTTAAATTCTTTAAAGGACCTTTACGTCTTCGATATAGGTACTATTAATTATTTTATTTATTACGCCGATAATTTTATTCCTTCTTCTCTTTATAATTATAACGGCCTTCTAATTCTTAATATAGGAAATATCTCTTTTACACCTACCTATATTAGTACTTTTAAAGCCTAAACGGTTTTAAATAGTAAGCCGGGTTATTTACTATTAATTAATATATATTTATACCCTATAGCTACTTATAATTTTATTTCTATATCCTAACTTCGTAAAATTAGAATTTCTTATAATATCGCTACATTAGACGGCCACTTTACCGCCTTCTCCAATATTCAATTCCGGTTCTCTAATTTTAAAATCGGCGGATTATACTTCTTCAATCAAATTAATTATTTTACCACTACCGATATCGCCTTAAAAGCCTATTATTTTTCTAATAAAGCTATATAATTATAATATTAGCGGTTAGACTATTTTAATAAGGGGAATTTAAAACTATTATAAATAATATCTACGGATATAAAACCTATTAAAGTGGCCTATTTTTATAAGAACTATACAATTAGTAGGCTAAAATAGGTTCCCTATACCGGATTTATTCGCCGTAGTACCCGATTATTAGAATAAATATATTTAAATATCGCCGGCCTATTTATAGCGGATAGCGTAAATAGGGAGTACTATTAATTTATTATTATTAATAATTTTACTTAATATATTTAAATCTATATTTTAAAATAAAAGTCGGACTTATACGATAAATTTACCGAATAGGTCAACTACTACGAAACGACGGAATATAAAATTCTTAATATATATCTAAATTAAATTAGAGAGAATATTAATAACGAATTAAAAGTATAGTACTATAACCGCTATATAGTATTATACTATATAATTATAGAATAATATTAATAAAATAGTATTATTAAGAGATTTAATAGTATTCTACTAGAACGAATTACTGTTATACTTTATTAAACTAAATTTGCCTTCAAATACTAATTATATTTAGTACAATCCGTTATATATTTAAGAAATCGATTACTAAGCTCTATTATTAGTAAAACCCTTTATAAAGCCTAATTTAGCAATAAACTAAACCTTTTCTACTTCCGGGTATTAGATTTACCTAGAATTTACTACTTAATTAAAAAGAATTTCCAAGGCAAATTCAACCCTATTAAATCCCCCTATCGGTTATTTAGTTATAACAATTCCCGGAATTATATTATACTAATAAATAAAAACCGGATTATTATTTCTAATAATATAATTTTCAATAAATAAATCCCCTATATTATTAACCGTACTACTTTTAAATACTCTATAATTGTAGGCAAATACAAAGTAGAATTATATAACCTATTTGTAATCTAATTCATCCCTAATTTTAAAGGAACTTTATATTCTAAGGGAAATTTATAATTTAGGGGAGTAATTCCCTCGGATAATCCGCCTATCTATTTAAGGGGAAATTCTACTATATTTAAATAATTAGATTCTACCGCCCTTAATAAGAACCCCGAACCGCCGGCCTTATTAAATTTACTACTATTATTATTACTATTATCTATATAAGACTATATTATCGTTAAAAGAATACTAAACCTCTATAATTAGTAATACGTTTAAAAAATTATTAATTGTTACTCCGAATTATAAGTACTACCGCTTTTATTATTAAACCCCGAAATTATTATTTCGCTACTTTATACTTTTATTAATATTACTATTAATAATAATATTTAAAATGCCCTATAGGAATTAAAGAATTACTAATAAGCGTTACGAGATCTTTATTAGCCGAATTGGAAGTAAATTATAAATAGTAAATATAATTCCCTAGTAAATAATAAAATTTAAAATTTAGTATTAAAACCCGCCGGACGCTATATTTTGTCCGGTAAATAAATATATAAGATTAAAACCGGTATTAATAGTAAAATTATACAATATAAAATTAGATAAATCGTTAGAAATTTTAAATAATAAGAAGGTATTGACTATAATAAAACGTTTATAGTTATAGTTAAACCTATAAATTATAAATTAATTTTCGCTATCGCCGCTATATTCGATTTAGAATTCGAATAAATAAATATTTATATAGCTTTTCTTTACGATAAAGTAAAAGAGGAAATATTTATAGAATAACCCCTAAATTTTAATTAAGACTAAGGGTTTATATACTATTTAAATAAAGTACTATATAACCTAAAGTAATTACTATAAATCTAGTATAATATACTATTAAATTTTTTAAAGAGCTTTAGCTTTTTACCCCTTAGTATAAATAACGGGGTATTTATTAAAAGGTATATTTATATTACTATTTATATTAATAATTTATTTATCGCCGCCCTATTTAAAACCGAAGTATAATTATTAAAGGATACTTTTAGTAAACGCTTTAAAATAGCCGATATAGGCTCTATTTTATTCTATTTAGGTATAAAAATTATTTGCGATTGCCCTAATCGTATTATTCGCCTCTCCTAAAAAGTATATTTAGAAAAGATTATTTAGTAATTCGGTTTTTGGGAAGCCAATTAAGTTAAAACGCTTATATAAGCGTTTAAAATCGAAGAATTAGCCGAGGATTTCAAAGCCGACAATAAAATTAAAACCTAATATACTAACGCTATTAATTTACTAATATATATAATATTCGGCACTTATTTAGATATAATATTCGTAATATCTTTTTGTAACCGATATATAATTAAACCTATTATAGCGTATATCGGCGTAGTAAAGTAGATTTTCAAATACTTATGTAGTACTATCGGATTCGAACTAATATATTTAAAGGATAAATTCGAATTATTAATCGGTTTTATAAATATAGACTAGGCCGGTAATTCCTAAAAGCGCCGGTTTACTTCTAATTATATATTTAATATTAGAAACGCTATTATTAATTAGAATTTAAAAAGATAAATTATTATAATTCTATTATCTTACGAAGTAGAACTAATTAGGTAGACGTAAACTATTAAAGAGGTAATTTAGTTATGATAATTATTAAGAGAATTAAACGAGTAATCCGTATTAATAATTATTATTTATAGTAATAATTAAAGGATTTTAGTTTTAACGAAGAACTTTAAATTTTATACTAAGATAAAATATATTAATATATAGGAATTCTTTTGCCGTGAGAAATAGGCTTCGGAGGAAGTCGACTTTAAGTATATCTCTACTAGTAAATAAATCGCTAATAGATTAATTAAAGTATTACTTATTAATAAATTTATTTAGTTCTATAATACCTTAGGACTATATTAAAAACTATTTTTTACTATTAAATATATCTTTTAGTAGTTCTAATACTCCTTATACGCTATATTTTATTATATACCTCTATATATTACTATTTTAATACCGTTCGATTACTATTATTTTTCGGGTTTTTATACTATTACCTTTATATACTTACCGATTATTAGTTTAGGCTATATACAATTAGATTAGTTGAATTATAATTGCTCAATTCCTACGAAATTCCTTAATATAGGAAATTTTAAAAATCGATTTACGATTATTTATTTAATTAATTAAGTTGTACCCTTAAAGAAAATTATACTATCCTAGCCTATCCGGATTATTATCGCCTATCCGGGTTATTTATTTTGTTTACCCGGGTTATCTACTTACTTACCTGATTATTCTATTATTTATACTATTATTCTATTTAATTTAACGAGCCGTTTTTAAATTTAATTTTAATTTTACTATATCTATTGTATACAACAAACTATATCTATTTTTCTTTATTAACAGATTATTATTTTATTTTCTTTTCTTTTCTTTTTTAAAATCGGATAATATAGAGACCTTTTTACCTACTGGGTTTTTTACTAGCCTGTGCCTAATATATATTCTAAATAGCTTCGTTTTCTCACCGTATTTGGATCGAGGGGGAGTATCGGACATAGACAGTATACACTAACAATATTCCTACATACATTTCGATCCAAATATATTTCCCCAATTCTTATATCTAATTAATTATATAAAAATAGGCTAATCCGCTTATCCTTCCCTTCTTTTCTTCTCTTCTCTTCAATCAATTTAAACATTCCAAACCATCTCGTCTACCCTCGTATTATCGTGCACTTAGTAGATCTCAACACGGCGGTCTTAATTGTTATTGTTAACTGTTGAGTACGAATCAGACTATTAGACTTAGAGTGGCACACACTCTACCCTACCAAGCTAACAAGCTATCGGCTTTATAAGTGTATAACGACTATTGGTCCCTATCGACTTCTTTTTTCTATTTACGGTTCTTATATTTTATATCTAATACCAACCGAACACATTAGCCAACCGAAAATGAAATGCTACAAGGGGACCTTAATAGCTCTGTTTGCAACATCCGTTGGACATTCTCTAGATGGATGATATTTGCCAGCTTTATTAAGACTTCTAAAATCTAAATATCTTCGAACCCTTAAAGTATAAATGACCGAGCTATATAATAACCGAAGTGTATTATAGCTAACTCCAACACCGCGTGGACGACACGTAGAAGTTCGATATAAAGAGAGGTTATTCCCAGATCCTAAAACCCACCCGAATAACAAACACACTCAATAGAAAATAGTTTTCACTTTAAGTTTTAGTAGTTCTAGACCCCCAAAACAAAACCAATCGTAAAACAACACCGACACGAATACTACCGTCCTAACCACCGCTAAAATGTCCAACTCTAAGGTTCCTACCATCAAGAGAAACTGCGCCACCCCGGACCTCCCTTCCTTAATCTAAGAAACTATCGACAACCCACTGCCGTTCTCTGCCACACACTAGAACCCCCGATACTATAGACGTGTCGCGGTTAATACGATACCCACCGGCCTGGAAACAGCCGCCCACTAGGTTTCCGAGCAGCTCCAGCGCTAGTATAATGCTTATAAAGGCAAATACTCGTCGGCAACCCTCGAGACGTTGGTATCGGACATAGACGGTATACACTAACAATATTCCTATATACATTTCGATCTAAACACGTTTCCCCAATTATATTTAGCTAGTTATATAAGGATAGGCTAATCCGCCCATCCTTCCCGTTCTTTCCTTCTTCTCTTCAACTAATTTAAGCATTCCAAACTATTTTGTCTACCCTTATATTATCGTACACTTAATAGATCTCGATAGGTTATAAACCCGGAATATACAATACGCAATCAAAATTATTAATAACTTTATCTACCCCTAATTCTACTACCTTTTCGTTACTACTTAATAATAACCTCAATTACGTATTAAAATTAAGACTTTACTATTACTAAAAACCGCCGCTATTATAGCACTTAAAATTCCGATTCGGACCCGAATCTACAACTTCTTTACTTACCCTATATAATCTTATAGGAATATATATACGGTATATTACTACCCCTACTAAGTAATTTAAATACTATATCTATAAATACCTTTACTATAATTTATAACTATATATCTATCCTCCTACTATTATTCGCTATTTAAATTAAATTAGTTTCCTATATTTAACTTACAATATTATATCTACTCTATCCAATAATAGCTTCTCCAAAAAAATAGAAGACATTCCCTATTTACTACCTTTTTATTTATTAACCTATTATATTTCGGGCTTTTTAACGCCTTCGCTTCCGCTAACTCTTTTAAATCCTTTAAATATTTAAGGATTTACTATTATATTACTACGCTTATATTTTAATATTTAAGATTTTTACCTAATATATTTAAATTATAAATCCTTACGGTTTACTATATTTGAAAATAGGTTTAATACTAGCAATTATTCTAACTTACCCAAATTTACCGATATAAATAATTAGGCTAAATAAAACCGGGCTATCCGACAATATATATTTATTTTAAATATAAGTTACGCCCTAATTAGTAATGAATTCCCTATTAAAGGCCTACTCCAAAATTAATATAATTATAGTATTATATATATTAATTAGCTTATATTTCAAAATTAACTTTTAAATATAATTTTAAATCGTATTAATAAACAAATTCTCAACTTATTAAAAACCCCCGCACCCTTATTAAAACCTATTACTATAATACGAGAGGCCTTTGAACGCCTTTCTAATATAGTCCGAATTAGCGGTTAAATAGGATTATTTTACCAAAAATTAGTCCAAAAATAGGAAGGATTAATATTTATTAACTTTAATAGTATTTCCGAATATATTTAAAAATATATCGAAACTTACAAAATTATAATTCGCCTAGACGAATCCTTAAAAATCCCCGAACTACTCCTAATTTATCGTTTTATATAAGGCTTAAATAACTAATATTATTAGTTTTAGGAGAACCTTTTCTAAAATAATTGCGTTTTACCTATTTAGAAAGAAAATAATAAAATTTATAAATCCGGAATTACTTTAAGAAAGGTTATTTCGAACGCTAAAATATCCGAGACGGAATATAATAATTAAAAAGAATTAAAGGAAAAAGAATAAAAAATATTCTACGCCGTTAAAGCGGCCGTTATAAAAGGTAAGAGAAAGTTTATTTAATTTCCTTATAGCGTATATAACGACCCTAAGTATAACGACGAATATTATTTTAAATAGTACTCCGAATTATATTTATAATTTAAGGAACTATACTTAGGGAAATACCCTATAAAGTAATTTTAAAACTAAAGCGGCTATTAAAAAGATAAGGATTTTACTAATAAATAGTAATAGAATTACCTATTAATTAATAACGCTAACCTTAACGCCTTTAATATTAAAAATTTATTTTTTATAAGCGAAGCTGACGAGCTTTTATTTAAACGTCGACGGGCCTAGGAATTCCCCCGTCTAATTATTCCGAAGAATTAATCTACCGAATTAATTGGTATTAAATATTCCCCGGAGCGGTTAAATACAATAGTAATACTACTACCCGCTATTATTTTACCCCCTAAGTAATTTTTACTTAATTCGGTTATTTTTATATTGTTTACTATTAATAATATAAATTCTTTTTTAAATTCTTTAAAGGACTTTTACGTCCTTAATACGGATGTTACTAATTATTTTATTTACCGCGCCGACGGCTTTATTCCTTCTTCTCTTCGCTATTATAATAGCCCCCTAATTTTTAGTATAAGAAATATCTCTCTTACGTCTACCTATATTAATACTTTTAAAGCCCGAACGATTTTAAATAGTAAACCGGGTTATTTACTACTAATTAATATATATTTATACCCTATAGCTACTTGTAACTTTATTTTTATATCTTAATTCCGTAAAGTTGGAATTTCTTATAATATCGCTATACTAAACGGCCGTTTTACTACTTTTTCCGGTATTCAATTCCGGTTCTCTAGTTTTAAAATCGGTAGATTATACTTCTTTAATTAAATTAATTATTCTATTACTACCGATATCGCCTTAAAAGCCTACTATCTTTCTAATAAAGTTATATAATTATAGTATTAGCGGTTAGGCTATTTTGGCGAGGGGAACCTAAAATTATTATAAATAATATCTACGGGTATAAAACCTATTGAAGCGGCCTGCTTTTATAAGAATTGTACGGTTAATAGGTTAAAATAGGTTCCCTATATTAAATTTATTCGCCGCGGTATTCGACTATTAGAATAGGTATACTTAGATATCGCCGGCCCGCTTATAGCGGACGGCGTAAATAGAGAGCGTTATTAGTTTATTATTATTAATAATTTTACCTAATATATTTAAATCTATATTTTAGAATAAAAGTCGGACCTATACAATAAATTTACTAAATAGGTTAACCGCTATAAAACGACGGAGTATAAAGTTCTTAATATGTATTTAAATTAAATTAAAGAGAATATTAGTAATAAATTAAAAGTGTAGTACTATAATTACTATATAGTATTATATTATACGGCTATAGAATAGTATTAATAAAACGGCATTGTTGAGAGATTTAATAGTATTCTATTGGAACGAATTACCGTTATACTTTACTAAATTAAATTTATTAGGGGAAATCCTAACAAGTGTTAGGATTGACTATAACTCTTGGCAATCGCTCATTTAAGCGACATAGACGTTATCCTTATTATATAAGAGTACTCGTCAATCGTTCCCATTAGGAGTAATTAATCTTAATCTTTATTAATAATATAGTCTTTCCTTAGGCGGAGCCTAATATACCCAACGAAGACAGTGAAACGCCCATAGAATCCACATCTTAAGTTATAAAAAGCTAAATCTACATTTTAAAGTAAAACACTAAGAAAAACATCACCAGATCCAAAACACCAGCCAAAACATTACCAAATATCCTAAACTCACTCTCAACTCAGATTTCTATTATTATTATAATCTAAATAACTTTAAACAACGTTCTAACGTCTTTATAACCCTCATCTCTCAACCTTACTATTACCAGCCCTATAAGGGGTACTATAAGGACGCTCGTAATATAGCGGTTTGCATAAACGTACGTAGCCGCTACTAGTATATATAGCGTAGAGACCCTCAATTCGATTCCCAGCTATAACTACCGTTTTTATACTAATTCTAACTTTCTAATCTCAAAGACTATACTAATTCTAACTTTCCAATCTTATCTATCTAAGGTAACCGAATTAGGGAATCTACTTACAAAAGTCCTATAATATTAATAAAGTAAAGAGATTAAGGCATAATTAAAACGGGCTATCCCTCGTAATAGGCTCAGAATGCTTCGCACTCTAGAAACTTCGGGTAGGGCGTACTTTATAAGTCCTAAACTCTTTTTTACTAAATTCTCACTTATCTTTTTACTCATTTCTCACTTATCATTCAATTTTAAACATCAATTATAGTTACGAAAATGCTAATTTAAGTATTCATTTACTAAATTCTCACTTATTATTTAGTCTTAAACGTTACGGTCACGGTCACAGTCACGGAAGTAATCGTTCAAATACTTATTAACGTAGAGAGACTTATTCTCTTTTACTAAATTATTACATCTATCATTATATATTAACATCCTCTCAATCGTTCAATATCCATCTTAAATCCCTATTATAGGCCAAACCTCCTAAATATATCCCTTAATATACTTATAAACTATCCTCCTCTTAAACGTAGCAGCGGCCCAATACTTTTATAAGGTCTTCTACGAGGCCTTCCTAAACCTATACCTAATCTACCAAAACCAATTGCACTACTAATTCTACTTCTACTAAATACAACTATATTACTTAATTTAAGTCTCCTACGGCCTCTACTAAGTAGTCTACTACGGAATCTACTACGACTTCTACCCCGGGCCGGCCGGCCGTTATTACTAAAATCGGAATTATTATCTAGGATATTATTAGGGCCGGGGCCGATCTAGGGAGCCCGGTTAGATATTAGAGGGCTCTAATTACCAAGTCCACGCGGTAGCAACGGCTCTCCAGGAACCAATTGCTAATTACGACGGCGGGCAATATCGAAGGCTCGATAACGATATATATAGCTAATTTTAACACGCAATATATCGATTTCGAATATCTCATCAAATATTATACTTTATAACGTACGTATACGAAAAATAACTATATATAACAGCCTAACTATAAAGTCCTTCTTCGAAATATCGTATATAGCCTTATCGAGCGTCTGTCCCTATAACTTATATACCGTAATAGTATATATAATCGTAAGGGGGAACTAGATCCTAGTATAATAAGTAATACCTCGTTAGAATTCTCGAATAATTCGAAAGATAGGAATAACGTAGATATTAACGTTTAGGTAATCTTCGAAACAAGGCGGTCCTCGATAGCTATTAAAGTAAACTAAAATAATAAAGGGGGGGTTATTGGCTTCTAAGCTATAAAAGAGTTAATAGGTAACTATGAAAGAGTTTATATTAGAAATAACTTACTGAATATTATATCGTCAATCTACATCCTATATAACATTAACAACTATACCAATCGAACCGTTAACTAAACCTCCTTCAATTTAGAAATTCTCAGTAAATATAACTCTACTACTAATGACCAAGCTAAACCGGTTGTGCAAATTACTAGCATTAGTATAATCAGCAGCCCTTACACTACAAGGATTATTATAAATAAGGATTATAAATACCGGACTATTTAATACTTCCAAATAGGTAAAGTTATATATATCGACTATAATATTAATCGGGAAGATTCGTAAGGTATTAGCAAATTCCAGCTGTTTAGGGACTAGCAATACTTATTTACAACGGGTTGACAATAATTGCCAGTAAGCAACGGTAAGGATATTATTTCGTAAACCTTCGAGTGCATTACGGAATCTAACTTAGTTATTACCCTATTAGCAAACAATTTACTTAAATTTAATACTCTAATCAAAAGCAAAATAATAAGTCCGACTACTACATTAAACAAAGTCCAACTTCCCCTCCTTTCTTTTACGCCTTTACTCCTCTATTTCGTTAGGAAATCTATCGGCATCGTTATCTCTAGCTATTTCTAAGGGGGTATTAGGATCATTAGCGAATTTAAGTAATTCTTAGTAATACAATACTTTTTGGCTAATAGGGGGTAATTAAAAGAAATCTCCAAGTAGAAGAATATTAGCACTACCAAACATCTTATACTAATTTTCCGGAAAGACTTGTCGTAACCTCTTATCAATAAAATATATATTTCTCATTCCGAATATAAACTTCTCGTCAATAATAAAATACTTATATTATCGAAGGTCTCTTTAAATACTAGACAGCCTAATACTATTAAAATTATTCAAAGTAGTAATACCGAATAATAGCTTAAATAGGGAATAAATAATATAACCGTCGATATTATTAGCGGCCACCCTAATAGGAGTAATACAAATAATAGGCTTAGGTAGGCCTTTAACTATAGCCATTTCAACGAATTTATAAAAAAGTAGTCGAATAAAATAAGATTTGCCGGTACCACTTTTGCCGTCAACTTAAAGAAATAATTATTTAGGCATTTCACCGTTGAGAATAACTCGGTAATAATTAGTAAATAGGTCAAATACTATACATTACTCAGTATTTAGGGTATTATATATCTATTATATAATAGGTTCTAGTATTACGGGGTAGAGGTATAGTTAAGGGTAGGGTAAGATATATGTTGTTATACGGAGGAGGGGAAAGGAGGTGTATATAGAGGGCTAGCTATATAGGCGAGAGCCCTAGAGCTAGCCCGAAGTTATATATCTACGTATATAACCGGATAGTATAGTTCTAAGCTATACCGAAGCACTCTAGTATATCGTAATAGTAGTACTTAGCGTTAAGTAGGTTATAAGTAGGCTAACCCTATAATATTATCCCTCCCCTCCGTCTATTTAGCGAAAAAAAATCTAGTTATATACTATTCCCCTCTTTCTAAATATTTAATAACCTCTTCAAAACTTATACTATTATATTTATAAAGCCCTTTTCTTCGCGCCGGAATAGGGTAGCGGCGGTAATAATTTCGGGCAATTACTATAAATAGGATAAATAGCGCTAAGGAGGCCCGGGGGCGGGGCGGCGGTATAATTTAGGAGTTAGGTAACGCTATAGGGGTTCGGGATTACCCGGGTCCGAATTTAAATCCGAATCCGTTTCTAATTCGGTAGGGTCTATTTATAACTAGTAATTAAATTAAGAGCGGACTTCTAAGAGTACGGGGGCCTAAGGGTAATTATAATAGAATTCTAAAATCTTCTCCTCGCAATCGATAATATAATTCTTAAGCTCCTATATAAGGGGGTAGTCCCCTTTCTATTTAATTTAGTAATACTAATAGCAATTCTTATTAAATTAACCGTAATCGACTAAGCGTTTAAAATCCTATTCGACGACGTTTATACCGTTATCTATTTGTACTATAACGTAACTATTATTAATAATAATATTTAAAGAAACGTTTTAATCGGGGAAGCCTTAGCTAATCTAGTATTAGACTATAGAGATATAGAAAATTAGCGAATACTTTATATTAGCCGGAAGGTCGAAGTAAACCTAATAAGAATTAGCTTTAATAATATAGAAGGGGCCCTCCTAGCGGGGGGAGAACTTCTAATAAGGGTAATTATTAACGAAATTAATAATGTCGAAGAAGATTAAACTATTTACCTAATATTTATCTAAATTTACACAATACTTATTAATATTAATTTCGTATTATTCCTAAATATAACGGGTTTATTAAGAAACGAAGTTCTAAATCTTCTAGAAATAGTCGGCGAATTCGGTAGCCTTATAGTATTCTTTTAGCTAAGCAAAGGAGAAGTTAGGGGGCGGCGGAGAGCGAGGCTTAATACTTATACAAAAGTAATAACTATAATTAATAAAAAATAAAAAGACGCCTATAGAAGAGGAAATAGCGTTATTACCCGAAAACTCTACGAATAAAAACTATTTTACCTAATCTATTTATATTTAATTAATATAGAAGTATAGGAATTATTTTATATTTACATTAATATATTCGGTTTAAGCGTTAGTCTAAAAGTAGAAAATAGAATTAAATTTCTATACAATAAAGAAGCGGTTGTAAAAGGTAATTTAAAAACGGAAAATAAATTAGGAACCTTTATTAGACGTAATAGTATTAAATAAGCCGTATAAAAAATAAATTTAATCAATAAAGCAATTAACGAACTCCTCCGCTTTAAAGGTAATATAGGGGATATAGTACTATATTTTTATTAATTAATCTATAATAATAGTAATATAATAAAAGGTCTACCCGAAGTATTCACTAAATAGTAGTAGGGTAATATAGTCGATTAAAATATTCTTCTATAAGGTTAGGGAAATAGTAGTAGGCTTAAAAAAATTTATAAAGCCGCGTTTAAGAAATTTCGTCTTCGTATATAAGAGGTATCTTTTATAAAAGAGATAAACGTTATAATATATACCCTCCTAGAAGAATTCGCGAACGAATAAATCGTACATAATATTTTTACTTAAGTACTCTATATTAAGCGAATTATACTACCGACCGATTAATTAGAATTAAAATTCTTTATCCTCGGAGTCAATAATAACGTAATTGTACTACTTTATTATTTTATTAGGGAAGACGTAGTACTCTAAAAAGGCGTAACTAAAGACTTTACAGATCGATAACGGCTAATAGCAAAGGGATTTATCCAATAGGCAAACTGTAAATTCTTATAGAAACGGAGAAGTTTTATAATTAATACGAATAAAGTTATTAATTAATTAATTATCGAAGTCTTTAAGGTTAAAGAGATAAAGGTTAAAAGTAATTATAGGATTATTAATTTTAAAGTAGCCTTCTTCGAATTAGGAAGGGTTGAAGAATTATCTTTAATAGGCGGCGAAGCAGTCGTCTTCTACATTTATAGGGCGGTCGTTAAATTTACAATTGAAAGCGTTTAGGCGAAAGTTCTAAAAGCTAGGAATATAGTAGATTAAGAAATTAAATTATAAGAGGAATTAGGATTAGCGTATATATTATTAGGTAAGCTATTTATTCGTTATAAAAGTAATAAGATTTTTATAGTTATTAAAAATATTAAAGGGAACCTAAACGCTTTCGAATTCGGAGCGCTATTCCTCGAAGGCCTTAATAATAACGAAGAATTCTTTATTGTAAATATTGTAATTATACTCCTATATACTATACTTAACCGAAAAGTAGGCAATAGGGTATAAAATACTTTTATTATCGTATTAGAAAAGCGTACCGCCTATAGCCTAATTTAAAGTATTTATTTCTACTATAGTCTTCTTAATTTAATTATAGATCTTAAGGACGGGGCTATTAATAAAAACCTATTTAAAGGAGTCGAATATAATTTAATAGCAATTGGTTTAGATCTATAGCGCGTTTTTCGTAATTAGTTTATAGAAGGGGGTTACGATTAAAGAAAAAGAATATATAAACTATTAATAAAAATTTACAAAGCCGAAAAAAAATTAAAAGGACTTCTTAAATTTTAAAACTTACTATTTAATAACGGCTTTAATCTTTTCTAGGTCTATTTTAATACCGCCCGGCGTAATAATAAACTTTAAATATTTAGTATATTTGGTATAGAATTCGTATTTATCAATATTTATACTAAAGCCCGCTTTTACTAATTATTTAAAAACGTTATTAATATAGCGTTCGTAGTCCTATTTATTATTTAAATAAATAAGGACGTTATTAAAGTAAATAATAGTATAAATATTAAGTATATTATAAAGGATATCGTTAATATAGTTCTAAAAAGCGCTAGGGGTATTTTAAAAGCCGAAAGGGACAATAAGACTTTCGAAGAGATTAAAGCGGGTAATAAAAGTAGTAAATTATTCGTAGCCTTCCTTTATACGAATATAATTAAAAGTAGTAATAATATCGAATTTAGTAAAAATCTTAGCGCGGTAAATAGCGTCGAATATTTTTTTAATTAAGGGAAGGGAATAGCGAAATTTGAATATAATATTATTAATATTATAGTAATCGACGTAAATACGGACTCTACCTCCCGGTTTTTTAACGAAGAAAATTAGGGAAGAGGTTTAGGATTAAAAAGGCCGAATAAATTTCTTCTAAAAATTATCGTCGATTTATTATTTAATAATATTAAATTTATCCGAATTAAAAGCGTAATTACGTATTGCAGACGCCTCTTCTCCGGGTTTAAATTCGATTTTAAAATTATAAGCGTAGTTAGGGAGGAGTATTTTAATTATAGTTTAGCGGAAAGTATTCGTATAGTACTAGTACTAACTAAGGAATTTAGTCCGGATTTAATCGTTAGTCTTATAGGGTTTGTCCGCCTTTTTATAAAAAGTATTAGTATTTTTAAAAGTAATCTTATTGAGGGCGATACTATTAATTATAAAGTATTTATTAATAACCCTTTTATATTTAGTAAAATCCCTATTTATACCGTTAAGGGGGATAGAATTTGAAATTCGGGCGGTATAGAGGGCTACCTCTATATTTTAGCCTACGAAGGCGTCGATTTACGGATAGAAGTTAGAACCGAAGAATTTCTTATATTATTAACTATAACCGAAGAGGACTTTTTCGATAATTTAAATTATTAATTCGTTATTAAGAGCGGAAAGTTCTAATTTATTAAAATTATCCTCTATTTATTCCTCGTCGCGTATACGTTTAATATTTTCTTTTATATTGGCCCGGGTCGTTCGAATAACCTAAAGTTTAAAGCAATTAGTAAATTCGAAAAAATTAGGCGTTAAAAGCTCTTCGATATCTTCGGAATTGATAAGGCTATAAAAAAAAGAAGGAAGGCAGAGGGGAATAAAAGAGGCTATTGAAAATATAAGCGTTTAACTTAGGCTTATAAGAATATAATTAATAAATTTAGGGTTAAACCGGTTAGTAATTTATTTAAAGCGGTAATAAAAAATTTATCGGATTAGGGAGGTTAAAGAAGTACGGCGTAGTACTATTAAAGTTGGGCCGGGGTTTATAATTAAGGCCGGGGAAGGGTTTATATTTAAGGTTAGAAGAGCGGGCTTTATAGTTAGGAGGGTTCGAATAGCCTCTTCGGCTAAGAGGGTTCGGGTAATAGCTTCGGTTGGCGAAGGAAGGTAAAAATTGCCTTCGTCTTTAGTATTTTCGATTGTAAAAATACGGTATATTATTATATTAGCCTTTATTATTTTTAAATTAAGGGGTTAGGAAACTGTCTATAGAGACGGGGCATAGTATAAATTTTAATATAAACCGGTTAGTAAGTAGTTATAGGCTTTATAAGTAGAAGTAAAGGAGAGGGTATTAAAGGACTATAAGATTATTAGCGAATAATAGGCGAATTAAAAGTAATTAAAGATAATTAGGTTATTGGGGGCGAAGTCGTAAATAAAGAGATTAATAGTCTTATAATATAAGTTTGCCTATATAGTAAATTAGGAGAAGTAGGTAATATTACCGCCTTTTACTTCCCCTTTATTAGCGAAGTAAAAGATTTTAGGGGTAGTAAAGCGGTAAATTAATAAATAGTAATAATAAATAAAGGAATAGTTAATAAAATTAAGAGTAGTATAATTATTATTAATAAGAATAGAATAGTATAATTTATATAGCCCGTTGGAAAGGTAAATAGAGAGGTTTAAAGTATTTAATTATCTATAATAGTTATTTATAGAAAATTTATTTATTTTTATAATATTAAACGGTATAAGGACGTTTCCTTTTCTTCTTGTAAGTTCCGGCTTCTAAATACAATTTAGCGAGGAGGTTATATATTTCCCTAGTCGATAATTCTTTATTTATTACTTAAAAAAGGGCTAACGAAACTTTATTAATATTAGAGAATTAATTAGGTATTATTAGGGACTATAGCGTTGACTTAGTAAAATTATTAATTATATTTAAATTACTAGCCGTATTTAGACTAGTCGGACTATTAATTATAGCCGCTATAGGAACCGCCTTTACTTCTTTTACTATAGCCGCGGCTACTACTATAAGTAGAAGGAGGGAACTCCTTATAGAAGTTCATTTTATTATAATAAATAGAGGAGTAGTAGCCGGGGCGTTTATAACGGGTATAAGCGCTAAATTTTATACGGAAGTTAAAGACGTCTTAAAAGATTATAATACGGATTGTAATATTAGTAGCGGATAGTTTATTGAAATCTATAGCGTCGCCGTTATAATTAATCGTAATATAAATAATTATAGAAGAAGAGGCCGCATTAGAAGTAGGGCTATAAGGTTTATAAAAGGGATTATTAATTTTAGAATAATAAGTATTATCTTCGAATTATTAAATAAAGGTACGGATTAAAATAAATTATTTAGAATAATCTAAACCCGAAGGCTAAGGAATTTATATAGTAAGAGCGGCGCGAACTTTGTCGTTAATTTTATTTTTAAAAAAATAAATCTTTATAGCGTTGTCGAAGTTATAGCAATCGATAATCTAAGTCTATTAATCTTTAAAATCGGATTAGCGTATATTCTTACCTATAGCGAAGTCGTTTAATTTATAGTAAATAAGGGTAGCTAAATTATTATTATTATATTTAATATTAAATTCCTTTTTAATAAAGGCGTTAATAATCTTCTACTTCTATTTCTCCTTATTTAAATCGAAGTCGACGATATAGAATAAGGCCGTTTCGTAAGTAGAAAAGGGGGCGCCTTCGAAGGATTTAATAATAAACGAGAACTTCTTACGCTTATTAAAGAAAAACGAAGGGTTATCTAATTAAATAAGGGTAATCCTTATATATTAAGTATAATATTTCTTAACCTTTTTTAAAGGGTTTTCGCCCTCGCTGTTAAAAGGTTTAATATAAATACGGAAGGAATAGTCCGCGAGACTATCGATAATAAAAGTAGATATTATAGCGTTTTTAGGAACGGAGGTTATAGAATTAGTACGTTTGAACTTCTTCTATAGGGATTTAATAATTTTAATAGTAGAATCGAAGGCCTATTAGAAAGCTTTATTATCTAATCCGAATTCGCTAACGCACTAATTAATATTAATATAGGTTTTCTTAAGGACGGAATATTTTTCTTTAAAGAGAACGCTATTATTTAAAAGGCGAGTATTTTTAGCTTTAAATTAAGTATATACTTCGTAGAGAAATTAAAATTCCTCTTAAATAGATTAGAGTTAGGCGAAGGTAGTAATAGAGTCGACGTTAAATAAACAGCTAAAAGAAAGAAAAGTATTACGGAAAATAGTATTAGTAGAAAGACTAATAGTATACTATTCCTCTTTTATAAAAGCGGGAAGGCCGTTAGAGGTAATAAAAACCGTTTAAAGGGTTTTATAGAAGTCGGCGTTATATAAATCGGTAATTTGAAGGGAGCCGATAGCGGTAGCTATAATAAAGTTATTTATAAGGGTAATATTAAATATTAATATTTTTAGGAATTCGATATCGCCTATTAAATTAGTTAATAAGAATTACAAGTGTCGTAAACGGACCCCGTCTTTAAATAAGCAAATTAAAGTTTTTTTATAATATTTACAAAGATATAGACTTTTATTTAATTAAAAGAAGGATAAAGCTTATATTCGTACTTCGATAATAGGCCGAATTTTAAAGTCTTATTTGCGCGCGTAGCGCTAAAGAGGTATAATAAACTATTATAGGGCAGAAGTATAATTAGGGGTAGGGTAAAATATATATTATTATACGGAGGAGGGGAAAGGAAGTGTACGTAGAGGGCTGGCTATATAGGCGAAAACCCTAGAGCTAACCCGAAATTACATATCTACGTACGTAACCGGACGGCATAATTCTAAACTATACCGAAGTACTCTAGCACATCGTAATAGTAGTACTCAACGTTAAGCAAGTTACAAGTAGGCTAACCCTATAACATTTAGGTCTAGAAGGTTAAAAGTGTTCTTTCGTAACTTCTAATAATTACTAGCCAAAGGAAGATATTCCTAGTAGTAGGTAGTATAATATTAATACTAGTCGTAGTCAATATCGATAGGGTAATATCTTAAAATATTACTAAGATCTTCTTTATTATTAATACAGTTAGGCATATCCCTGTAACTTGTTAATATAAAAGACATATAATTAAATAAAAGATATATAATTAAGGATATTATCGGGTTGTCTTACCTAGCTATATCTTCCCAACCCGGCTTATCTACTTCTAGTTCTTAACTAGGTAGTTCAAAGTCATCTTCTAATTCTAGAGCTAGAAAGTAGCCGTAATAATCATTTGGGTATTAATAACCTTCTCGATAGGCTACGAAGGCCTCTTTATATAAATCGTATCGAATACTATCAATAGTAAAGAGGTCATCGGGCCTTCGATAGGGGTAATAAAGTATAAGTTTAACACGTATAAAATTCTCCTTCTCTCAATTATCTTTAGCCTTATAAACCGGGAAGTAATTAAATACCCTAAATTTAACGCAATCTATAAGGGGTTTTAGCCGTGATCTGAGGTCGAATTTAGTAAGGAATTCGAAATATAAAATATCGTTATACCTATTTTCACAACCTATATACTTCTAGTAAAGAGATTTAATTTATCGTATTATACTAACTATATTAATATAAATACTTATAGCAACATTATTATTAAAAACGGTATCTACTATATTAACAGCTTCGTTCTACCTATTTCTTTCGCTTTAGAAGAGATCTACATTAGAGTCGGCTACAATAATGCCTTTGTAATTATAATAATAGTAGTTAACTAATATAATAACCCGAATACTTTCCTATAAAGGAAGCTCTATAAGAATATAATAGACTTCTTAAATAGATTAATTACGTTTAGCAATTAACTTATTTATAAACTTTATTACAAATTACTTAACTAATTATCTTGAATTAATATTAGAAATAATTTCGGTAGCGATTTCTTCGTAAATCTTAAACCTTTTCTCGGCTTTTAATACGTATTTAACTACGTAGTTCAATACAATATTTATACTTATACATAGCTATATATCGGTATTAACTATCCAACTTAATATAATACTTAAATTATATTAATTAAAAACGGTATTATTATACTTCCTATTAAAGAATTAGAACCTAGGATTAATATAAGTAATAAGAATAGGATTATCGTATAATTTCTAAGGGAAATAAAAACGGTAGATTTTACGTTCTAGTTCTAGAAGATCGGGGTTTAGAATTGTACAATCACCTAATAGGGCTTGAATTTAATAATGAACTCGAAGATAATAAGTATTACTATAAGTATATCGCTATATTTAATTAATTATATTTATAAGCTCCCGGAAAGTAAGTTTAATTTAATTATAAGGCCGATTTAAAATATTAGTACGGTCGATATAATCTCGTATAATTGAGATCGGCACTTGGGCCGGAGGCAGAGGCGGAGCCGGACTATAAACCGGACCTTAAATTTTTTAATTTCCCGGCGGGGTATTATCTTCGGCCGGGATATCTTCCCGGTTAGTTTAAGCCTTTTGATTTCCCGGCGGGGCATCCGAGCTATCTTTATCTTCAATTTGAGTATCCTAATTATCTATTTCGGCTTGAAGTTATTAGATCTATATTCGAAGATTGTCGATCTGGGCCTGAAGATCTTGGCCTTGAAGATTTTCGACCTGGGCTTAGGAATTTAGGGCCTGAGCCTAGGAATTTTAGGCTTGAGCCTGAGCATTATCGGGATCCGGAGCATCGGCATTCTAACTTCCGGTATTTTGGGGACGAGTACCGGGAGGTAGTCCTTTTAGGTCCTTATTTAGGCCGAAGTATACCTCTACTAATTATTCAATACAATAAAGTATTGGATTATATACCGTAACGTAATAACCCTATAGTTTAGTAAATTCGCGTTGTATAGGTAAATTACGAAGATTAGGGGCATTAATATTATTTACCCAATAAATACTATAGGTATACTTAGTTCCTCAAGCCTAAAATTCCAACCTCTACTAATAATCGTCAAATTTAAACTTTACGATCAAAATATATTCTTTAAAGAGTTCAAATCTCTTTTAGAAGTAATATGTAGCGATATAGGGGTTATTAAGAATATTCCTTCGAAAAATTGCACAGCGGTTAGCGTTATTAAAGGCTAGTTATTAATTATAATTAGGTATATACTTTACTAAATTGTCCTAGTAATAATTAGTAGTACTAAATATTATAAATATGGCCGGCATACTTAGGAAATTAACGTGTAATAAAAGATCCCTAGATTTCTAGATCTAATATAACCGGGTGCCCCGAAGGGATTTGGCAAATCGGATAATAGAATTCGTTAAAGCAATAGCTTCTTCATTATATTCTTCGAAGTATTCTTAAAACTTATCCTAGTTGGCGAAGGTTTCAACATCGAATTTGGGATAATTAATATAGTAAGCACTCTTGCCGTTAACTTGGCTACGTATAATGGAATTGAAAGCGACATAACGAAATCTTTTAGGCGTTCACTCCGCGGGCACCCGGGTCGTCTTACACGGGCACCCAACCTTATACGGACACCCAGCGGGTTAGGGTTTAACGTGTGCATTTTTTTTTTCAACCCTTTATTACAGTCAGACAGTAATCGTACCACACCCTTTCTATATATAACAATGCCAGGCCCAGTCAACTAATAGATCTGTACACTTAGTGATTTTAAACCTTTTAACCTCTACAATCTTCTTTTTACTCCCTCTTTACAACCAAATTACTTTTAATTACTAGAATAGGCTAAAATCAACCGCACGTACGTAAATATTAATCGTATTATCGTTAACGCTCTTTACTAACTTTCCTAAAGCCTTAAAACACTATTCAAGATAGATAACGAAGAAGAAGAGTAGGAAGACTTCTCTAACGACGATACTATTGTTAACTCTCTTAGGAAGCCTAGTCCGCCTCCCTCAATATAATTACTTCACGACAACGATAACGAACCCGAAGACGAGCTCTTTAATTATAGAAATATAATTATTAATCTACCCTCTATCGATACTATACTTCCCGCAGCTATAATCGAAGTTCTTTACGAAACTATTAACGAATAGGCGAAACCTTATAAGTTTGCAATCAACCGCATACAAAATCGCAGTAAGCCTAAAGCCGCTGTTAAAGACTATACACGGTATTATATTATCTATAACCGCTATAGTAAACCCTGTAAATCTACGGCAACTATTCGAAAGACAGCTTTACAAAAGTATAATTATTAGTAGAAAGGCCTTACAAATAAGGATAAAGACAATAGTCTTTAGCACTTTCGGTTATACTCTAACCTAAACTATTAAATCTACAACTACGGCCAGTCCTAGCACCTATTTATACACCCCCAACACTGTAAAATAAAGCTAGAAATACTAAAGAAAATCGACGACACCTCAAAACTTAATACTATATAAGTTTAAGAAATTATAATTATAATACGAAAGGACTTTAAATCTATATATATACGAATCGATATATATAATGTACGAGCGCGTATTCGCCGTTGTAATTTTAATAGCTATACCCTAACTAGCGCCCTAATTAAGTTATTTAACGACAATAATATCGAATATATTAAGAAAATAGATCTAGAGGATCTAGAACGGTTATTAGGCCTTGTCTTTACCTTCCCAATTTATATAGATATAGCCAGGATATTTCTAGAGGTTATAATTATTAACAATACGTATAATACCAACTAGTTTAATTATTCCTTTTACTAAATAGGTCTCGAGTGTTTCCTCTATTAGTATAGTAATACTATTTAATTACAACGTCTCCTCTATTAGTATAATAATACTATTCGTCTCCTCTATTAGATTATATCTTTAGCTAATTATCCCTTTTACTAGGTTTCGAACGTCTCTTCTATTAATACAATATTCAATTACATCTTTGGCATTATTAACGACGAGAAATAGGAAACTTTTGACTTCTTAGTCGAAGCTACCTATAAGTTGAGATTACGGTATAATCTACTAATTCCTTCTATTATTATTATAAATAAGTATAAAGAGATAAAGTAAATACTAAGTAGAATATTCCCTAATACCTAATAATAATTCTATTTATTCTATATTACTAAGAACGTTCTATTTAACGCTAAAAAGAAGTAGAAGAAGTAAAAGAGTAATAACGACGACGATAGTAATAATTCTGAGGATAAAGAGGGCAAAGATAATTAGGAGAATCCGGTTTCCTTTAATTTAATTAATTAAAGCATTTGTTTATCTGTATAAACTAGTAGTACCCCTAGCAAATCTATGTCATCTACTAGCTCTAGCTCTATTACTAAGATTACCAACGATCCCTATAGTATTGTAGCCCTGTTTAAGTTTATAATATACGTTAAGACTAAGCTAGAGTTCTAGGCAGCTTGGGGAAGGTTGAAGAAGTAGTTTAAAAGTTAAATACTAGTTCTTTAATACATTTAAAAGAATTGGCTCCCTATTAGAGATTAATAGGCATACTGTTATATTAAGAAGTATCGCAATTTTAGCGTTAGAATTACGTTACTAATTGAATTGAGTAACTTTAATATTAAGAATTACCTTCTTAATAGTAACAGCGATATTTACAAACTAGTTACTACTATCGTAGAGATGGCTACTAGTTAATACTAGAGCTTTAAAAAGAAGATAGTAAAATAATAAACCCGCTAACGATAAGAGTATATCGACCGCATATATTTAGATAAGCTACCGCTGTAAATTAGTTATATTACCTTCGAATTAATTAATTACAAATACCTTTAAGCAGAGAAGTATACGCCAACCGATCAGCGTAAAGACCCGCCCTCTCTAGAGCCCTACTCTATTAAATACAGTACTACTACCCAATATAGACTCCCTTATCGTTATGTTATATTTAATAGGTTAACTGCAAAGAAGCCGTTGAAGCTTACCTATATATACCTTCGCTAGTATTATAAGGAGCTACTCGTATATTAAATCCCCTATCTTTAAATCCCCTATCTTTCTATTTATCTATATATTATTACTAACTCGTCTCTTTCAACAGGATTTCAACGATTTCTACCTTCGTCTTCGAAACCCCTACATTGCTCCTACGAAGAAAGGCCGCCCTAAGAACTCTACTAGATCTATCCCTAATGAGTATACCCTTCTTGTAGAGACGAAGTAGAAGACCCCTAAGAAGGCATTAAAGAGAGGGAGTAAAAAGGTTACACCAGCTTTAAAGAGTAAGAAGGTTAAGCCTATCAAACGGGGCAACCTTAACAACCTACTTCGCTTATAGCCAAATATACGCCGTTACAAATTTCATTAGGAGAGTGATAATATTAACGAACTTGCTCCTAACTCTACGAAATAGTTTACTAAACGTAAATCTATATAATAGCCGGTTAGCTCTAGTAGTTTAGACTATAGTAGCGAGTCGGATATAACATCTGAAAGCGAGCTAGAGCTGGTGCTAGATTGCGTTTAAGTAGCTGTACTAGAGCTAGAATTAGATTTAGACTTAGACTTAGAACTAGAATTAGGGTTAGAGTTAGACATCCCGCTTCTAGACTACCTCCTACTTCTGGAGCTCCCCCCTCTAGAGCTCTCTCTAAGGCAAAAGTTCTCTCTAGAGCCCTTTTTGGAGTTAGAGTTATAGCTAGAGTTTACTCCAGAACCCTCCCTAGACCCCTTTGAAGATATCCTAGACTATTTACTAGTAATGCTAGAGGTAGAGCCTTTTCTAGAGCCCTATTAGTCGTTTTTAGCGTAATAGTAGTCGTTCCTAGAGTTAGAGCTAGAGTTAGTACTAGATTCTATTTAAGTGGTTGCAGTAGAGTCTAGCTCCCCTGTTAAGTAAGCGGTTAACCGTAAAAGAGCTAGAGCAACCAGTTTAAAAGACTTACTTACTTCCAAGGTTATACGAACTAGTCGTATAAATAGGCCTAGTCAAAAGGCCGTAGAGGCGAGCTAGTAGTAGAGGTAGACTAAATACCATGCCAAGGATCACAAGATTACCTTATTTATAGCTAGTACTATAGTCTTTCGTATTGTAAATAAATGCTATAAAACTATCCTATGTGCAAAACATTGTATACTATAGAAATCTCTATACAAAACTATGTTGTTGAACATCGCTGTCATTTTTTTATATATATATAATATAATGGAATTTACGATGTAAATGCTATTTTACGTCAAAATTACTTAAATTCGGGTGCCCGGATAGGGTTGGGTGCCCGTATAAGACGACCCGGGTGCCCGCGGATAAAATGCTATCTTTTATGTCGAGCAAATCGGCTATTATACCACCTCATTACATACCGAACCTATTTATCAAACTTTATTGATTTTAGTCGAGGGTTAAGAAATTCAGCCTTACTATAAGGAAATAATATTAGGAATGCCCAAAATAGGATGGGCTGGTTACGGCGAAATTCGTTAATAGGCTAGCTTCGAAGGGGGCCTTATTCGATATAAATACGGAGTACTACTAGTGTAGGTTGGCCGGGGACGGGAGCTGGAATTTGAATAATTGAAGCCTAATTACCGGGAATTTAACTACTAGTATTTAAAAGCGGTTCTAAGCTGAAAACTAGTGCTTAACTACCGAGTTAATTACCGAATTAATTACCGGGATTCGGGGCCGGAATTTAACGACTGCCGGGTTAGTTATTCGGTAAATTTATAACCTATACCGGAGCAAAGTAGGGATCCGCTATTAAGTCTCTTCGAAATTATACTTTTAATTAATTAATATTATTTATTAACCCCCTTATAAGATTTAGGGCTGTAACGACTTCAAATTTATTAACTTCTTCGAAAATTTTTATTAATTATTATTAATCTTCTTTATCGAATTTAAATTCTTCGATATTAATTTTATCGGCCGGTATAATAGCAATACTATCGAGGATATTTCTATTTTTTAATAATTAATTTAAACGGGCTTAGTCGATTTCGATATTAGTATAGCTAGGGTAGTTGTCTTTGAGAAATCGAAGCTATATTTCAATATTACGGCGGTTGACTTTGAAATCCTTTCGAACCCGGTTAACGATATATATTTAGTTACAAACGTTTCGTAATTTAACTAATACTATATCGATTTCTTAAAGTAATTTGGAGAATTAATAGTAAATATAATTAATATCCCGAAGAAAACTAATACAATAACCCTTATATTTCCGCTAGATATTACCAAAAGTATAAATATTTATTAATAATAATATTAATAATAGAACTATATTAAAGGGAAAGAAAAACTTACTAATAAAGATATAAACCCTAGAAATAAATATTTCTTTAATAGGATTAAGGCGTAATAGTTAAGATACCGGATTATTCTTATCGAAAGTACTAAAATTTATATTGTTCTTAGTATTATATAGGAACGGGTCGTTAGGTTATAGGTTAGCGTCTATATAACGATATTGATTATAAATACTTTCCCCGTTAACCGTTATTTCGAATTATTTTTCCTTATACCTTTCGTAATACCCTTAAACTACTTCATCTAACTTTTAATAAAAAGTAAAATTCTATTAATAATCCAATTCTAAAATAGTTTTAGTAGTCATATCGCCTTCGAAAATAGGATTCCGATTAAATTTAATACCTCCTATACTAGGGAATATACTAGGGGTTTACTTTTATAAAGGTTTTATACCGGGCGGTCGACCTCTTCTCGGTAATTAGGGTTATAATTATAGTTCGGGGGTCTCGAGAGTACTATACTCTTTAATATAATTATTAATATTAAATATAGCATCCGGATTTTAGGGGGTAGCGAATAGGTTCTTTATCCGAAGAAGGCGGATAGGGTTTTTAATACCGAAGAAATCGTCATCTTCGTCGTTACCGAAATTATAAATATATTAATTATCGTCATCCTAATTAAAGTCCTCTTTATTAATTTAATTCTAATATAACCGGCAATAATTATATTTAACGTCGTACTTATTAAAGAAATTCCGCCTAGTATATTCCTACTTATAATAAATATAAATTTTTAATTTATTACGAATATTATAATTAAGGGTATTATATATATATATAATATAGAATTTAATAGTAGGGTTATAGTCAACTGGCCGGCGGAGTTGGTAATATACTAGGTAAATAAAATAAGGTATTTTATCGTTAGGATCGGGATCCGATTAAATAATATTATTAGAAGGGTTAATATTACTTTAATTAAAGGGATTACTTCTAGGTTATTAATAATTAAGATATATATTTACTTCCTTATAGAATAAATCGAAGAATTCCTTACAAAGCTATTCTTTATTACAATAAATATAGACTTTTATTTAATACCAGATATTAGTATAGGAGAAAGGAATATAAATAATGTAATATAGTAAACTATTTAGGTAGCGATCGTAGAGGTCGTAGGGAAGGTTATATATTTAGTATATAAAAGATTGCGATAGATCTATTTCTTATAAATTAAGATGTTGTTGTATAATTAAAGTTATTAAAGAAGGTACTAGTAAAACTTCTTCTTTTTTGCGTTTTCGATAACGATGATTACGTTTAATTTATTTCTATTCTATATATATTCGAACCGTTTCTTTATTATCCTATAATAATATTAATTATTAAATATTATAATAAAAAACGGTATAAATATACTTATAAATATTTACCGCTAAATAAGAATTTAAAAGTATTTAATATAATCTATTTAACCTTTTCTTTAATCTATTAGAATTTAGGCTTATATATTTTAAATTAGTAAGATTTAGGTTATTAAGTAATTAGAGGGGGTTACTAATTTAAAGATTATTAATTTGGAAATTATTAATTTAAGGGTTACTAAATTAAGGGTTATCAAAATTCCTAAATAGAGCGTATAATTAGCAATTAGGGAACCTATTTATTAATACGTTATTTAACCTACCTTTAAATATATTTAATAATATTATAGTCGTTTTAAGATTCGCTTTCTAATAAGCTTTATTATTGTAAATTTTATTCGGCCTATCGGTTTTAATATTAAAATTAGGAATACTATAATTAATTCTACTTTTACCGTTTAAGAAATTATAGTCGTCGTTGTCCTTAACCGGCCTACTAAGCTAATTATTAAATTAATTATTATAATTGACCACCCTACTATTATTATCGTTTTCTTACTTCAAACTCTTCTCGTATTATTATAAAGGCTCTAAATATTCTCTTATCCTACTATTAATTTTATTCTACTTCTAATTCTTAAATAAATATATTTATTTCTTCGCTATCGAAGCATTATTAGCGGAGATCGAAACGTTAAAATACTTAAAATACTAGACGTTAAATTACCGGAAGCTAGAATACTGGGGTTTGAAATAAAGGAGCCCAAAATACCGGAATTTAAAGT
Source organism: Neurospora sp. CHS-2018c (assembly GCA_009806235.1). NCBI lineage: Eukaryota > Fungi > Ascomycota > Sordariomycetes > Sordariales > Sordariaceae > Neurospora > Neurospora sp. CHS-2018c. Next base: position 695,614 of record RAPC01000027.1, read on the forward strand.
TGGAATACCTAAATCTAGGGAGGTTAAGCGGTATCGCGAAACTTTTAGGGAATAGGTATCCGTTAATTACGTTTAGTACGGGCTTCTTCTAAGGAAGATAGTAAGGTATCGGCGGAAAATCTTTTACTACTAATAAAAGTAGATAGGGTATTAGAGGCAAGTATTCGGATTAACAATTATCCCTTTTACTTCAAAATTTTCTACTTCTAAATCTCGTTTTAGAAAAACAAAAGAAATATTAATTATTCAAAACAATAGTTAGCCAACCAACTAATATACCTAAATCGTACCCGTAACCCCCCGCAGTTCGGATCTTAACCCTCGAAAGTACTATTCACCCGTAAGTAGTAGAATAATACAGCATACTAGGTTTATAATAGGATTTACGTATTTTAAAGGATTTACTATTAAATAAGCAATATTAATTAATTAGCTAGTTAATTAACTAAAGAGAAGGGTAAATAGGAAATTATAAAAAATAAAATATTAATTTACCGCTTTATCGCAATAGGTATCGCATATTACTATATAACTACTAAAATCTCTTTTACCGACAAATACTTGTATTAGTTTGACTTTATTATATAAGCGATACTTCCGAATTATTTCCTCTATTTTAATTGACTAAACTAATAAATAGAAAGCTAAAAAGCCAAAAAGATAAAATATTAAAAATAATATCCCCGTCCTTAATATCTACTAATTCGTCTTTCTCTAATCGTTAATCGCTATTATTTATATACGTTCTTAAAAATAATAAAGACGTTAATAGAGGAACAAGCAAATAGCAAGGAATAGGGAGGGGAATTAATAATTGAGAGCCGTTATTTTAATAGAAATTATCGATTTTATTACTCTAATATTAATTATTCTATACAATATTAGAAATAATATAGACCGAATTCGTCTTTATCGAATCGTTAATCGCTTTCGTTAATATACGTTCCGTAAAGGGAACCGAAGTCTGAATAATAAAGATAGTAAGTAAAGACATTAGTAAAGGAATATATAAATGGTAGGGAATAGGGAGTAAGGAGGGGAATTAACCTATTATTTTAATAGAAATCGTCGATTTCTTTACTCTAGTATTAATTATAATCGGTGGAAGGATGTTGTCCAAAACAATCCAAGAAACTAAGAAATGGTATAGATGTTGTATAAATGTTATATAGGGATATTATATTAACGAAATCGAAATCGAAATCGAGAACGAAAATGTAGGTAAATTTATACAAATCAAAAAGATATTAGCAAAACCGAATAGTTAAATAAGTAGGGTATAGGGAGGGGATAGGAGAAGGATTTACTACTATTGTCGATAAGGAATAATTAAACTCAAGCTACTATAGAATAGTATTGAAGTTAAAAAATATTTGAGATTAAGTATTGAGGTTAATTTTAGATATAAGATTATAAGTATATTGAAGAGGAGAGAGTTCGAAGGTCGAGGAGAGGTGGGGGGAACCAAATTCTTATACCCTTCTAGGAAGTAGCCGGGAGGTAGTATTAGGAAATATTCTAAGTAGTGCTTAGATGTCTCTACTTTATCGTAACACATACTGAATCAAGTATAGATATACCGAATCAAGTATAGATATACTCATCTAAGCATATCACAGTATATAAGAGTACTCACCCCGTCGGTCTCTATTAAGACTAACGGATTAATCAATTATTATTTTATAACCTATTATCTATTTTACTTATACTTTAAGAAATCGTATATAAAGTTCTAGGTTAAGGCTCTCGATAATCTTTATTTTCGCTTCCTTTAATAAGATTACCGCTAATTATTACGTATTATTATTCTATCTAATAACTAATCGCTTACTTTATTATTCTCTATTAATATTATTTATAAAGCACTTCTTCGTATAATAAGTAATACCTATAATTCAATTTTAAACCGACTTTATTATTCTTTATTTTTACTCTTTTTCTCTCTTCCTTTCGTAAAGGAAGGAGATTTACTCTTCGTTTCGATAATTTTAATATAATTATCAAACTTACTATCCTAAGACCAAACACTTTACCTATTCCAACTCTTTGAACTCCCCTTTCTTTACAACTCTTTTATCATCCCTACCGGTCTCGAAGTATACTTTTACTATATTAAATAACAATAATTCTATTCTAATTATAACTTTCGAATTATAGGACAATTAATAGTTAAATAAGGTATAATAAATTATTAACTATATTATTTCTCAAAAGTAATTTTATTATAAAGAACGTCTTTACGCCGTCGCCTAAGACCTTATCGTTAAAGTAGTTAAACTTCACTTCAACAACGAAACGGGTTAAATCTTCACTAAAGAAAATTAGGCTATAAAAAACGAAAACCTAAACTTCAATATAAACTAGGTCGTTAATATAAATATAACCGATAAAGAAGTCTAATTCGTCCTACGAAAATATCGCCGCCTAATTAAAAATTACCTAATCCCAGGTCGCGAAACTTAACTATTCCCTAAGGATAAGGACAATTAAACTTATTAATTTAGGAAGAAGTATTATCGCAATTATATAAACCAATTTAAGGCTAACAATTGTAAAATCGCCGATAATACGGCTAGAAAAGTAGCCGAAGTACTAATTCCTCCTAGTACCGAAATATTTAAAACAAATTCTTAATCTCAATTTCCTAATTATTTCTCTAATACTATTAAAATAGCCGACGCTCCTTCTACTAATTTTTCGGATACTATTAAAATACCCGACGCTCCTCCTATCGATCTAATTCAAATCCCAATACTACCTTCTTTACCACCGATTCCGGCTAACTAAAATATTCGTCCTATATCTCCGATAAAATCTATTATTTTACGTACTAATTCGATCGTACAAGCCGCTACTAATTTTACCGAATAATTTACTACTAACTTAAGGACTATATATTTTACTAATATAAATCAAATAAAAGTATTAATTTAATTCGTAGTAAAATAATAGCGGTAACGCCAATTCGAATAACTTATACCGACTATAACCAATACTTTTCTAATTTATCTAATTAAACCTACCTAATATATTATTTAAATTACTTAGAACAGTCTAATTCTAAATATTATACCTACTTAATATATTGCTTATACTACTTAAAATAATCTAATCCTAAGTACCGTCTATACTATTAATTAAAACTAGCATATATCGCTACTATACTTTAATACTATAATTAAGGCCCGAAACCTATAAGTCACTAACATTACTAATTAATTAAAATAATTTCGTATTAATTAGGATAACCGGCGGCCCTTAACGGAAAATTTACAAAACTTACCACTTCCTAATCGTTTATTCATTAAGAAGAACGGAGGATATTATCTAAATACAAATTACTTAGCAATTCCTATACCTATAATTAAAACCCGTCCTATTCCAATTATATATAATATTATAATACCCGAATATCCTCAATAAATTACGTAAATTCTACCGCCCGGGTATTATTCCTATTAATAGGCTAAGAATATTATTCGTCAAACTCCTCTACCTTAGGACTAAACTTTTTAATATTAAACTTTAAGAATTTCTCCTTAAGTATAAAGTCCCCCTCTAATTCTACCCTTCGTCCATTAATAATAATAAACTCCTACTCAATCTATTAACCAATAGTAACCGATAATATACCTTATTAAATCCTTATCTACTAACTCTTCCTACTACTTAGCTAATACTAGTAATAAAAGTATAATATCGGACTCCGGAATACTTAATAAAATTATCTTTAGCCTATTAAAAAGGATTAATTAATTAGAAGCCTAATCTAACGAACGTTCCTACACGCCTAATAGAATCTTTAATAATAAAGCTATTTAATAGAAACTCTTTAATATCGGAGTATTTTATCCTAATGCAAATAAAGATAAGAAGAAGAAAGGCATCTATACTAATAGTAAAATTAATATTTATACCGATTATAAATTTTTCCTTAACGCTATTTATAAGGCCTTGCTTATCTATACAAAACGTTATAAAGTTATTACCAATAATATTTAACAATTATTATATAGAGCCGCCCTTTCCTAATAGACTAATACACTTTCTAACCTTAAATATAGTAACCTCTATAATAATTTTAATAAAATTACCGACGCTCTTAACCGAATTTTTAAAATTAAGCCCGACGAAGCCTAAAAATAACTAAATACATATAAATTCACTATAGAAATAAATAAGAAGAACAATTAAACTCTATACGATTACTCTACAAAAATATTTATATATACTCGCTTATAAGGTAACTGCAACGACTTTTAACTTTATATTCGCCTATAGAATAATTTATACCTAAAATTGAAATCCTATTACATTAAACTATAATAGAGCGTATAGTTTAATAATTATATCAACGCTATTACCGAAAAAGCCGAAGTAGTACGTAGCGAACTAATCGATTTCTCGAAGGCTTCGCAATTTACTTTCCAAACGTTTATAAATACTAATTATAATAATAGTTCCTTTAATAACTACTCTAACGAATAGACTATTAACTTTAGTAAAATCTTCGTTTATTAAGGCGATTACAATAATTCGAAGGATAAAGACAAGCATTTTAATAATTAGGGTTCTAATAATCGGTTTAATAATAATAATAGCAATCGGTTTAATAATAATAACGGTAATAAATTTAAAAATAATAAATTTAATAATAAATTTAATTAGGACAATTATAATAGTGACCACTCGGGCAATAACGGTATTTACTTCTATCGTCGAGGTAAATAGTTCGGTAAACGGTAATTTTTTAAGAATAGCCACTATATTTATACTAATTAGATTAATATCTATACTAATGAGTTTAACGCTAATAATAAAATATTTAAATTCAAAAGTAAAGGCTATAATTTTATTTGTAATTTCGAAGAGGAAATGAATAATTTTTATATAAATATATCGGCCCTTAAATATAATAATAAGTCTTCTACTTACTTTACTAGTCCTATTAATTTTATTATCCCTATATTTTCCGATAATACTACTCCAATTAATTAACCGACGTCTAATTCCGCGCGCCCAACCGCCGTTCTTAATAGAAATACTATTAAAAGTACTTCTACCGAGAATTATATAGTAACCCTATTACTAAATCTACCATTTAATCCCAATTTTATAGCGATTCCTAAACGTTTAGGGGAAGCCTAAACGTTTTATAAGTTATCTAATTTTTTATCTAAATTTCAAGTTATATCTTCGAAGAACTTTTAGGAGACGTTTAAACGGGTCGGAAGGGCAAGAGAAACGGATATTGAAATAAAATTACCCGTATTAATAAATAATCAGAAATTAACCTTATTAAATATTATATATAAAAACCAATATTATTTATTCGTTTTTACCGAAGGTTAGACTATTAAAACTATTCTTAATATTGTACTACGAAACGGAGAATTAAATTTGAAGAAATATACCTCGTACTTATAAATTAATATTAAACCGAACCTAAATATATCGCTAATTATAGTATACTTTAATTTAGAATATTTATTAATTATAATAAGTCGTATATTTATTAACAACTTTTCACCTAATATTTAGTATTCTTCAATTCCGTCGAACGTTATAAAGGGAATTAATTCGAAAATAGTAATTAATATTATTACTAAATTTAACTTCTATATAAAAGGAAAAGTCAATAGTATTATAATTAATAATTACTTTTAAATATCCGCTCTAATTATTAATAAATTAGGCCTAAATATACTATTAAATACCGATTTCCTTTACTACTATAGAATAAAAATTAATTTCAATACTATACTCTACTTATTTCGATCTATTTTTAGTATAAAAGTGCGTAGTAAAATCTTTTCTAAGAAAGAGGAAATAGGGGAGAATATTCTTGTTACCGAAGTTTTCGCTAAAAATAATATAATTTTTTATTTAAACTAATTAAATATTTTCCTAATACATTATAGCGTCCAATTTAATAACTATTACAGCTAAATTAAACGCTTAGTATATAATTTTTACACCTAATATCCTTTTTTATTAGATATTACTATAAATAGTAAAATACATAAGGTAATCCTATACTTTAATTAGTCTAACGAAGTACTCTTTATCCCTATAAGTATTCGAATTAATATAATTATACGCCCTTCGCCTAAGGCTATTAAAAAAGCGATATTTATTAACGCTTCGGACGTAATATATTTAACGGCTATAATTTAAACCGGCCTTTCTCTAGAATAATACGTAATATATATCGACGAAAGTACAAAGAATAATAAGGAAGCGATTATTTATAAAAAAGTTTTTAATATTCTATTTTATAAATTTAATAAGCCTAATAATATTAAATCTATTCCCTCCGAAGTAAGTATTAATATTTATAATACTAATCCCGAATTTGCTTAATAAATTAAGAGCTTCCTAAACAAATACGTTAACGTTTTTAAAAATAGAAAGATCATTCCTATAAAGGAGGAGGATAAAATACGTATCGATTTTATTAACAGATAGTAAAATTAGTAGAGAATTGTTAGACCTTATTCATTTAAAACTAAGGACCGCGAATTCCTTAATAAAGAATATAATAAAATATATATTCAAGGAAAAATATCCTTTATATTATAACCTACGCCTATTATATACCCTATATTTATTATTTAGCAGAAAGTTAATAGAATTAATAAAAGTCGTATTATTATTAACCTCCAATTACTAAATAGTATTACTATTTCGGATATTTATTTATTACCTAATTAAAAGGATATTATTAATATAATAATTAATAAAAAATTCTTTTCTATCTTCGACGCCGCTAAATTTTTCTACTAATTATCTATCTTTACTTACTATTATAATTATATAATAATAATTAATCTTCGGGGTTTTAAATAATTTAATATTATTCTTATAGGTTTTAAGAATTCTCCCGCTTTCGTTTAATAATTTATAAATCGATTATTTTTTAAATACTACTTATTTATACGAATATATATTAATAATATTATTATTTATAATACAATTAAGGAAGAGTATTTAAAATACGTAATTACCATTATAAAATTACTTAATAAGTATTACATATATATTAACGCTAATAAATCTTTTACCGCCTTCCTATCCGTTTAATTATTTAGTAGTATTATCGATAGTAAAAGTCTTTTGCGTATAGAAAATTAGATTAAAGTATTTTAAAAGTTTAACTTCCTTAATATATTAGATATTTTAAAAATTTACTTCGGTATAATTGGCTAGCTACGTAAAAGTATACTTTAATTCGTAATTAAGGAAGAACTATTAAACCGAAAGAAGACTAAATTATTAAGAAGAATATAAGAATTAGGAAATTTATAACTAAAAGTAACAAAATATATTTAGAAAACCTATACCTCTAAAGTTAAATTTAAATTAATTAAAGAAGAATTAGAGGCCTTTTACAATATATAAGAGAATTTATATAATTAAATATACTTATTTTACTACATTAAGAACAATCTTTTATTTATTAAAATTAATACTAATAAAAATATTTACAGCATTTACGTCTTTTAATTCAAATATATATAGGATAATAAATCTATTCCGAGTATAAATAAAATTCCCTTAACCGAAATTAAACCAGTTTATTTCTTATTAAAATTAATTACTTTAATTAAGAAGAAATATAACTCTATAGAAGCCGAAGTCGTAATAATTATTTAAACCTTATGTAAATTACGTAAAATAGTCCAATTTAATAAATATTATATAAATATTATTACCGATTACGTTTCAACTATAAATATTATTAAATATATTTCCCTACGTATTATAAACTTAATTAAAACTAACTCCAAATTAATTAACGCTATTAATTAAATATCCCAATTTAATTTTAATATCTTCTATATTCTAAAACCGTTGAATATCGTTCCTAATGTATTATCGAGATTATTAATAATCGAACCCGCTAACAACAATAATATTTCTAACGAATTTACCGATATTTAATCCTATTTTAATTATTTAAATAAAATTAACGCTTTTACGTTTATATACGCGGAGATTTTTCAAAATATACGTATTATAATCCTAATTATTTCCTCTACTTTTCGCTAATAATTAATCGAAGCTTACCCCTCTAATTTTAAATATAGTAAAGTCCTTTAATTATTCGCTAACGCTAATACATTAATATATTTATATATACGCCGGTCCAGTAAGCATCTTAATTTACCCGCCAGTCCTTACCTTTTTAATAATAACCTTCTATATTATATAAATTACTAAGACGAATATCGCCTCTATATTCCTCGATCCTACATATAGAAGATACTATAATTTATTTATAATAAGAAATATTATTTTAATATTAATAAAATAATAGACGACCTATCCCACTTCTATATACGCTAGAAAATATAAATGGTTCGGGAGTATATTAAATACTACGAAGTATACTATTAAAATTAATACAATCGTCAATTAATTCCCAGTAAATTTATACTAATTAAGACTTTTCCTAGACTGTATTATACTATTATAATAGACTTTATAACAGATATACCGACAATTCCATTAACTAATACGATATAGAATATTATAAACTTCAACGAATTTAACACTATATACTCCGTAACCTATAAATTTAATAAGAAAGTGCTTTTATTAATAAGATACTCTACTTACAATACATAAAAATAGGCTACTATTCTATTACAAGCCTTATAATACTATAACTAAGGTTTACTAATTATTATAATTAATAATTATAATCTAAAATTCGTTTCTACTATTTAGCATAGTATTTTTAAAGCCTTAGCGGTAAATTTATTATTTTCGACGGCTTATTATACCTAAATAGATAATTAATCCGAATATATTAATTAAATAGTAAAAATAGTAATTCGAATATAATATACCACCAACACACGAATATAACCGCTTATATTAATAGTACTTTAATACAATTTAAATAATACTATTTAATCAACTATTAATATATCCCCTAACGAATTAATTTACAATTTCAAGCCTAAATCGGTAATCGACCTATTAATTCTAAATACGGAAGAGGTAATTATAATAAAATCTTTAGTACTAATATATTAAGAATTCCAATTAAAGGCTATTAAATTTATTAATAGGGCAAGTATAGCAGCTAAGGCAAAATACAACGCAAAACACTCTCCAATAACGTTCGAAATCGGAAATAAAATTTACATTCGTCTTAATAAAGGTTATTATCTACTAAATAGCCTAAAGGACAAATAATTAATAGAATATATAAGTTCTTATAAGATCTTAGAAAAAATTAGCCCTTTAACTTACAAATTTAACTTGCCTTCTTATTAACGTACTTATCCTATTATCTTTGTAGCGTATTTGTAAAAGCCAACCCAAAGTCCTAACCTATTTAGAAGGGAAATTCTACTTCTAAAGCCTATAAAAATTAATAGCCAAGAAGAATAAGAAATCGAAAACTTAATAGCTAGAAATTAAAGACTAAAAAACGTTAAATATTTTATTAAATAAGCCGATTATTAGGATAAGGATAATACTTAAAAACTACGTTCTAAATTAATAAGAAATTCCACGGAAAAAGTTAAGGAATTTAACAACGAATATCTACTAGAATTACCATTCCGAAATACTCGGAAGAAAATTATTTAGCGTCTAATTTATAAGACGAGCCGTATTTAATCAATTTTAATAGTCAAAGTAATAAATTTTTCAATAAAAAGGGGGGAGAAAAAGCGAAGACTGTTTAATACAAAGGTTTAGAAATATTTCTTTTTATTATTTTATATTTAATATTTTATTCTACTTTTCTTTTTATCGTCTTCGTAAGTAATTTATCAAAATTAATAAGACTTTACGCTTCTAAACTCGAAGTCGTAGCAAAATTATTAATTCAATACCGCTAACCTATAATATATTAAGTATTACAATTATTTCTTTTATTTATTCTTCTATTCTAAATAAGTAAAACTAATATATATACTAAAGGCCGCTAAAATCAAGCAACTACAGTTATACTAGGCAATAAAGCAAATATAATACTTAATAAGCAACTAAAAGAGGGCAATCTTAAGTAGAGTCTAAGGTTCTTAATACGTATACAACTCTTTTATATAATTTAAAACCCTTCCTTCTTTCCAAAACCTTTCCTTCTACTCTATTAACCCTTACAAATAGCCCTATCCTTACAATTATTCAATTTTACAGTCGTACTTACTATTAATTATACGTATTAAACTAATTACTTCACTTACCTTTATTTATAACTACTCCATTATAATAAACTACGACGTTGTAATAATTATACTACTATTTAGCTACTCTTATATAGAGCTTACTAATTAGATTATATAGAATAGGAATCTAAATAGCGAATTAAATATATTAAATAGCGATTTACATTTAACTACTTTAGCGGTCGAATTTAATAACCGCTTCCCTACTCTTATCAGCTTAATTATATATCTTAACCATCTATAGGAAGAGGGCGCCGAAAACAAGATTATTAATATAAATTATAAGAATTTCTATATTATAATCCCCGCCTTTATCGCTATTAATATTATTACTATAAGCGATTAAATACTCGCGACTTTCTTTAATTATATTCATTTCTAATATATTATTAATTATATTAGCGGTATAAGTATAATTTCCCGCGACTTCGACCCTTAAATTCGCTTCGTCGTACGCGATAAAACCTTCGCCCTTAACAATATTTTAGTTAAAAACACTAAAATTAATAAAGATATTATACATCATTAAATACCTCCTATAATAATCTAACACTTATTTATATACTATAATAAACGATTTACCTTTATACTCTATAATACTATTAAACGTACTAATATCCAAATTAATTTAAACTAAATAATTTTATACGCTATTATTAGAACTAATTATTATACTATAATAATTTTTACGTCTCCCAAATTTAATAATATTATTCCTTATAATAGACTTAATATTTAATAAAACTATTCTACCAATAATTATAATAATATTAATATACAAACTTTTAATTCTTCTACATCTACTACGGGTATTCCAATTAATATTATCACTACTACTTATAAAAGAGTAGTCTTTTAAAAATTTTAATTTAACGAAATCTTATCAGCCATTTAAATTATCGATAACCATCTTAATAATAATAATAGCCTTCTTATATAACCCTTTTATTCTATTAATTATATAATTAATATTAATAATATTAATTTTAATAATATATAAGAATAATACTAATTCGATTATTTTACTAAGCGAACGCTTATTATTCTTCGTAGTCCCGGTCCTACAATTTTAATTAATATTGTAAATAGACCGTCCCCAGCTCGTAAAATTCCTTATAAGCTTCCTACTAACATTATTAAAGTTCGCGTTTGTACGGGAAAAACTACCGATAATACTTCAATTAATAAAATTTACCCGATAAGAGAGATAATAATCCTTTCGTTTAACGATAATTATAAAGTATTTAACCTTATAATAAATATTAACCTCTAATAATTGCGTAGTAAAATTAACGCTATTATCTAAGATTACTTCGATAATATTGAAAAATATAAAAACAAATTCTCAAACTTATATACTTTCTCCTAGATTACTCTATACTATAATATAAAAATATCCTTAAAAAGAATTAATAAATTATATAATACCAATAATCCTATTTTCGTTAATTATATCCCTTCGTATACCTAATTATTCGTTCTTCGCTATTATAATTATAAAGGTAACCTTAATAAACAAATTAATAACCTCTTAACGCACTTAAGATATTTATACTGTATATAAATCGATATAATTAAGGACGAATATATTACTAACGTAGCCGTTAATACTCCTACTATATTCGTTAATCCTATTATTATTCCTCCTACTATTAAATAAACTTTATTTACTTTAGAGGACAATTTGGCGGATTCTAACCAATACTAGTCCGCAATAATCGAAGAATTACGTATTAAAATAGCCAAAATAAACTCGGAGATTAAGGAATTGCGAATTTAATACGTTTAGTAGCCGATTACTACTCCTCGTAACTTACAATTAAATATATTACCGCTTATATCGTCTACTTACTCTATTTACTTAAGTATATTTTAATATATCGTTCGGTCTAATTTAATATCCGGTTATTTTACTTACCGCTATAATACCTTACCCGGCATTCGCTCGCCTCGCTACTATATACTTAAGGTTTAGAAGACTAAAGCCGAATCTCCTTCTACTAATTGCAAGCGTTTTCGTCGTAAGGGTAATACTCTCTTATACTTCGATAAGAACTATTATAATCCGTTATCGGACGAGGAAGGATATTAATAGAAAATAATAATATAAATATAAATTTTCTTATAATAATCTTAGAAATTAATTATAATATTAAATATTATAATAATAATTCTAATAAATATTTAGTATTCTTCTACGAAAAATATAGTAATAGTCGGATATTGGATTTTAATATTTATAATAATTAGGCTTTATAGGATAGATATTAGGATAATAAACAACGTTAAAAAGGATAATAATAGTCTTTATACTTTATTTATATCTAGCATTCTCATTAATAAATAGTAAATATTCTTCTCCTTCTTTAAAAGGGGAAATATTAAGAAATATTCTAGGCAATACCTAAATGTCTCTACTTTATTATAATATATATTAAATTAAGTATAAATATACCGAGTTAAGTATAAATATACTCATTTAAATATATTACGGTATATAAGAGTACTTACCCCGTCGGTCTCTATTAAAACTAATAGATTAATTAATTATTACCTTACAACTTATTATCTATTTTACTTATACTCTAAGAAGTCGTATATAAAATTCCAAGTTAAGGCTCTCGATAGTCTTTATCTTCGCTTCCTTTAATAAGACTACCGCTAATCGTTACGTACTATTACTCTATCTAATAACTAATCGCTCACTTTATTATTCTCTATCAACATTATTTGTAAAGCACTTCTTCGCGTAATAGGTAGCCGATAATTACTAGAAATTTCCGTTAGTCGTCAGAAATTTCACTACCAACCGTATCGCGTATTTATTATCGTCGCGACTTCTTTTATTAGTATTGAGAAATAGAAGGTAGTAACGGTCGCGGGTCGTAATAGGGGAGGTAATATTTGCACTTTCCTCGCCCTATTAACTTATTTAGTACGGGACCGAAAGTGATGTGCAATTGAAATCGCACTTCAGTAAAAGTCGTGCAAACGCCTACGTAGTCGTTTAAAGGCTTAAAATCAAAAGATATTAAAGATTCCAGATAATTCCTAGTATTGTATAATAGTTATAACAATAAAAGAGGTAGTAAAAGTAAAGGTAATATTATTAGTTGAAAGTAGTAGGGTTGAAGGCGATGATATAAAAGGTAGTAGCCGGTGCGCCGACTTGCCGGGATTATTAGAGGGTTAATAGGAGTACTAGATTTGCCGGGACTATTAAAGGATTAACGGGAGTATTAAAGGGTTAACGAGAGTACTAGAATTAACGGGAGTATTAAATAGCCGGCACGCAAGCTACGGTCGTATGCAAATTGCATTATATATAAATCAAACTTTATAATACTACTACAACTGCATTTTAACGTATATTAATATATAAAACGGGATTCTTAATAAGATAATTACGCTGTATACGGCAATATCTTTTATATATCAGTATACTTTGTCGTTATTGAGCAATAATAGTTTAAATACAATATCAAATATTAGAACGCATAGGCCTCGAATTTGGCAACCTATTAGAATCTCCCGATTAGGCAATAGGTAGGTCTATAGACTCCGCAATTAAATACATTTAGCCTAGTATAGACAGAACCGCCGCTCCTTCCGTCGCTTCGTAGTAGGCCTACAGACTACAACCTCTAGTGTGGATCCAATTGTAGCACCTGGGGAGGTGGGCCCGACGACGAAGCTTTGGCGAAGGAATGGGCGTTTCAATTATATTATACCAACTTAATATTACTTTATATACTACTCTATAAAATCGTATGCGAAGTCCTAGGTTAAGGCTCTTAATAGTAATTGTCTTATTACTTCCTTTAACAACATTATTATTTATTGTTATATATTATTACTACGTCTAATAACGGAGTATTTATTCTATTACTTATTACCACTTCGTAAAGACGTTCTTCGCGTAATAAGTAGTGCCTATAGTTCGGATTCGAACGACCTCATCATCACTTTCGTTTTCTCTCCTTCAGCAAGGGGGAATTACGTACTTCGTTACGACTATTTTAACAACGATTTGTCAAACTAATTATTCTTATTTTCAAATTTACCCTCTTAAATTGTACTTTACACCTTTTACCCTTTCTTTACAAATTTTATTACTATTATTCCCTATTTAACGGTTCTTTATTATAATTACTAAAATCACGGATTACGACCTTTGGGATAACGCTACGACTTAAAAGGCAAAATACGTCTACGACTTTACTATTTCTAAGCCCGACTTCCGTTATTAAAATCGTCTTAACCTACGAACTAATAAACTTCTCGTTAAAGCCGTTAAATTTTATATTAATAACGATAATTATTTAATATACCAACCTAATTAGTAATACAATTCCGAATAGCGCGGCAAATATAATAGAAATTAGGATAACGAGTAGATAATCTAGTTAATTAACAATATATATACTTTTATTATACGTAAATATCGTTGCCTAATTACTTCTAATTTCCCGTTTCCTAACGATTATTAAACTTGGCCTTTCGAAGGTAAAGACGGTTAAACCTAATAGTTTAGGAAAAAGGTATAGCGTAATACTTATAATACTAAAAAGAGAGAAGTTAAAGTAGCTACTACTACTATTACTATAAACGTTTATATCGCTTTTTTTAACCCGGCTGAAAATCCTCTACCGCTTAATCTTCTACTATCGCCTACTCCCGTTAATATTCTTCTTAATACTTAAAGTTTTAACGAAATAACTAATTTACTTATTTCGGAAAGTACTAATAACTCCGTTATTAATACTTATAATATATCCTCTACTGCTAGTACTTAAAATAATAATTTTAATAATACTATTCGCCGGATTAAACCTATTCCTATTAAATATATTACTCTTTCTATAATATATTAACCGGTTATTATTTATTCAATTAATAAGCCAACTTATAATAATCTAAGCGCTAATATATTTAATGTCCTAATAGCGCTTACTAATTAAATCGATTACTCCCGTTAAACTTTTTAATAATTCTAATCTTTTGTTAAAATAATAAACGCTCCGCCGTTCCTACAATTAATTTATTTAACCTCTATTGCTATATATAACGCCCCTCTTATTAAAAATAGTAATTTAATTAATATAGCTAACGCTTAATTAATACCCGGTTATTATTCTCGCCCCTTTTCTCCAACCGATTCGATTATTTCCTATATTAATTCAATTATAGAAGTTGCGGCTAACCTAGTTCGCCTCTTAGCCGCTAATCCTATTACTCGTACTTTTATTAATATAGAGTAAATAGAAATACTAATTAAAATCGCCTAGAAGTAATTATACGAAAATATTGCCCGCTCTTCTAAGCCGATAAAGACCGGTCCGGTTAATATTCTTAACGTTTTTTATTTATTAAAATTAATAATATTTACCATTCGTACCGATAGCCCTATCGGTCTAATATTTAGACTTATTAATATACTGCTAACTAACCCCTAATATATTAAATCGATATACAAATCTTCGATAGAGTACCGAAATTGAAGTAGAGTAAGTAGAGCTTTTACTCCTTCGACCCGAAATAGAAGGCCCGAAAACGTTAATCCTACGTATATAAATTAGCCTTAACGTAATAAATTTATCGGTTTGACCAATAAAAGCTATATATCTAGCGCTAACCCTAATACTAATAATATTAATATTAATTATATAATAACCGATTTAATTATTAACTATTAGGCTTTACCGAAATAAGAAGATTAAACCGCTTATTTCTATAAGCTTCCTCCGGTTATAAGTTGTTATATTATTAATCCTATTGACGGTATATACTATAAAGTCTTTAAGGAAATCGCCGACTTGAAGTAGAATAGTAAATAGGATTATATAGTTAACGAAATTGCCCGTCGGGTTATAAAGCGTATTAATATTCTTATATCCGGTTATTCGTCTAATTCGCCTTTATATTTTAACTTGCCTATATAAATTCTTTTACCCCCTTCTATATTAATTTATTTTATATTAATTACCCCTATTAATCCAATTCTATTATTAATTAGAGTAAACGCTAATACTACTACGAAAGTTCTAGGACTAATTCGCTCCGCCTTTCGTTAAATTACTTCTAATATTAATAAGGCTATTTACTTTATTAATACTTCTTCTAATACTTCTCAACCGTTAATTAATAATAATATATTAAAAGGATATAATATCGGTTCTACTTTTAATAATATTTAGTATAAAATCAATTAACTCGAGCTTAACAAGCGTAATAATTAATATACTCTACTTATTAATAGCGTTAATAATACTATTTAATAGAAATTTATCGATATTAGTATCTTCTATTCTAATAGTACTGATAATAAAAAGCGCTAAAGACTATATACCGAAGGTAAGATTAATATTTTTATAGATTGCGCTCTCTTTCTCGACTCCCTCTACAATATTATACTTAAAAACGTCGAGAGAAGAATACTTATTGCGTAGAACTTTTAATAATTACTTCGTAGTTAAGCGTTCTCTTAATAGATTAGTACTCTATTTTATACTAAGTGTATTATTTTCGTTAATAATTTTAATAAGATTATTACTGTTATAAATAATATTTTTAATATTAAATCGGACGTTATTTAAAAGTAGTTCAATATATATTCCTTTATTAGGGCTATTAATAAGAAGAGCGACCTTATTTTACGCGATTTCGCTACTGAAATAGTCCGTTATATTCGATTCTAAGGAAATTCTATAAATCTTTAATTTACTATATAATTATATAATAGCTTACATTTTAAATTGTACGGCCTAATTATTAAGCTTATTAAAGGTATAGTATTAAATACTTTCATCGACTTTATTAAGTAGAAGGCAATTACGGTTTGTAATAAATTATTCGAGACGAATACGTCTAATTATTTCTTCGACTAAAACGGTACTAATTCTACTCAAATTAATAACAGAGGTTTATAGGCCTATTAGGGTTAATAAAGATTCTTTAATAATAATAAAAAGCCTTACTATCTTAGTAAAAATTAAAACGCCGAACGTCTTTCTAAATCCTTCTTAAACTCCAATTTCAATACTCGTTCTAATAATTATAATAATAATAGTTCGGGTAAAAGTAGAAGAGGTTTCTATTATAGAAAGCGCTTTAGCAAACGTAAATACTCTAATAATAATTATTATACTTATAGTACGGAATATTTTGTATTCGAGGATAATACCAATGCTAAAAACTAAGCCAAAATATTTATAAATTAAAATTACTATTTTATAAGTAAATTTAACGAAGATATAAACGGGTTTAATATAAATAGTTCTACTATTAGTATTAATATTATTCTTTCTATTTACTTTGCCGTTCCTTATACTCCCTATAATATTTTATCCGATAAAAATTCTAATCCTATAGTTCTTTAATTACTAATCTTATTATTTATAATCGCCGTTATTAATGCCGTCCTAATTATAAGTACCAATTACAACGACGACTCCAAATCCTTATCGTTAGACCTATTATCCGATCCCAATTTTAATATAATTCTTAAACGCTTAGAGCAAAATTTACTATCCGAATTCTATATAAAAGTTAAGAATACCTCTACCGGAGCCTTTCGGAGGGTAGTAGAAGAGGGTATATAAATAAAGGAAGCGGATATTATATTAAGATTATTAATATTAACGGACGGTCGGAAATTAAAATTATCGGAGGTCTAATATAAAAGTTAATACGTATTATTAGCTTTTATAAAAGGTTAGATTATTAAGGCAATTACGGACATCGCTATACGAAACGGATATTTTAATTTGAAAAAAATTATATTATACTTCAAAGTTAATATCAAACCGAGTTTTAATATAATATTTATATCAATTTACCTTAACTCCAATTACTCGTCATCTATTGCAAGCCGGGAGTTTATAGAGGCCTTTTCTCCTAATATTCGGTATTTAATAATACCGCTAAATATTATAAATAGCATTAATTTAAAAACTATTATTAATACTCTCGCTGAATTTAACTTCTATATAGAAGGAAAAATTAATAGCGTTAAAATTAACAGTCATTTCCAAATTTCCGCCTTGGTTATTAATAAGTTTAACCCAAATATATTATTAGGTATAGACTTTTTATATAATTATAGTATTAAACTTAACTTTAATATAGTATTTTATTCGTTCCGTTTAATATTTGGTATAAAAATACAAGGAGAGGTTTTCTCTAAGAAAAACGAAACCGAAATTAATATATTTATCGCCGAAGTTTTCGCAAAATAGGATATTATATTATTAGTATAATAATTAAGAACTTTTCGTATTCGCTATAACGTTTAATTTAATAATTAATACTAATTAAGCGAACGATTATTTTATAACTTCTACGCCTAAATATATAGCCTACTAAACGCTATAGTAAATAGCTAAACCGCTAAGGTTATACCCTATTACAATTTATTTAACAATAATTTATTTATTCCTATCGGTATTAAGGTAAGTATAATTATACATCCTTCGCTAAAAAACCCAAAAACGGCTATACTATTCAATATATTAAATCTTTAGTATTTAACGACCGAAGTATAAATTAATCTATTATAAGAGTAGTATACTATATATATCGACTGTAGTATAAAGGACGATAAAATTACTATTAAGTATAAGAAGGCTATTAACGATTTTATCGAAGTTTTTACTAATTTGGCTACCGACGACGTTTTTACCGCTAAAAATAATAAGGAAGTTGCTATCCGTAAGGATAATTTTAACGTCCCCTCTTATAAATTAAATAAACTTATTAATATCGAATTAATTTCCTCCGAAGTAAATATAAATATTTATTATACTAATCCCGACTTTACCTAATAAATAAAAAACCTCCTAAATAAATACGTCGACGTTTTTAGAAATCGAAGGATTGTATTTATAAAAGAAGATAATAAAATACGTATTAATTTAGAGCAACTCTACTCGCACGTGGAGAAAACTCTATTCGCACGTGGAAAAAAAGGCTAACTTTAATAACACTTTTCTAATACCAGGAATTTTAGTAAGGGGTTAAAAATTATATAAGATTTTTTCTCATTTTCTTCTCTATTTAACAAGTTCCGGTGACCAAAGGTACTTACTCTATAAATCGAGTAATCTTAGAAAATCGAGGAGAAATATAAAGAAAATATCAAAAATGTTAAAATATTAAAGGGGGCGAAAATAGAATTTAGCCAACGCCTAGGCTGGTAATAGGGGTATGTATACCCAAAAATCCGTCAAAAATCAATAAGTAATTCGGTGCTACTTTTACTTTCATCCGACCCTTTTTGGCTAAGTTATACTTAGAAAACCAAAAGTAGATCCACGTGCGAATAGAGTTTTCTCCACGTGCGAGTAGAGTTTCTCTTAATTTAATAGAAGGATAGTAAAACTAGTATAAGATCGTTAGGGCTTACCCGTTTAGTACCCGAAATCGAGAATTCCTTAATAAGGAATATAATAAAATATACGCTTAAAGCAAAATATCCTTTATATTTTAACTAACTCCTATTATATACCCTATCTTTATTATTTAGAAAAAAGTCAACGGGGTCGATAAAAGTAAAACGGTTATTAATTTTAAACCGTTAAATAAAATTACTATTCTAAACGTATATCCTTTACCCGATTAAAAAAATATTATTAATAATATAGTCGGCTACCTTTACTTTACTATCTTTAATACTACAAATTTCTTCTATTAATTACCCGTATATATACTATACCGCAACCGTATAATTATTATTAACCTATACAATTTTAAATAATTAAACATAATTCTTATAGGTTTTAAGAACTCGCCTTCCTTCGCCTAACGCTTTATAAATCGCATATTTTTCGACTATCGGTTATTTATACGTACTTATATTAATAATATTATTGTTTATAACTATACTAAGGAAGAATACTTAAAATATATTAGTATTATATTAAACCTTTTTAATAAAAGTCGTATTTATATCGGCGTAAATAAATTATTTACCGCCTTTTTATCTATATAATTACTTAGTAATATTATCGATAGAAAGGGTTTCCACCGGACCGAGGATTATATTAAAACGTTCTAAAAATTTAGTTTTCCTAATACTTTTAATATATTTAAAATTTATTTCGGTATAATTAGTTAATTATATAAAGGAATACCCTAATTTGCCGTAAAGGAGGTACTTTTAAATTGTAAAAAGATAAAACTATTAAAACGTATAAGAGAATTAGGTAACTTTAAGCCTAATTCGATAAAATAAATACGTAAAGTTTATACGTCTAAAATCAAATTTATTCTAATTTAAGAAAAACTTAACGCCTTTAAAAATATATAAGAAAACCTATATAACCAAATGTACTTATTTTACTATATTAAGACCGATTAGTTATTTATTAAAACAAACGCTAATAATAAAACGTATAGAGTTTTTATCTTTTAATTAAAATATAAATAGAACGAAGAGTTAATTCCCGGTATAGGTAAGATCCCTTTAACTATAATTAAACCGGTATACTTTCTATTAAAATTGATAACCCTAATAGAAAAGAAGTATAATTTAACCGAAGCCGAAATTACTACTATTATTTAAGCTCTAAGAAAGTTGCGAAAGATAATATAATTTAATATACGGCCGGTTAATATAATTACTAATTACGCTTCTACCGCCGGAATTATTAAATACACTTTGTTACGTACTATAGATCTCGCTAAGGCTAATCCTAAATTAGCGAATACTACCAATTAGGCATTATAATTCAACTTGAATATCTTTTACATTTTAAGTCCTTTAAATATTATACCTAATATATTATTAAAATTACTAATTACCGAAGTACTAGATAAAAACGACTAATCCGATAAATTTGCGAATATTTAGTTTTACTTTGTATATTTTAATAATTTTAATACCTTTAACTTTATAAGCAATAAGGTAGTAGTAAATACCCGGACTGTAGTTCTAATTATCTCGCCAATTTTCAAATAATAATTAATAAACGTATATTCTAACGACTTAAAATATAGTCGGGTCCTAAAATTAATCAATAAGGTAAATACCCTTAGTCAACTATATATACGTTACTTAAGTAAGCGTTCTAATCTCCTTATAAAACCTTATATTTTTAACAACGGATTCCTTTTTTATATTAATTAGCGTAATATTTGTTGTTTATATATATTAAAAGCCTATATCTAAAAGATATTAGAGTTAATTTACGATGAAAAATACTACTTTAATATTAACCGTATAATAGACGACTTTTCCTACTTCTAAATACGAAGGAAGATTTTAATAGTTAAGGATTACGTTTAATATTGCGAAATATATTGTTAAAATTAGCGCGATCGTTAACTAATTCCAAGTAAACTAATACCTATTTATATAATCCTACGGCTATACTATACTATTATAATAGACTTTATTACGGATATACCTACCGTTAAGTCCGCTAATATAATATAGTCGTTACCCAACTTTATAAAATTGGATATATTATATATAATTATTTATAAATTTAGTAAAAAAGTATTATTCCTTACCGGTTACAATACGTATAGTACTAAGGAATAGGTTAAAGTATTACTTTAAGCATTGAAATATTATAATTAAAATTTACTAATTACTATTATTAGCGATTATAATCCTAAATTTATCTCTAGCGTTTAGAAAAGTATTTTCGAGGCCTTAACTATTAATTTACTCTTCTCTACAATTTACTATATTTAAACCGATAGTTAATCCGAATATATAAACCAAATTATTAAATTAATAATTTATATATAGTATATTATTAGTATAATTCCCTAAATATTAATATTGGCTATTCTACAATACAATTTGAATAATACTATCTAATCGATAATAAGTTTATCCCTAAACGAATTTATCTACAAATTTAAACCTTATACCGCATTTAAACTATTATTACTAGAAGAGGAGTAAACTTCTATTACAGAATTTTTAATATTAATACATTAAGAATTACAATTAGAAGCCGCCGAATTAATCGACTATATAGGTATAATGGCTAAATAGAAGTATAATACTAAATATTTTCTAATTTCCTTCGAAATTAATAATAAGATTTATATTCGCTTTAATAAAAATTATTATTTACCCGGTTCGCCTAAAATAAAGTTTATACCGGTATATATAGGTCTATATTAGATCGTCTAAAAAATCGGCCCTTTAACTTATAAATTCAACCTCCCCGAATACTAGAGAATATATTTAATTATCTTGATAATTTATTTATATAAGCTAATTTAAAGAAATAACCCCTTCGGTCGCGCAATTAATCCCCTAAGACCGGTTAAAATAGATGGTTAGGAGGAATATAAAGTTAAAAAGCTTATTGTAAAAGTTTAAACTCCTATAAGTATTTAATACCTAATTAAATAAACTAGATAATAAGATTTATATAATACCTAAGAATTAAAGGAGGAATTTATATAGTATTCGAAGAAGGCGGTCTAGGAATTTAATAAGGAATACCCACTAGAATTACTATTTAAGGGTATTTATAGGAAAATTATTTAGTATATCAGTCGTCTACCTTCGCGACGATAAACGTAGAGAAATAGAGTTTTTCGCGTTATCGAAGGAGGAGATATAAAAAGTATTTATTTTCCCTTATTTTTTCGTTTTCTCTTAAAGAATATTTTCCTTATTTTTATTTCGTATTTTATATATTATATATTTGTACGGCATTTACTTATTATTTATTTATTTTTTACGATATATTTATTAAGATTTCCAAATAATTATTCAATTAAATAATTACCCTAAATAAAATAGGTAATTAAATAAATAATTATACTAAAGGCTATTATAACGTTCTATTTAGTCAAACGGTTATCCGGTTAACGTTATTACCGAAATTTAAATAAGTAAAGGTTATATAAGGTAAACGCTTTCGGTAGGTAATAATAGTAAGCCCTACGGGTAGGTCTTAGAAGTCTTAATATATATATATTTTTATTAGTACTATTTTAAAACTTTCTTTCTTTTTAAAACTTCTTTTACCCTATTATTAATTATATATTATAACCTACCCTATCCTTATACTATTCGGATCTACGGCAATTTCGTTCAATTTTATTATTTCTGTAAATAAAATAAATAATACTAATATAACTAATACCCAAACAGTCGTTCATCCTATTATTTAATTAATTAATTAGATTAATTATAATAGCGATCCTAATAGTAGTTTAAAATAATACGACTATAATTATAAGTTAGTTCCTCTTACCTTAAAAGCCGATTAATACTTTCCAGAAATTATTAATAACGCCTATTACTTTAGCCGTTATATAATTAATAGTTACCCTTCTAAAATAATTAATTTAGGCAATAATTTACTTTATATTATACTACCTAATTTTATCGCCGAGTTTATTACGACTATAAGTAATAATTATTTATATATTTTCTTTTAGTACGTTTATATATACTTTATTGTTAACCTACGTACTAATTTGGATAAGAGCGATAAACCCTTCTACCCGGCTAATCGTTTTCCCAGCCCCAAATCCTATAGCCTTAATAATATTATAATTATCGCTATTAAGGTTAACAATTCTAGTTATCGTTATATTCCTAATATAATAGTTAATTACCTATTTATTAAGTATAATAACGAGATAATATCGGTACTATACAATACTATCGATTGTACTAATATTCAAATTGACTTTGATTAAGCAATTTTATAAGTTGTTAATAATAACTTTTACTATTTAATATTTACGGTATTATTAGCCCCTCTTCCTTAGGGTTTAATTAATAGTAATAGCTTCGGAGATTAGTAGGACTAGATTTCCCAAAATTATAATAATTTAATTATAGATACGTATATTTAAGAATCGGCCCTAGTCCGGGACGATCAATTTTACGAACTAACTCTAATAATAGCCTTTAAATAGAATATCCTTACGTTCTACCGCAACTATATATAAAAAATTACTACTATATCTAGGATTATTAGCCAACGCTTTAAGGATAGTACTATTCGCCTTTATAGTATATACCCTATCGGTCGTATTATTACCTTCGATAAATTCGACTTTATCGAAGAATAAATTCAATGTAAATTCAATTATTTAACTTCCTATTCCTTTAATTAACTATATTCCGAATTAATTCTCAACAATTCTACCGTTAGTATTAATATACCCTCGAAGACTAAGAATACCCCCTGTAATCGTAGAAGTAACGTCCGTATTGAATAAATTCGTAGTCTTACTAACCTTAATAATTAAAATAAAAACGATAAAGGTAAGAAGATTAAAGTCTACCCTAAATCCGAAGAAGATATTGAAAAACTTTACCGTTAGGATTATACAATATTAGGTATTAAAGTAAATAAAAAGCTATATAGAGAAATTTGCGAAATCGCTACTAAGTATTTTACTAAGGCCTCCGAAAAAGAAAAGAAGGATGCCTTCTTATAGAATAATTTCGTTCGCGACGTCAAATCTCATCTTAATAACGCCTATAATAATTTTATTAAAGGTAATAATTTTTATATTACTAAAATCCCTAGTAAAACAATATTATTAATTCTATAATATTATAATTATACTACTAATTTACCCGAATAGACCGCTAATATATTAAATCGTATAGGTTTTTTTTATCGCGCTTAAACTACTCCTAATCTAATAATTAAGGATAAATTCCCGGTTATAATCAAAGAAATTATTAAAATCCGGGAAGTTCCCATTGTATTTATAACTAACGTTAATGAAATACTTATTATTATTAATAGCGCTTTAAGAACTCTTAATATTATATTGGAAAATCTTAATGGTTGTTTAGTGAAATCCAATAAACATTAGGGATAGGAGATTAATGATTTGAAGAAGGATTTACTAGCCGAATAAAAGAAGATTATTAATAATCTTCGCGCTAAAATAATATCGTTATATAAGATTATCGAATCTTAATAACAAATTATTATTCCTACGCCTAAGTAGCGCATTAAAATTGACTTATATAATTAATTTAATAGCCGTTGGGAGTAATTTATCGGCAATTCTACTAATAAGACTCGCTATAATTTTGGCAACTTTAACCTAACTTCTACTCGCTCTAATTATAATATATTACTTATCGTTCGCTCTCCCCGCTGTAGTAGTATAATAGAGAATTAGCGTACCGAATCTCCTTTGAGCAATAATAAACGTATTCATTTAAACGCTAAGGGCTTATTTATTTAAATTAATAATTCTTACTTCGAAGATTCGGACGAGAATATAGAGGGGAATATTGGGGTTTATTGCAATTTCCGTAATTAATAGCGTTCTAATTTAGAAGTTAATTTTAATATAGTAGTTATATATTAAAAAGGATTTGGAATGCTATAATAGTTATTTAGAGGAATATTTGGGATTATATTATTCAAATAGGATTTGGATATTATTAAGGATAATTCTAAGTATAGGAACTTATAGTATATCTTTCTAATAGTTCGCTATAATAATTATAGATAGTAAATACTCTTCTCCTTTAAAGAGGGGGAGATATTAGGGGAAATCCTAATAAGTATTAAGATTGATTATAACTCTTGGCAATCGCTTATTTAAACAATATAGACGTTATTCTTATTATATAAGAATGCTCGTCAATTACTCCTATTAGGAATAATTAATCTTAATCTTTATTAATATTATATTATACTAACCTAATATTACTTTATATACTACTCTGTAAAGTCGTATGCGAAGTCCTAAGTTGAAGCTCTTAATAGTAATTATTTTATTACTTCCTTTAATAATATTATTATTTATCGTTACGTACTATTACTACGTCTAACAACAGAGTATTTGTTCTATTACTTATTACCACTTCGTAAAGACGCTCTTCGCGTAACAAAATTTGCCCTCAAATACTAATTATATTTGGTATAGTCCGTTATATATTTAAAAAATCGATTGCTAAGTTCTATTATTAGTAAAACCCCTTACGAAGCCTAGTTTGGCGATAAATTAGACCTTTCCTACCTCCGGGTATTAGGCTTACCCGGAGTTTACCGCTTGATTAAAAAGAGTTTCCAAGGCAAATTCAACCCCGTTAGATTCCCCTATCGGTTATTTAATTACAACGGTTCCCGGAATTATATTATACTAATAGATAAAAACTAGATTATTATTTCTAATAATATAATTTTTAATAAATAAATCCCCTATATTACTAACCGTACTACTTTTAAATACTCTACGGTCGTAGATAAGTATGAAGTAGAATTATATAACCTACTTATAATCTAATTTATCCTTAATTTTAGAAGAGCTTTATATTTTGGAAGAGATTTATAATTTAGGGGAGCAATTCCTTCGGACAATCCGCCTATTTATTTAAAGGGAGATTCTAATATATTTAAATAGTCGGATTCTACCGCCCTTAATAAGACTTCCGAACCGCCGGCTTTATTAAATTTATTACTATTGTTATTACTATTATTTATATAAAATTATATTATCGTCGGAGGAGTACTAAACCTCTATAATTAATAGTATATTTAAGAAATTACTAACCGTTACCCCGAATTATAAGCGCTACTACCTTTATTATTAAACCCCGAAGCTATTATTTCGCTATTTTATACCTTTATTAGCGTTATTACTAATAACGATATTTAAAATACTTTGTAGGAATTAAAGAATTATTAATAAGCGCTATAAGATCTTTATTAGCCGAATTAGAAGTAAATTATAAATAATAAATATAATTCCTTAGTAGATAATAAGATTTAGAATTTGGTATTAAAACCCGCCGGACGCTGTATTCTATCCGGTAAATAGGTATATAAGATTAAAACCGGTATTAATAATAAGATTATATAATATAAAGTTAAATAGGTCGTTAGAGGTTTCGAATAATAAAAAGGTATCGACTATAACGAAATATTCGTAATTATAGTTAAGCCTATAAATTATAAGCTAATCTTCGCTATCGCCGCTATATTTAATTTAGAATTCGAATAAATAGACGTTTATACGGCTTTTCTTTATAATAAAGTAGAAGAGGAAATATTTGTAGAATAGCCCCTAGGTTTCGATTAGGACTAAGGGTTTATATACTATTTAAATAAAGTATTATATAGTTTAAAGTAATTACTACAAATTTAGTATAATATATTATTAAGCTTCCTAAAGAGTTTTAGCTTTTTACCCTTTAATATAAACGATAGGGTATTTATTAAAAAGTATATTTACGTCGCTGTCTATATTAATAATTTATTTATTGCCGCCCTATTTAAAACCGAAGTATAATTATTAAAGAATATACTTAGTAAGTACTTCAAAATAGCCGATATAGGCCCCGTTTTATTCTACTTAAATATAAAGATTATTTGCGACCGCCCTAATTATACTATTCGCCTATTTTAAAAGGTATATTTAGAAAAGATTATTTAATAATTCGGTTTTTAGGAAGTTAATTAGGTCAAAACGTTTATATAAGCGTTTAAAATCGAAGAATTAACTAAAGATTTTAAAGCTAATAATAAAATTAAAACTTAATACGCTAGTACTATTAGTTTATTAATATACGCAATATTCGGTATACGCCTAAATATAATATTTGTAATATCCTTTTATAGCCGATATATAATTAAATTTACTATAGTGTATATTGGCGTAGTAAAACGGATTTTTAAATACTTATATAGTACTATCGGATTTGAATTAGTATATTTAAGAGATAAATTCGAATTATTAATCGGTTTTATAGATGTAGATTGGGCTAGTAATTCCTAAAAGCGTTAATTTACTTCCGGTTATATATTCAACGTTGGAAGTACTATTATTAATTAGAGTTCGAAAAGATAGGTTACTATAGCCCTATTATTTTGCGAAATAGAATTGATCGGGTAGATATAAACTATTAAAGAGGTAATTTAGTTACGACAATTATTAAGAGAATTAGACGAGTAGCCTATATTAATAACTATTATTTATAATAATAATTAAAGAGTTCTAATTTTAACGAAGAACCCTAAGTTCTATATTAGGATAAAATATATTGATATATAAGAATTCTTTTACCGTAAGAAGTAGGCTTCGGAGGAGGTCGATTTTAAGTATATTTCTATTAGTAAATAGGTTTTTAATGGATTAATTAAGGTATTACCTATTAATAAATTTATTTAATTCTACGACGCCTTAGGACTACGCTAAAACTATATTACTATTATTATTAAGTATATTTTTTAGCGGTTCTAATACTCTTTATATACTATATTTTATTATATACCCCTTATACGTTATACTATTTTATTATCTTTCGGGTTTTTATACTATTATTTTTATAAATTTACCGACCGGTAATTTAGGCTATACGTAATTAAATTAATTAAATTGTAATTCCCTAATTTCCGCGAAATTCTTTAATATAAGAAATTTTAAAAGTCGATTTACGACTATTTATTAATTTAATTTAATTATACCCTTGAAGAAAAATAATACCGCCCTAGTCTACCCGGGTTAATATTATTTATCCGGGTTATTTAATTACTTACCCGGGTTATACTCTTACCTACCCGGCCTTTCCGTTATTCGTACTATTATTTTATTTAATTTAACGATTTAATTTCAAATTTAGCCTTACTT
The DNA here is from genome assembly GCA_009806235.1 of Neurospora sp. CHS-2018c. Lineage (NCBI taxonomy): Eukaryota > Fungi > Ascomycota > Sordariomycetes > Sordariales > Sordariaceae > Neurospora > Neurospora sp. CHS-2018c. The sequence goes on from RAPC01000027.1 coordinate 724,392, forward strand.
TTATTATATTTTATATATACGATAAACTACGTTTATTTTTCTCTATTAACGATTTTCTTTCTTTTCTTTCTTAAAAATCGGATAATATAGAGACCTTTTTACCTACTAGGTTTTTTATTAGCCTGTGCCCGATATATATTCTAAATAGCTTCGTTTTATTACCGTATTTGGCTCGAGGGGGAGTATCGGATATAGACGGTATGTACTAACAATATTCCTATATATATTTCAATCCAAATACGTTTCCCCAATTATATCTAATTAATTATATAAGGATAGGCTGATCCGCCTATCCTTCCCGTTCTTTCCTTCTTCTCTTCAACCAATTCAAACATTCTAAACTATCTTGTCTACCCTCGTATTATTGTGCACTCAATAGATCTCGACAGTTGGAAGACCTGGAAAAGCAGGTGCAAGAGCTTCACGAGGCCAGATAGAGCGGTATTATCCCGATCCGCGGTGACGGTGCTAAGATTCCTTGTATTCTGGCGCAGTTGAAGGCTATAAGGGACTATATGGATATAGTTGACGATATGGAAAAGGACTGGGTGTGGGTTGAACAGTCTGATGTAAAGGGTCTATCTGTAGACACGGATACTGATGCGGAGTACGTAGTTGTTGAGAAGAACGGGGAGGAAGATGTAAACGGAGGGAAAGATATTGGTGAGCAGGGCTTACTCGCCACCGTCCAGATATACCTGAGGGCTTTAACAGTCCATTAGGGACTTCACAAGGTGTTATCTGGAAGAACTGCCCTGAGTTGACGGTATTGGCATTTGGCGGGAAAGAAGGACAATTTGCCAATTTCAGGAAATGCCAAATGAAGACGGGAGTAAAGTCCGTGGAAGAGAGGGAGGAGATCATTCGAAGAGGTGACAGTTGTTTAGACCTTGTCATCGTTGGCATCTATAAAAGGGAATATAAACCGCCAGTTCGTAGCGGAGACATCCGTCAAGTCCTCACTTGTGAACAAGGACAGTGTTGAACGCCGTATGGCTATGACAGGATCTCATCTTCGATTCAGGTGCTTGCACCTGTCCATATTACCATCCATGTTGTTTCCCCACCATTTCTTTGCAGTAAGTCCAGTCAGTAAACAAACATCCATCGATAAGACGAACGGGGATGTAACACAAGTGGAAGTTAGAAGTACTCACCGGGAAGTCTCTGGCTTTGCCACTGCCGCCCGCCACTGCAAAGGTGAGGATGAAGATGATCAAGGAACAACCACCGGCTACGGCCGCCGCAAAAATGTTGTTCCACTTGGCGAACAGCACCGGCTTGTAACGACGGAGATAACCCTGAGCGAAGAAGCCAAACACAAAGTATGCCAACATCGAAGAGTTAATACCGACAGACAACCAACCGAGCCAAGTGCAGATGATAAATGTGTTGAATCGGTTGAGCTTGAGTTGAGGGAAGTACTTGTGGGCTGGATATTGCATCTGTCTGGTTAGTATCAAGGATTTGATCGCCCATTTGGGGATACTTTGGCTGACTGACCGATCCAAAATGGCATTGGGGCAAAGATTCCGAAGAACAGCCCCATTGGCACCATCCAGTACGTTCCGTGACGTCCGCTGTGGTACCTGGTGTCAGCACACATCTCAGACATGTCAACGACATGATCAGACTTAACTTACAAAATCTCATTGGCAGCACCTCCCCAAGCCACCGCCTGCGCATTGTAGGTTTGTACATTTTGACCAGACCAAACGTTGGTGCCCTGAACGGACAACAGAATCTCACGGCGATTATCCACGATACTGTTCATCATGACCCAGTTGAACACTGAGCCAGCACATGTTCCAAGGATCTGCGCAAGAAAGGTTGCTCTGGGTGGGAGCTTCGCATATTGTGCCAACTTGAGATCGCCCAACATCTGGATGGCTTGCACCAGAGCATTGGATCCATAGAGGGTGAACATCATGTTCGCTACCGGTCTGCGAGGAACTATGTAAGCACCAATCATCTGAACCGCACTTGTAGGTTGATAGTAGAACCCAACAATGCCATACATGCACGCAAAGAAAATGGTCAAGATCCAGGCCAGAAGGACGGCAAGGAGGAAGGCCCACCAGGGAAGACCAGTGTTTTGCTGGTAACAGCAGATGAGGCCAATCAAGACTGAGATGGCGAGGATGCTGAGATACCAAAATGATGGCACCTCCTTGTAGGCACGCATGGCGGCGTAATGGGGGTCCCCTTCGGTGCCGGGATATTCTTTGCGAGGCGTGTCTGCATCGCCATCAGAGGTAAAGCTCTTCCAGAAGGATGAGTCGAACCGAGGGTGCCACTTTCCGACTTTCTGGATGTTTTGCTTCAAAACTGAAGGCCGGAAAGGAGCAAAAATGAACTTTATGTCATGCCAATGCCAGAGAAGGACATGTACCACAGCTGCCGTAATGCCCATGTTCTTCATCAGCAAACTCAAAGCTTTACTAGTAGCAAACCTGGGAAGCCCATAGGCCTGCAAAGCAGCTGGATCCACCTCGTTGTCTGGACCCAAGATTTGTGTCTGGTCATAGCGGGTCCCATTGGAAGTGAACAAAGACTGCGCCATGAAGGGGAATTTCTTGGCATCCCAGAGATTGCAGTAGTAAGCGCCCACGGTCAAAGCAATACAACCGATGTAGCCGATGAGTTCGTTGACCAATGTACTCATGGGAAGAGTAAACTCTTTTACTCCGATGTACTGCCAGTCCATGCACCAGCTAAGGAAGCCCATGCCCTCGTTTCCATTGGCTCCTCCGAACAGGCGCGTGAAGAAGGCCGAGTCCTGGTTGGCGAGACAGAAGATCGAAATTCCAGTGGTGAGAGGAAACATCCATTGAGGCACGATCTCCCAGACCATGACAGCCAAGCAGATGCACCAGAAGATTTTGAGTCGTTTCTTCGCGAGTTCCTTGTCCAAGTGCATGGACTGAAATAGTGCGGCATTGGGAAGCTGTGATGGCCAGACAAACTTGGTGGGGTAGATGAAAGCTTTGCGTATGCCATTGAGAAGGCCATAGCCAATGCACTGCGAGGAGAACAGCATGAAGATGGCCGACGCTGCGTTTGGCTGATGACCGTAGTATAGAGACTGGGCGGCAAGTTGTTCGGTTCCGAGGGCACAGGTGGCGGCAGAGCTGGCCATAATGACGATGAAAACGTGTTCCTTCTGGGTGAACGGTCCCGGGTTGAGGAAACGGCCAACAGGACCCCAGCGAGGGATCAAGACAGTGGCCTCTCCAAGACAGTAGCCGATTATGATCAGAAACACGATGTTCACGTTGACCGTTTGTGGCTTGAAGTAGAAGATCTCGGCGAGAACAGCACCAAAGGCCGACAAGCCTAGCCCAAGGACGAAGGCCCGGAAGGTGTAGATTCTCTCGGTCGGGTTATCGGAAGTGTCGAGGGTCTTGGTGACCAGCTGTAGAGGTGTGTCGAGTGTAGTGTCTGCGCTGATTTCTGAGTGAATCGTTTGTCAGTTCAAGATCACAACCAGGGACACCTACGAGAGGGGCTCACCAGCAGACTCGGCATCAATGCTGCCATCTTTCGCTATGGCAGCGGTCTTGGTTTCAATACCATCGGTAGAACTGGTTGGTGACGCATTTCGGATGTCGTGCTTCTCGTTCAGTTCGCGCAGGTCACCGGCTGGTGCGGGCTTGCTTTCCACGGTACCGTCCATGGTCAGTGGTCACTGGCAAGGAACGTGTTGCGCGTGGCCAACATGAAAGGAAACGGGGAAATGGACGAGGAGTTCTCCCGCATTTTCCCAGTCGTAAGAGATTTTACCAAAGGCGCTAGCAGCTAATCCCGCCGTGTCATCGTTAAGGACGGAGATGCCCGGAGGCCAATGTCTCGCGCAACTAATTGTTCGATTAATAGACGATCGCCGGTTGCCGTGGTTCTACCTGCCGTTTCAGTCGATGTCCCGGGGGGTCGATCATCTGCGGTCGTGCATCGACATGGCAGGAGCAGGGAAGCCGCCTGTGCAATGACGGATTATTAGCCGGAGACGGGAAAGAGTTGCACCAAGGCTGAAATAAGCTTTTGGGCTGCATTTTGCGGTCCACATCGCTCGCGAACTAACGAACTGTCCGATTCCCAACAAGCATGATGCCCAACAGATGATGTTACGTTCGCCATCGACTAATTCGCGACGAGAGGTAGGAGCTGCCAAGTCTAACAAGTCGGTTCCAAATCGCCGGTAGCACGGTGCGACATAGAGATCTTGCGTGCGGCGTGACATTCGAATGAGAGCGATTAAAGGCCGAGGTTTGTTGGGGCCGGAGAAGCACCAAAGGATCCACTTTGCTCCGGGAGGGCCCACCTTTCCCGGCCATCCCCCGCTTCCGTACGGCCGGATAGTTGAACAAGCAGTGTTGCCAAAGTGGGTCCGGATTGAGATGTTGTTAGGAGCTTGGGAAGTGCTTCCATCACATTGCCTTATCGTACCTCTATCTTATTAGGTAGGAGGGCGGTATCTCGCTTGGGCGCGAAGTGCTTACTTGGGGGAGCTTGAAGTAAGGCGGTCGCTCGAGAGTGTTCTTGTCGTAGGAGTGCAAATCGGTTGCTTTGGGTATCTTAAAAGCGAGGCGGTCGCTTGAAGCTTCTCGTGAAGCGCGGGGTGACAAAGCTGTTAATGTGCGAGCTTGTGAGGCGTTTGTTGATTTCGTAAAAGAAGTTTGAATGTCTTGAAAGTGGGGCGGCTACTGGAAGCTTCTGAGCAAACGGCTACTCAAAGGAGTCTTGTCGGGTGGAAGAAGCTTAGGTAGTAACTATCGGACATGGACGGTATGCACTAACAATATTCCTGTATACATTTCGATCCAAATACATTTCCCCAATTCTTATATCTAGCCTATATAAAAGGTAGGCTTAACCGCCTACCTTTTTCCTCTTTCCTTCCCCTTTCTTTAACCAATTTAAGTACTCCAAACCATTTTGTTTACCCTCGTATTATCGTATACTTAGTAGATCTCAATAGGTTATAAGCCCGGAATATATAATACGTAATCAAAATTATTATTAATATTATTACCTACCCTTAATTCTACTACGTCGTCGTCGTTATTTAACAATAATTTCAATTGTATACCAAAATTAGGATTTTACTATTATTAGAGACCGCCGCTATTATAACAACCGAAATTCCGACTCGGACCCGAATTTACAACTCCTTTACCTACTTTATACAATTTTATAGGAATATATATATAATATATTACTACCCCTACGAAGCAATTTAAATACTATATCTGTAAATATCCCTACTATAATTTATAACTACGTATTTATCCTCTTACTATTATTCGCTATTTAAACCAAATCGGTTTCCTATATTTAACCTATAATATTATATTTACTTTATCTAATAACGGCTTTTCTAAAAAAGTAGAAGACGTTCTCTATTTTTTACCTTCCCGTTTACTAATTTATTATATTTCGGGTTTTCCAACGCTTTCGCCTTTGCTAATTCCTTTAAATCCCCTAGATATTTAGGGATTTATTATTATATTATTACATTTATATTTTAGTACTTAAGATTTTTATTTAGTATATCCAAATTATAAGTCCTTACGGCCTACTATATTTAAAAATAGGCTTAATACTAACGGTTATTCCGACTTGCTTAAATTTACCGATATAAATAATTAGGCTAAATAAGATTAGGCTATCCGATAATATATATTTATTTTAAATATAAATTACGCCTTAATTAGTAATAAACCCTTTACTAAAGGCCAATTCTAAAATTAATATAATTATAGTATTATATATATTAATTGGCTTATATTCTAAAATTAACTCTTAAATATAGTCTTAAACCGTATTAATAAATAAATTTTTAGCCTATTAAAAACCCCTACGCCCTTACTAAAACCTATTACTATAATATATAAGGTTTTAGAACGCCTTATTAATATAGTCTGGACTAGCGGTTAAATAGGACTATTTTACTAGAAATTAGTTTAAAAATAGAAAGGATTAATACTTATTAATATTAATAGTATTTTTAAATATATTTAAAATTATATTAAGATTTATAAAATTATAATTCGCCTAAATAAATCCCTACGAATCCCCGAACCGCTCTTAATTTATCGCTTTATATAAAGTTTAAATAACTAATATTATTAATTTCGGAAAAGCCTTTTCTAAAATAGCCGCGTTTTACCCGTCCGGAAAAATAATAATAAAATTTATAAGTCTAGAATTATTCTTATAGAAGTTATTTCAAACGCTAAAATTTCCGAAATAGAGCGCAACAATTAAAAAGAATTAAAGGAAAAGGAATAAAAAGTATTCTACGCTATTAAAATAATTGTTATAAAGAGTAAGAGAAAATTTATTTAATCTCCCTATAGCGTATATAATAACCCTAAATATAATAACGAATACTATTTTAAATAATATTCCGAATTATATTTATAATCTAAAGAATTATACTTAGGGAAATACTTTATAAAATAACTCTAAAATTCAAGCGGTTACTAAAAAGATAAGGATTTTACTAATAAATAGTAATATAATTACTTATCGGCTAGTAACGTTAACTCTAACACTTCTAATATTAAAAATTTATTTTTTATAAGTAAAGCCGACGAATTTTTATTTAAAACGCTAATAGGTTTAGGAAGCCCCCCGTCTAATTATTCCGAAGAATTAAATTACCGAATTAATTAATATTAAGTACTCCCCGGAGTAATTAAACATAATAATAGTACTACTACTTACTATTATTTTACCCCTTAAGTAATTTTTATTTAATTTAATTATTTTTATATTATTTACTATTAATAATATAAACTCTTTCTTAAATTTTTTAAAGGACTTATACGTCCTCAATACGGGTACTACTAATTATTTTATCTATTGCGTTAACAACTTTATTCCTTCTTCCCTTTACTATTATAATAACCCTTTAATTTTTAATATAGGAAATATCTTTCTTATACTTACTTATATTAATATTTTTAAGGCCCGAACGGTTTTAAATAGTAAACCGGGTTATTTACTACTAATTAATATATATTTATACCTTATAGCTTTTTATAATTTTATTTCTATATCCTAACTCTATAAAGTTAGAATTTCTTATAATATTGCTATATTAGACGGCCGTTTTATTACTTTCTCTAATATTCAATTCCGGTTCTTTAATTTTAAAATCGGCGGATTATATTTCTTTAATTAAATTAATTATTTTACTACTACCGACGTCGCTTTAAAAGCCTACTATTTTTTTAATAAAGCTATATAATTATAGTATTAGCGATTAAGCTATTTTAGCGAAGGGAATTTGAAATTATTATAAATAATATTTATAAATATAAAATCTATTAAAGCGGCCTACTTTTATAAGAATTATATAGTTAATAAGCTAAAATAAATTCTCTATATTAAATCTATTCGCTATAATACCCGACTATTAAAGTAAATATGTTTAAATATCGCCGGCCTACTTATAGCGGATAGCGTAAATAGGGAGTGCTATTAATTTATTATTATTAATAATTTTATTTAATATATTTAGATTTATATTTTAAAACGAAAGTCGGACCTATACGACAAATTTACCGAATAGGTTAATTACTACGAAATAACGGAGTATAAAATTCTTAATATATATTTAAATTAAATTAGAGAGAATATTAATAATAAATTAAAAGTATAATATTATAACTATTATATAGTATTATACTATACGGCTATAGAATAATATTAATAAAATAATATTATTAAGAGATTTAATAGTATTCTATTAGAATAAATTATTATTATACTTTACTAAATTAAATTTACTTTTAAATATTAACTATATTTAGTATAATCCGTTATATATTTACGAAATCGATTACTAAATTCTATTATTAGTAAAACCCTTTATAAAACTTAATTTAATAATAAATTAAACCTTTCCTACCTCCGGGTATTAAATTTACTTAGAATTTACTATTTAATTAAAAAGAGTTTCTAAGGCAAATTTAACCCCGTTAAATCCCTTTATCGGTTATTTAGCTATAACGGTTCCCGGAATTACGTTATACTAATAAATAAAAACCGAATTATTATTTCTAATAATATAATTTTTAATAAATAAATCCCTTGTATTACTAATTGTACTACTTTTAAATATTCTATAGTCGTAAGTAAGTACGAAGTAGAATTATATAGCCTACTTATAATCTAATTTATCCCTAATCTTAGGGGAGTTTTATATTCTAAAGGAAATTTACAATTTAAAAGAGTAACCCCCTCAAATAATCCGCTTATTTATCTAAGAGGAGATTTTAATATACTTAAATAATCGGATTCTACCGCTTTTAATAAAATTTCTAAACCGCCGGCCTTATTAAATTTACTACTATCGTTATTACCGTTATTTATATAAAATTATATTATTATTAGAGGAGTACTAAACCTCTATAATTAGTAATACGTCTAAAAAATTATTAATTATTACCCTGAATTATAAACGCTATTACCTTTAGTATTAAACCCCGAAATTGCTATTTTACTATTCTACGCCTTCGCTAATATTACTATTAACGACGATATTTAAAATACCCTATAGGAATTAAAGAACTACTAATAAGCGCTACGAGATCTTTATTAGCCGAATTAGAAGTAAATTATAAATAGTAAATATAATTCTTTAGTAGATAATAAAACTTGGAGTTTAGTATTAAAACCTACCGGACGCCGTATTCTATTTAGTAAATAAGTATATAAGATTAAAACCGGTACTAATAATAAAATTATACAATATAAAACTAAATAGGTCGTTAGAAGTTTCGAATAATAAAAAAGTATTAATTATAATAAAACGTTTATAACTGTAGTTAAACCTATAAATTATAAACTATTCTTCGCTATCGCTACTATATTTAATTTAGAATTCGAATAAATAAACGTTTATACGGCCTTTCTTTACAATAAAGTAAAAGAGGAAATATTTATAGAATAACCTTTAAATTTTAATTAGGATTAAGGATTTATATACTACTTAAATAAAGTATTATATAGCTTAAAATAATTACTATAAATTTAATACAATATATTATTAAACTTCTTAAAAAGCTTTAATTTTTTACCGCTTAATATAAATAATAGGGTATTTATTAAAGGGTATATTTATATCGCTATTTATATTAATAATTTATTTATCGCTGCCTTATTTAAAATTAAAGTATAATTATTAAAGGATATATTTGGTAAACGCTTTAAAATAGCCGATATAGGCCCCGTTTCATTCTATTTAAGTATAAAAATTATTCGCGACTACCTTAATTATATTATTCGCTTATCCTAAAAAGTATATTTAAAAAAGATTATTTAACAATTCGGTTTTTAAAAAGCCAATTAGGTTAAAACGCTTATATAAATATCTAAAATCGAAGAATTAACCGAAGATTTCAAAACTAACGATAAAACTAAAACTTAATACGCTAGCGCTATCGGTTTACTAATATATATAATATTCGGTATACGCCTAAATATAGTATTCGTAATATTTTTTTATAGCTAATATATAATTAAATCTATTATAGCGTATATTAGCGTAGTAAAGTAGATTTTTAAATACTTATATAGTACTATCGGATTCGAATTAATATACTTAGGAGATAAATTTGAATTATTAATCGATTTTATAAACGTAGATTAGGCTAGTAATTCTTAAAAGCGCCGGTCTACTTCTAGTTATATATTTAATATTAAAAGCGCTATTATTAATTAGAATTCAAAAAGATAAACTACTATAGCCCTATTATCTTACGAAATAGAATTAATTAAGTAGATATAAGCTACTAAAGAGGCAATTTAGCTACGATAATTATTAAAAGAATTAGATAAATAACCTATATTAATAATTATTATTTATAATAATAATTAAAGAGTTCTAGTTTTAATAAAGAACTCTAAATTCTATACTAGAATGAAATATATCGATATATAAGAATTCTTTTACTATAAGAAGTAAGCCTCGGAAAAAGTCGACTTTAAATATATTTCTACTAGCGAATAGGTCGCTAATAAATTAATTAAAATATTACCCGCTAATAAATTTATTTAATTCCGCAACGCCTTAAAACTATACTAAAACTCTATTACTATTATTATTAAGTATATCTTTTAACAACTCTAATACTCCTTATATATTATATTTTACTATATACCCCCTATACGCTATACTATTTTACTATTTTTCGGGTTTTTATACTATTGCTTTTATAAATTTACTGACTATTAATCTAAATTATACGTAATTAAATTAATTAAATTACAACTCTTCGATTTCCGCGAAATTCCTCAATATAGGAAATTTTAAAAGTCGACTTACGACTACTCATTAACTCAACTCAGTCGTACCCTCGAAGAAAAATAATACTACCCTAATCTACTTAAATCAATATTATCTACCCGGGTTATTTAATTACCTACTCGGAGTATATTCTTACCTACCCAGCCCTTTTATTATTTATATTATTACTCTATTTAATTTAATAATTTAATTTTAAATCTAGCTTTATTTTTATTATATCTTATATATATAATAAACTATATTTATTTTTCTTTATTAAATAATTTATTATTTTCTTTTTCTTCTTTAAAATCGAATAATATAAAGACCTTTTTACCTACTAGGTTTTTTACTAGCCTATACCCAATATATACTCTAAATAGCTTCGTTTTATTACTTTATTTAACTCGAAAGGGAGTGTCGGATATAAACGGTATACACTAACAATATTCCTACATACATTTCGATCCAAATACGTTTCCCTAATTCTTATATTTAGCCTATATAAAAGGTAGGCTTAACCGCTTACCTTTTTCCTCTTTCCTTCCCCTTTCTTTAACTAATTTAAGCACTCCAAACTATCTCGTCTACCCTCGTATTATCGTGCACTCAGTAGATCTTAATAGTAACGGTTACTTAGGGTATTTTAAAGCTTGTGAACTAGAGAAGCAAGTCGGTCGCTCGAGATAATTCTTATCGTAAAGGAAGCTTAAGAATATTATAAAACTTCTAAGCAAACGGCTACTCAAAGGTGTCTTGTTCTTAAAAGATAGAAGCTTAGGGAGGGCGAAACTTCTAGTGAGCGCGGGGTTATAAAGTTATTAAAAGGCGAGCTTATAAAGCGGTTTAATACTAGACCTATTATAGGGCGAGAGGGCACCGTTAGGGGTAGAGTAAAATATACGTTATTATACGAAGAAAGAGAAAGGGAAGTATATATAGAGGACTAGCTATATAGGCGAGAGTTTAAATAAGTTAGTTCGTACGCGCGTACGTAAGATTATATATAACGGAGTATATAATTAGTACGAGTGTATAGTTCTAAGCTATAGGATAAAGTTCTAACTATAAGGGGGATAGTAGAGTAGTACGTAGGTACTAGCTAGAATAATTAATTAAGGTTCTACGAGGAGAAAAGAGGAGAAAAATTGTCCTATAAAGCGGACCCGGCTATTTGTCCTTTTATAGCCGTACGCGGTTATAAGTGCTTAGCTGCTTAAAGTAACTAGGGTTTGGGTATAGAATCCTATAGAGGTTAGAGGAGACCCGAAGGTTTTAGGGTTTACCGGCTTAGCGTATATTACCGGTATTCGTCGTCTAGTTAATTATATATTAAATACTAATATTAAACGCTAGACCTATAATATTAGCCCCTCTTTTTCTCCTTCTAATTATAGCCGTATCGCGCTAATTATATTTATTTATTTATATAACTCAAAATTTTACTCCTCCTTTAAACTTATTCTCTCTCCTATTTCCTATTAATAATAACTATTATACTGTTAATATACCCTTATTTAAATATTAAACCGTACCTACTACTTTTAAAAACCCTTATTACTTATTACTTATTACTAAAAACTAAATTTTATTATTTTAATTTACTAACCTATTACTTTACCGCCTATTATATTATTAACTTGTATATTCTCTAATTCTACTCCTAATAATAATTATTTTCAGGCTTCGCTTATTTATACTTACCCCTACTATATTAAAAATAATTATTATTATCCTTCCCTCTAATATTTATTGAAAAACTCTATCTGCACGGGGTAAAAACTCTATTTACACGGGGAAAAAAAAGTGATTTTGAATGTCTTTTCCTAAGCACTAAAAGGCATCGTAAGAAGATAAAAAATATATAATATTTTTCCTTACTTTTTTCTCTACCAAATACTAGCACTGCTAGAGGCCCACGTACTTAGAACTAAGGAAAACTTTAACGAAAGAAACCTATTATAAATAAATAATTTAAAATATTAAAATATATAAAGTTTAAGGAATAAGGATTTCGATAGCTCTTAGGGCGGTGAGGTTGGCACTTACTTCAAGAAATCCGTTAAAATTCAACTCGTAATTTGGTATTACTTTTGATTTTATACACTTAAGTTTGACCAAGTTATACTTAGAAAAGTAAAGGTAGATCCCCGTATAAATAGAATTTTTACCCCGTATAAATAGAATTTCTCTATTTATAAGTCGATTTATATTACTATTATTAGAATAACCCTACGCTAATACTTTTATTATATAAATATTAGTAAACTTAATACTTATATTATTATAGGGCGAGAGGGTACTGTTGGGGGTTATAAGGGGATAGTAGAGTAGTACGTAAGTACTAATTAGAATAATTAATTAAAGTTCTACGAGGAGAAAAGAGGAGAAAGACTAGCCCGTAGGGTAGACCCGGCTACTTATCCTTTTATAGCCGTATACGCTTATAAGTACTTAGCTATTTAAAGTAGTTGTAGTTTGGGTATAGAATTATATAGAGGCTAGAGGAGACCCGGGGGTTTTAGGGCTTACCGGCTTAATATATATTACTAGTATTCGTTATCTAATTAATTATATACTAAATGTTAATACTAGGCGTTAAATTTATAATATTAGCCCCCCCCTTTATCCCCCTCTAACTATAGCCGCGTCGTACTAATTATATTTGTTTATTTATATAATTTAGAATTTTACCCTTTTTCTAGACTTATTTTCTCTTTTACTCTTTATTAATAATAATTATTATACCGTTAATATACCCTTATTTAAATATTAGACTATACTTATTATTCTTAAGAATTTTTATTATCTATTACTTAGTACTAAAATTTAGACTTATTACTCTAATTTATTAAATTATTATATTGTTAATCTATATATTCTCTAATTCTACTCCGAATTTAAATTGCTTCGGGCTTTACCCGTTTATACTTACTCCTACTATATTAGAAATAATCGCTACTATTCTACCGCCGCCGCCGCCTTCTAATACCCGTAAATCTATTCGTAGCCGTATCGACGGTACGAATCCCTCCTAGTATTCCCGCTATATAGCCGTTAGTAACCCTAATACTTATATACCTATAGAAGGTAAAGATTATTACCTCCCGTATACTAAATTTAAAAATTTAGATATTTGTTGTATTTAGCTCCGGACTATTTAGGACTATTATTCTACTTAATCGACGGGTAGCTTCTAATTCGGAAAGGGTATTACCGGTTATAAATATAAAATATTCTATATATCGGTTATAACTACTTATTACTTTAATAAATTATAGGCCGATAGTTATTCTATTTTATAAATTAATTTAATAATTATTATTTATTTATTTTTAAATACTTATTTCTATTAAGAATATTACTTATTAAGTTCTCGGTTACCCTATAGGGGTCGAGCTATTTGCCGTTCCGGTCGTCGCTATAGTAATTCTAATTGTAGTCTTAGCGAATTTAAACTCTATACCTTTTACTTCTCTAATAGGAATATAGGAGACCTTAAGTAAATTAGAGGAAGAATTTTATATTGTCCGTATTAATTAAAATAATTAGGCTAATTCTTAAGCCTTTATTTTTATACTATAGTTCGTTACGGATCATAGTAGATCCACCTCACCAGACTGACTATAATATAGTTAGGGTGTCCTCCCTTAAGGATAGCCTTATATTATAGCAGTATAAGAGGGTTCGTCCCGCTGTCGCCTTCGGCGTTAGCTCTAGCGAGTAATTAATTATCTACTTACTATATTTTATATAATTATTTATAATCGTTGTATAAGGTTCTAGGTAGAGGCTTCCGGTAGTACTAATAGTTATTGTTAGTCTTATTATTACTATTTACGTATTATCTCTTCGCGTAATAAGTAGTATATATAATTTAGAATTGAATTTTCGTTTTACTTTATTATTCCCTTTTTTTCTCTTCCTTTAAGGAGGAATCTTATAGGATTATATTAAAGTCTCCTTGCTTAATAGCATTATATTAATTCTTTTACTATATCCTTTAACCTTTCCGATCCGAATATTAATATAGATTTATTATCGTTAATTGAATCCGTCTTTTATAATTAGGACCTAGTATAGACTATATTCGCTAAATAGCTCAAACTCTTTATAAGAAAATACCCAAAATTATATTATAATAAAAGAATTATAAGTTTAGTATATTAAGCTATTATAAAAGTTATAGTAATTAGCCCTATTAATTAACCCGGTAAATAGTTTTATAATGAAGATTACAATATCGATAAGATAAAGGAGTTCGAAGTTAAATAGGTTCTCGAACTAGACCTAGTAGATAAAGCCGTTAAGGTTATTTGTTGTAGATAGAAAGAATTCGCTTTATTTAGTACGTAGATTTATAAAATTCTTATTAAAAATTAAATCCCTTTTAATATTAACAAATTTATTATTAAAGCCGTTTAGAAGTAGTTTATCGCTAAATAGAAGAGAGCTATTAAGGTCGCTAAAAATATTACTCTCTTTAATAAAATAGTTCGCCCGTCGTTTTATAATTCTATTACTAATATATTAATTAATTCTTATAATAATAATAGTTCTATACCTTATTTAATTTTGCTATTAACTCCATTAATCCGTTATATTAATTTAGCCCTATCCTTAGCAGAATTTTCAATTCCGGCGCCAATAATACCCGTAATCCCGGTCAATTCGGCTCCGATTCGGCTAAGGCCGGCGATATCCGCACTAATTATAATAGAAATCCTATAATAACTAATATTATCCTTCGACCCGACCGCTACAGTATTTCTAACGGCTCTTAATATTATTAAAACCGAATTATACGTATAATTATTCTAATAATTATTAATAAAGGACTATCCTTAATTTCACACCCAAATACTAATTTTTCTAAGCCCTTCCCTAGAATAAATTTATTAAATATTCCTTTAATACGCTAATTCATTCGGAAATACCATATTATATTCCACTTTCCTAATAATTCTTCTTTAATACGTAGTCTATCTTCAATAGTCTTATCGATAGACTTTTTACTAAATTCTATTTTCGGTATTAGGTTTAATTTTAAATTAACCCAATATTTTCCCGGCTTATTAGTAATCTTAACCTTCTTTCTAATAAATCCCCTTTTAATAACCCCTATAGTCTACTATAAGAATTTACAATTTATTTAACCCTATAAACGTTAAAATTAGAGGTAGTTCTTCCGACTTTTATTTAAATTTTACTTCTACGATTATTAATAAATTTACTAATACTTAATCTCGCTATTTGCTTATTTAGGACGCCCGGTACGCTAATATTAATTAGCCCTCTAGAAATCCTCCGATTATTAAACTAATCCTTTATTAAATTTACACTATTTTTAATAGGATTATCTCCTCCTTTAATATATTTAGCGCCGATATAAATTCAACCGATATAGGTAATATTTCTAATTACCAATCTATATTAATAGAAGAGTCTACTCTACTAGTAACCGGTAATACTACTAATTCAACGCTTACCGGTACATTAGGATCCGCTACTAAATCGGCGCCTCTTAATACGGCCCCTAATATAAAGAACAGTATTAATACTACATCGGTTTCGGACGTAACCCTATTAGCTATTTTAGAAACGCTTTATAAATTAGAAGTTAATTACAATAAGAAGGATAAAACTATTATCGATCTAAATAAGAGGGTTAAGTAATTATAAATCCGCCTTAGCTATAAGGGAAATATAATTACTATATTTAATATTACTAAATCTTAGAAGTTGACGGATACTTCTATATTTTAGCCTAACTTACTTACGGACTATATTAATAAGAGTACTATTTTTATAGAAGGTAAAACGTAGTACTACGAAAGTTATAAATTATAAATAAAATATATTTATAAATAAACTAAAGCTAATATTAACCGCTATAATATAATTACTATTAATTTTAATAATTTATTATATAGTAATATAATTAAATAGTAGACTAATATCCTATCCTAAGAGGAGAAAGATTATATATATAATAATCTAGAAGAATTATTTTATATTATTAATACCGAATTTAGTATTAAACCGGACGAAATTAATTAATAATTTATAAAGAATTAATTTACTAAAGTAATAAATAAGAAATACCCTAATACTCTTAAGGAATTTACTATAGAACTCTTCGAATACATTCGTATTTAGGGAAACTCTATTAATTTCTAATTATTAATACGCCTTTAGAACTCCTTATACTCCGAATTACAATTTAACTACGTCCGCCCCTTTATTACTAACCTTAGAGGAGAATAATTTAATAATATTAGTAATAAGGCTAAAATCCTCTACAAAAATTATAATAAAACTAAAAGTAACGTTACTTTCAATACCGACTCGCTTAATAGTAATAATAAGGAAGATACCAACTTTAGCAATTGCAATAATTTTAACAATCGTAATAATTTTGGAAATTATAATAAATTTAGCGATTACGGTCGTAATTATTAGCGTAGTCCCTAATATAGTAGTAGTTTTCGCTAGGGTTCGCGCGATTTTTCCCGTAATAAATATAAGGATAGTAAATTCAACAATCGTCGTAGTAATAAAGGACGTTAAAACTTCTCTCAACGCTTTATTAAACCTAATAATAATAGTAATTTCTATCGTTTTCTTAATAGACCTTACTATACGCATTTTAATTTCCAACGTCGTTAAAAAAGTAGCCCTAGCCGTTATATATATTTAGGAGAGGTTAAATAGATTATTAACGATGACCTCGAATTATTTATTAAGATTACGTTTCTAGAGGAGGAAGGATTTATATATATTGGCGAAGATAAAGAACTTATTAAAATAAATAATTTTACCTATTACTCTAATAATATAACTAATCGTAATTACCCTTCGGTTCTAATTTCTTATAATATTTTATACGTTTCTATCCCTAAAGTACCCATTTACAAAGTAACGCTAATTCGGTTATAGAATACTACTATACTACTCGCAAACGGCATAACCCTAAATCGGAAAAAGATCGCCTATCGTAGCTAATATACACTACTTACTTTATAATCTAAATAAGTTATTAAAATAATATCCAATATAACTTTATATAAGAAATAATAGTACTATAAAAAAAAAACGATATATTTATAATTAAATATTAAACCTAGCCCTAGTAATAAAATAGTACCTATCTATTTAAATACTAACGCTTCTTACTCCCTAGTCGACTATAAATTTATTAAATCATTCGCTAAGAATATTAAGTATACCTCTATAAAGGGAATATAAGTATAAAGCGTTAATTCGACTACTAAAATCGATACTTAAGTAGAATTCGACTTCTACCTATTAAGAAAAGTCAATAATATACTAATAAATAAATATTTTCACGTTAAGGCCAACGTTATTAATAAATTATCGGTACGGTTACTCCTAGGAACCGAATTCTTATTAAAATATAATATTAAAATTGACTTTAATTCGAATCTTTATTCTTTCCGCTCGGTATTTAGTATAAAAGTTCAAAATTATCCTTACGTAATACGAGAAAAGGAACGTAAGGAATCGTCTAATTACCTATCGGAAATTTTCGCATATAATAACTACGTTTTATAACCCGGATAAAACGGTATAATACTTATTAAATACGGTTCGACTTTAAAATATTAATTCAATATTCCTAACGAAGTATTTTTATTCGAAACGACTGTCCCTAATTTTTTAAGCGCTACCCTAAACGCTAATACGCTTAAAGTAGTCCTTTTTAATAATAATATAGAGCGTCCAATTTATATTAAGAAAGGTATTAGATTAGGTATAATTCGGAAATAAGCGCTAAGGGAAATTACAATATTAATCGAATCGAACGAAATCGAATATTTAAAACCGATAATCGAAGTAGAATTAACGGCGGAATAATACGTAAATCTTATTAATTTATAAACGGAGACCGATATTAAAGATATTTTCGCAATAATACTAGAATAATAAACGTTAACGAATAGTATAATTAATAAAGATAATACCAATAAATAAAAAGAAATAATAAAGAAAGAAGTATTTAATATTCCTTTTTAGAATTTAAATAAATTAAATAATATACCTTCGGTTTTATCTAAGGCTAAAATAAGTATTTACAATAGTAATAAGGAATTTACTAATAAGATTAGGAATTTCTTAAATAAATATAATAATATTTTTCGCAATTATAGTATAGTATTAATAACCGAGGAAGATAAGATACGTATTAACCTCGTCGAAGGATAGTAGAAGTAATATTATATCGTTAAAATTTACCCCCTTAGTACTAAAGATAAGGAATTTTTAAATAAGGAATATAAGAAGATGTACGTATAGGGTAAGATATCCTTTATATTATAGCTTATACCTATTATATATCCGGTCTTTATTATATAGAAGAAGGTAAATAGTATTAATAAGGGGCGTATAATTGTAAATTTGAAACCTCTTAACGATATTATAGTACTAAATATATACCCCCTTCTAGACTAGGATAATATTATTAACGTAATAGTAGATAAAAAGTATTTTATTATCTTTAATATAGTAATATTCTTCTACTAGCTTCTTATATTTATTAACTACCGGGACTATATAGTGGTCATTAATCTTCGTAGCTTAGAAAGATTTAATATAATATTTATAGGTTTTAAGAATTCGCTAACTTTCGTATAAAAATTTATAGACCGCCTCTTCTTCGATTACCGACAATTCGTTCGCGCCTATATTAATAATATTATTATTTATAACGACAATTAGGAGGAATACTTAGCCCATATAACTATAGTTCTTAATATTTTAAATAAAGTATAAATCTATATTAGTATTAACAAATTATTTATAATATACCCGATAATTTAATTCCTAAGATATACGGTTAGCGGGGAAAGTATTACCCGGACGGACAATAAGATCTAGGCCTTCTAAAAGCTAAAATTCCTAAATATACTTAGTAATTTAAAAACGTACTTAGGTATAGTAGGGTAATTAAAGAAAAGTATCGTGTAGTTTGAAATAAAGTATTACAGGCATTACTACCCTATTCCTGTATATAGATGCATATATACGTGTACTACATTTAGTATAGCTAGTTAAATACAATTATCTAGCTGCAGCACACTCGCCCAGTCTAGACTAGCCAAATTAACCGTTATATAACATACCGCTGTAGGCCTATACTCTAAGACCCACAACCCTATACCCTATATAATTCT
Organism: Neurospora sp. CHS-2018c; assembly: GCA_009806235.1. NCBI lineage: Eukaryota > Fungi > Ascomycota > Sordariomycetes > Sordariales > Sordariaceae > Neurospora > Neurospora sp. CHS-2018c. The sequence continues at coordinate 743,883 of RAPC01000027.1, forward strand.
CGTACGCGCATAGGATTCTCTTCCTATTCTTCGTATAATAATTAAAATCTTACCTTAGTACTTATTCGCGCCCTATAATACTTTATTGTACTTAACCTTCGCATTAAAACGCAACGAATAATTTCAGTCGAACTAAACTTAATAGAAGCTAACGTAGTAATTTAGTTCTCGCGAATTTCACTTTTCGGCGAATCGTATAATCGCCAACATCGAATCAAAGACTCTAACGATATTAACGTCGGTATTAAGTAAATATTTAAAATAATAAGGGTATAATTATCATAAAGTGCGATATAGTAAAATATCCCCTATTTCTTATTTAATTATTTCATTCGTATAAATAAGATATCTAACGACTAAAACCCCCCCAGCAGCAAAGTTCAAATTGACCTCGTCGAAGTCTTCCTATAATTATTAGAAGGCTTTAACTACTTACAAATAATCTATAGTAATAATACCCTTACGGGCCTTATAATTTCCCCTATATTCGCGGCTTCGGCTAGGGCCTATAAAGTAGTAATAAAATTACTTTATTACTTTAATAAAAAAATTAGCGAATTTAACGAATAGGTTATAAATAATTACGAGAAGGCAATAGCCTTCTAAAAAGATACTATAAAGTATATTGTTAAAGTAGAAGAGGCGGCGGTTAAGTAAGCCAAATATATTAAGGCCCTCGAAGCTATTAAAAAGTAATTTATAAAGTAGATTAATACTTTATAAAATTAGTATAACTAAATTACTAAGGACAACGCTTCTCTATAGGCCAAAGTAATTGTACTCGAATATAAAAAGACCTCCTTTAATAATTAAATAGAAGTAATAGAATTAATTAAGGAAGAGGATTACTAGAGCCTCCTTAGCCTTTTAACTATAATTAACTAAACTTCGTCGGATTATTATACCGAGCTTAATAAAATACTAACCAACGCCAATAATATTAGAATCGTAGTAAAAATTACTAGCGAGGAATTTGTAAAAGCTTAGGAGGAGATTAAGAACTTCTAAATTAATCTTCATTTAACCGAAGAGGATAAGATTATTATAAACGGTAAATTGGTCGATATAATTAATAGGCTTAATATTTAGAAAAAGGGCAAATTTACGGCTATAATCGAAAATAATATAGAAGAAATCTTTAAAGATTAGGGTATTAATAATTCTAATACCTAAAATATTAAATATTTTATTAAAAATAGAAATAGCCCTAATAGATTAAGTAAAGGAACCGGCTTCGGCCCTAATAATATAAATAGCAATCCTAACGATAGCGGCCCTAAAGGATTAAACACTAATAATTTCGGTATAAATAGCGGTCCTAACGATAGCGGCCTTAGAGGATCGGGTACGGGTAGTTTCGGTATAAGTAATAGTCCTAACGGTAGTAAAAGTCTCCTTAATAGACCTAATAGTCCTAGTAATTTCCTTAGCGGACTTAATAGTCCCGGTAGTAATAGAGGTTTCTTTAACGGACTTAATAGTCCCGGCGGTAGCGGCGGCGGTTTCCCCAATAGATTTAATAATCCTAGTAATAGTAGTAGCGGCGGAAGTCCCCTTCCCCCCCCTCCCCCTCCTCCTACCCCCCCGGCTATAATTCCTTAGTTTAACTATTTCTGTAAAGTTCTTTATAAAAACCCTAAGTATTTTAATAGTAAAGAAATAGATATTATTAAGTATTATAATATTTATAGTGTTTAGAATTTAGTAATCCGCAATTGCTAATTAATAGATAAATATAAATTCCTTAATAAATTATCTAAATTCCTTTATACTATAGCCTACTTTAACGGCGAGGTAAAGGTTAATATTAATAAATATTACTAATAAATTTTAGATAACCCTTACTATTCGGTTTACTAGAAGTAGAAGATTAGCGAGGAATTCCTCGCCTACTTAAATAAACGTTATAAGTAGGGCGACTTCGTAATTATCGTTAAGAAGGAATTATTAAATTTCAAATAAGTTAGTAAATATATTAATTATAAGGATTTTAAGGCTCGATTCGTCTCCCTAATAAATAGGTACGATTACAACGCAATTATTAGAGTCCGTCTCTTATATTAGAAAGTATCGAAATCCTTAATAAATTTAATTTCCTATAACCCCGTTTAGCCAAATTGTAATAATTAAAAGGGTTAATTAATTTTATTCTATAATATAGCCTAGGCTTATACTAAATCGGCTTTCCGTAATAATACTATCTAAACTATTTCGAATAATAATAATAGTAGTAGCAGCGGTAATAATAGTAATTAGAAGGACCCCAACGCTATAAATATCGATTATATAAAATTTACTAAAATTTATAGGGATATTTTGTAGGAACGCTATAATAAGAGTAATTATATAAATTGTAATAAGGGTAAATATATAGCCTGCGAATATAAGAATTAAATTAATTATAGTAAATAAGGCAAGTAAACTAACCGTTCCAACTTAGGTATTACTACGCGTAAGAACGTTAGAAATACTAATATTCCAATTTCCAACCGCGCTATAACGGCTATAACCAACCCAGCGCCGGCTCTAACTACTCCGGCGGCCCCGGCTACCCCAACCGCCCCGGCCTAATAGGGAAATAGCGAACCCTAGGGTTAAATTGCGCCCCGGGGTATTCAAAGATACGGAGGAGGAGGTTAGGGATAAATAAATTTAATATTTATACTCTTAATTATTAGAGGATAAAACCGCTTAAATTAGGTAGCTTAGAATTCTATAAGCAAAATATAACCCTATTATTTACTTACTTCTAATATCCCTAATATAATAATAAAGTAAAATATATATTATTAGTCGATTTAAGTTATTTAAATAAAGCGTTTATTAATCGAACGTTTATTAAGAAAGCTTGCCTAGAATTTAAACCCTTAACGAAGCCGAGACCGTTATATTTGGCAGACGGCGCCTTCAAAGAATAGGTAAATTAATATATTAAAATAATAATACGTATTAATAATTATAAAGAAATCGTATAGTTCTTTATAGCTAACCTAGTAGCGGATTACTTAATTATTTTAGGGTGGCCATAGCTATAACTTTATAACCCGGATATCGATTAAGTAACTAATAAAATTATTTAGAACGTTAAATATATAGAGATATATATCGACTAACCCCTAGAGGTCGTAATATTACTAACGGAGGCCCCGGTTGAGGAAAGGGACAATGAAAACTAGTCTAAAGAAGAGGACGATTTTAAAAACGAGGACGATTTCCCTACTTAGGTGGCTAACGTAACGGAAGTACCTAAAGGAAGTTAAGTTATAATAATAGAATCCCTAATTTCCCCTGCATATATAAATAAATTCGAAGAACCTTTCGGGCTAGTAAGGAAACTAGTACTAAAAAAAATCAAAATACAAATAAAGATCATCGGTAGGAGGAGGTTTTAAATATTATTACGACTAAAAAGAGTTAAACGTACTATTTTTCAACCGTTTAAACCAATTATTAATATAGCGGCGTTAAATTTGTCCGATTTCAAATTTATTAACGTTAGAACTTTTATACTTAATATACGGATAAAGGGAATTAAGGTCAGTTCGATTACGTAAGCAGAATTCTAAGAAGCCTAGAAGGAGAAGAAGGCGGCTATTTCAATATTAATACTTTCCGAAAACGCTTAGAAGGATATTATATAAAGTAAGGGCGAACTGTACAAGCCTTACTTTAAGAATATAGAGGTATATAAATTTATTAATTTATATAAAAAGGAAACCGTAGGCGAGAATACTAGCGAACAATCCTTCTAATTAAGCGAATTGGTATAAAATTTCGTTAATTGTATTTATAAATTAGGATTAGAAGAGGATAAGCTAAAATTACTTCTAAAGGAGAGGAAGCCTATATTACTAATTAAAATCGATAAGATTTACAGTATTATGGAAGAGGACGTATAGAAATTTATAAAGAAGTCGATAAGGCCGAAATATACCCCTAAGGAAATAAAAGTTTATTTCCTAAATAAATATAAGGATTTATCCTACGTCGCTAACCCTAAGGACGCGGATATAATTCCCGAATACCGTTCGTACGATTATAAAATTAAATTAAAGTTAGGCGTAGAATCTCTACTTTATTTTAAAGTTAGATTAATATTATTTTAAAAATTTAAAGTAATTAAATAATAATTAGATAATAATTTAATAAAGGGATTTATTCGACCTTCGACTTCAAACGTCGCCTCCCTAATCCTATTAATAAGGAAGCCGGGCGGCGGTATAAGAATTTACATTAATTATAAAAATATTAATAATATTTCTTTAAAGAATAAGTACCCTTTACTATTAATTAAAGAAACGTTAAACGCTATTTATAGGGCTAAATAATTTACGAAAATTAATATTATTATAACTTTTAATAGATTACGTATAATAGAAGGTTATAAATAATTAATAGCCTTTATTACGAGGTTTAGACTTTATAAATTACTAATATATCCGTTTAAATTATCGGGAATATTAATTTCTTTTTAGAATTTTATTAACGATGTATTGTACGATATTTTTAATATTTACGTAATAACTTACTTCGATAACGTTCTAATCTTTTTAAAGACCTATAAAAATTACGTTAAATATATCCGGGAAGTACTTTAACGCTTAATTAATACGGGCCTATAGATTAATATTAATAAATACGAATTCTATACGTAATAAATTAAGTATTTAAACTTTATTATTATTCCTAATAGTATTAAAATAAATCCCGAGAAGGTAAAAGCGGTTATTAAATAGGAAACGCTAACGAATAAGCGCTAACTATAGCGATTCCTAAGTTTTACCAATTTCTATAGAAGGTTCATTACGGGCTTTTTATATATAAATAAACCTTTATATAAATTAATAAAGAAGACGGTCGATTAAAAGTAAGATAAAGAATATAATAACGCTTTTAAGGCCTTAAAAACAATATTTACATTTACCCCAGTATTAAAGATCTACGATTGGGAAAAGCTAACAATTATTAAAATCGATACTTTAAATTAATTAACAGGAGGTACGCTATCCCAAATATACGATAGCGAATTCTACCCGATTATTTACTTCTCTACCAAATATTCGACGGCCGAATATAACTACAATATATACAATAAAGAACTATTAGCCGTAATTAAAGCGCTAGAAGAGTAGAGGCCCGAATTAGAGGGCGCTATTCAACCTTTCGAAATTATTATAAATTATAAAAATTTAAAAACGTTCGGTACTACGAAGAAGCTTACCCCCAAGTATATAAAGTAATTTAAATTTTTATTAAAATTTAATTTTACAATTAAATACCGACCGGGCTTAATTAACGTTAAGCCCGACGCCCTTAATAAGAAATTAGAATACATTCCTAAAAACGAAGTAGATAATAAATTAAAGGCTAGGCAAAAATTATTTATCGACCCTAACTATTTCAATTAAAAATTTTTCGGAAATAACCGGCTAATAAATACCGACGGCGAAAGCTTTATAATAAACGCTATATTAAATAATAGAATTCCCCTAATTATTTATACCCTAGGGGATAGTTTTAAAGAAAAGGATAATAGGTTAAATATTTATATAAACGACCTAATCGATTATACTTATATTAATTCTCCTATAATAACCGATATCTGTAAAGCTATTCGCTCCGGCGGAGATTGTTAGTTAAAATATTTAAAAAAGAAATTAAAAATCCCGTTTACTAAATACTATATAGTAAATAATAGGGTAATATTCTGAAATAGGCTAGTAATACCCCTAAACGACGAGAAAGTCCAATTAAAGTTAATCCACCGTATTTATTTATTAATATAAGGCGGCCACCCGGGTAAGGATAAGATAGTAGTAATAATATATCGCTACTACTAGTTAAGAATAATTATAGTTATAAATATATATTATAGGGCTTATATATTGTATAGTAAAATTAAAGCTATTAGAATATTATAAATAAATTTTTTAAAATTTCTACTAATCCTTTACGCCCTATAGAGGGACATTTCTATCGACTATATAACTTCGTTCCCTAAATTATAGCGGACGGGTAAAAGAATCGAATACTAATATATATTAATCGTAGTAAATAGGCTAACGAAGATAAGGTACTTTATCCTAACGGAGGGATTAATAACGGAGGAATTAATAGAAAAGTTTATTAATTATATTTATACCCTCTATAGCCTTTTAAATACTATTATATTCGATAAGGGTATCCAATTCGTATTAACCTTCTAAAAATAATTATTTTAATAATTAAGTATTAAACTAAAATTCTCAACCCCCTACTATAAAGAGACGAATAATTAAACCGAAAGGATTAATACCGAAATAGAGTAATATCTACGTATATTTATTAATTAAATTTAAAATAATTGGGTAGATTAGCTTCTTCTAGCTAAATTCCAAGGGAATAACCTCAAATCGGCATTAACGGGAATTACCCCCTTCTTTACCAACTACGGTTTCTACCCTCGTATAGGCACAGAACCGACTATACCTCTTCCCCCTAATATAATAGATATACAAAAAAAATAGATATTCAATACTAATTAACTAATTACCTATTTCAAGGAAGTTTAGGACTTTGTCAAAACCTCCTCCCTATAAATATAAGAGCGGTATAAGGCCGTAACTAATATTTACTGTACAAATACCCCTAAATATAAAGTAAGTAATAAAATAATATTCAATATAGCCAATTACGTAATAGGGCGGCTATACAATAAGTTAATACTACGGTTTGAAGGACCTTTCCGTATTATAAAGGCTAATTCGTATATAGTAGAGCTAGCTTTACTTTAAAATATAAAGGTTATATACATTATTAACGTATTCCGTATTAAACCCTATATTAAAAGACTCCTTAATTAGAAAAAATTAATAACGGACGTAAGGGTAAATAAAAGTATAATCGTTACTAAAACGGATAACTTTAAGGAAGATAGACGTTAAAAGTTCTAAGAATTATTAAATTACTAAAAAAAAGAGGGTATTTAAAAGTATTTAATAAAATAGACCTATTACCCTCCTAATTAATAGCCCGCCTCGAACCTAAACGGCTATTAAGAATTAGTCTAATAATTTTATAATAAGTACCTAGAATTCGGCGTTCCGCACCTAAATTTCAAAAAAGGGTAGAAGAAATAGTAAAAAATAAAAATAATATTAAAGACTTCTCTAATCCCAATTACGGCAATTCCAATAATAAACAACCACTAAATTCGACGAAGTATATAATTAAATAATAAATAAGGAAAAAGTTAACAAAAAAGGAGTTTAGCTCGATTTATCCGCGTACCCTAATCGAAACCTTTAATATACTCTTTTTCAAAATAACCGTCGTAAGCACGAGAAATAGTACGTCTTATAGCGAGCTTACATCTCCTATTCCCCTAGCAACGGACAGAGCCAACGGTTAAGATTAAAAAGGCTAGAATTAGTATAAAAACGGTAATTATAAATAGGAATCGAATAGAGGGTCTCTATACTATCTATACTAATAGCGGCTAATCGTACGTCTACGCAAACCACTATACTACGAACGTCTTCATAGCACCCCTCGCGGGGCTGGTAATAGTAGAGGAGGGAGATACTAATTATAAAGACGATTAGAACGTTATTTGGAATTATTTGAGATAATAATACAAATAGAAGGAAGTTTTAAGCGAAGGGGTATATTTAATAATATTTTAGCTGGCGGTTAACTCCTAAATAAGAATCGAAGCGCTAAATAGCCTCCTATCTTAATATATAAGTCCGCAACCCCTAATTAGGCGCACCCGCGAGAAGGATTAGAAGAAGCCCACTTTAGCATTAAAAATAATTTCTTAACGGATTTAACAGAATTTTAGGTAAAGGGGCTCATTTTAAAAGGGGGTAATATCACAGGCATTACTACCCTATTCCTATATATAGATACATATATACGTATACTGCATTTAGTATAGCCAGCTAAGTGCAGCTATCTGGCTGCAGCATACTCGCCCAGTCTAGACTAGCTAGACTAACCGTCATATAACATACCGCTGTAGGCCTATGCTCTAGGACCCACAGCCCCATGCCCTATATAGTTCTCGTACGCGTACAAGATTCTCTTCCTATTCCTCGCACAACAATTAAAGTCTTACCTTAGTGCTTGCTCGCGCCCCGTGACATAAAGGTAATTTTGTTTAATAAGTAAAAAATAGAACTATTAAAACGTATGTGTAAATTTAGAGAACTATTTATAGGCGTTAATAAGAACGTTCGATTAGTTTATATTTTAAAGGTCTAATATAAATTAATGGAGGGAGAGTTAGAAGCGTTTAGAATTATATAGGAGAATCTCTATTAATAGAAGGTTATATACTATTACGTTAAAGGGAAGTACTTATTTATTAAGACGGACGCTAATAAGGAAGTATAGGGTGCAATAATCTTTTAACTAGTAAGAGAATAGGACGGAGTATCGATTCCCGGTATAAATAATATTCCCCTCAACGATATTCGGCTAATTTATTTCTTATTAAAAATAATGACTATAGCGGAGAAGAAATACGGTTCGACGGAAGCGGAGGTCGCGGCGGTAGTATAAGTACTAAAAAAAATAAAGAAAATAGTCTAATCTAACGAATATCTAATTAATATTCTAACCGACCACGCGTCGACGATAGGAATTATTAAGTATACTTCGCTTTAAACGGTAGACTTTAATAAGGTTAACTTTAGGCTTACTAATATTACTAATTAGGCTTCCTAATTTCGCCTATAAGTATTCTATATTTTAGGGCCGCTTAATATTATCCCTAATGCGCTATTATACTTACTAACTACTAAGCAAGACGCCTTTAAGGATAATTAAGACCTAATAAACGAATTAGCGGATATTTAATCCTATTTTTAGACTACAATAACGGAATTAATCCTTTCGGACGAATTTCGCGGCAAGGTATTAAAAGGTTATTGTAAGGATATTAAATACGCTAAAATTATTAAAACTCTTCAATATACTAAATTAATTTATAGCGAAAGGAAGTTAAGTAAACGACTTAACTTCCCGGTTGGACTATTCGACCTCTAAAATAGACTATTATATTACGTTAACTATTATAACGAAAGGAGGTTATACGTTTTAAAATCCTATATTAAGGAAGTATTAGAATTAATTTATAATAAAATATACTATTTCGGAATAAATTGTATAATAGAAGTATTATCGACTTTCTACTTATATAATAAGACCCGCGCCGTTCGTATTTACGTCGGTTACTATAAAACCTATCGTTAGAATTAAATAATTTAGCAGCCTAAATTAAGAGAATTATAACCGATCAAATTAATACCCCGTCCTTTCTATATTATTATTATAGATTTCGTTACTAATATACCTAAAGTTAATGTAATTAAATCCTTCTAAGTACTACTTGGATTCCCCAAACTAAATACTATATATATTATAACGTATAAATTCAATAAGAGGGTACTCCTTCTAGTAGGGCACAAAACGTATGGAGCGAAAGAGTAGGCCGAGGTCCTATTACGAACGTTGTAATACTATAATTGGGGGTATCCTTCTAGGATTATTAGCGATAGGGACCGTAAATTTGTATTAATATTATAGAAGGCGGTATTTGAGTTTACTGGTACGAAACTTTTTTTTTCGACCGTTTACTACCCGTAAATAGATAGGTAATCGGAACGTACTAACTAAATGGTAGAGATCGCTATTAAGATGTAGTACGCGTCTTTAAACGATTTATAAACGAAGATATTACTAATAATATAATATAATCTCAATAATTCTTACTAAATAGTAATAAGAATATCGCCAAATAAATTAATTTACAATTTCCGCCCGCAAGTACTATATAATTTACTATAAGGCAAAAAAATCGGTCTATTAGAATATAAAGCTCTAAAAATCGTACGTAAAGGCTTGCAAGAAAACGTGGCAATATTAATCGATTTCGTAAACGCCTAAGCAAAGCTCTAATATAATGAATAATATACGCCGGTAAATTTAAAGGTCGGTAATACCGTTTACTTTTAATTGGGCTCCGGCTACTCCCTTCCTAGAAAACCAAAATTGAAATAGTCCTTATAACGGGCAAGTCCATATAAAGTCCTACGCAAAGTAGGATTATTAGTAGTAGAGCTAAACTTTTAACTAAAACTACGTATCTATCTTATTATTTTAATAATACAATTATAAAAGCCGGCTCAAAGTAAGGATCCGTACAAATACAAAGTAATTAAACCCAATCCTATTATAGTAGACGGACAAGAGGAATATAAAATCGAACGGTTACAAAACAAGAAAATCGAAAATTAGCTAGCGAAACCCTTATTAAAATTAAAGGTAGACGATCGGGTAAAATACTTAATAAAATAGAAAGGATAGAAGGCGAATCGCAACGACTAGGTCAAAAAAAAGGAATTAAAGAACGCAATAGAATTAATAAAAGAATTCGAAAAGAAAAATCCCTTGCCTATAATACGCAAAAGGGGTTAACGGTATTATTTCTATCGTTTTTCCTTTTATTTTTCATTTTCTTTAAAGGAGGGGGAAATATTCGTATTTCTACTTACAGCACTTAGAAAATTCTTTCCTTATTTTCTTACTTTCATTTTATTTAGTCTATTCGACGAGAATTAACTCTAATAAACAAGAGGTATTATTACGTATAGAAGATATCGGTCAACGCCAAAATTAACATTAGAAGTAATTATTATATTACGTATAATAGAAAAAGTACCACTAAGTAAGCCCTAAGGCGGTAAGGGTCGTACAGGAATTTTAAATACGAAAACCCCAAAATTAATTCTTACCCTTACTTCTTTCTTCCACCTTTCCCTATCTTTAATACTACCTTCCTAAAAAAAACAACCAATATTACTTAATAAACCTAGTAAATTAATAAATATAATAGCGCTCCTTATAGAATATAAAAATCTTAATAAAATAGACAATATCCTCGCTAGCCTAATCGAAAACGAGAACGATATTACTAATACGTTTTTCAACTATAATAATTATCTTAAAAATCTCGTCCTCGGATCTATCAATTTAGAAGATATAAACCCCCTATTTTACTACCTTCTTAAATAAAATACTTCTAACGGTTTAATATTACCCGCTGTTATTATTAATAAAATTAAAACTATATCTTTGTCTAACCGTTTATTATTTTATTTATACGCTAGACTCGCGGCCTAGGCTCGCTATATTAATTCGGACTTGACCCAGCCTAATCAAACCTATATCCCTTTCCTTTATAAATTTTTAAAGAGAGGATACAATATTTGCGAAGATACCGGTTTAATATTATATAATAAGGCCAGCGTATAAAACGGTAGCCGCCGTAAAGTTCCGCGTTTATATCTCCGCTACGTCCTATTTATTAAGGCGGATAAATCTATTATATCGGTATTTTACTCTACTATTCTTAGCTCTAATATTTAAGTCGATTTCGAATTCGCTATTTCGTACGCTATAGTTTTTCAATTGTACTATTCTATTAGCGTCTATACCCTTACTACCGACTTCGACGTCGAATTTACTAATTATAGCGTTTAGTAGGACTAAACCCGTCCCGATAATTATAGTATATAAATTATACCTACCTTCTCCAGCCCGAATACGCGCTAGGGTTGCGAATTCTTTACCCCTATAATTAATTACCCTAAATTCGCCTACTATTTGGTTATTCCTAATGCCCGCTAGTTTATTGCTTATACCTTAGCGGAAATTAATAAGCTTTTTACAATTTAATTAAATTTATATAAGGACCTCACTTTTTTTTACGCCTTATACTTCTCTATTCTAACGCCCGGCCTTATTATCGGCGATTCGCCTATTTAATACGATTTTATTATTAATAATAAAGTTAAATAATTATTCTTAATTATTAAGAAAGGTTTATTCGAAGTGGTTATTCCTAGGTCTACCCCTAGGAAGATTATTAGTAAGAAGGAGAAAAGGTACCCCTCGTTAATAATTTACTAATAAACCTTTAAGAAGGAAGTAATTCGCTTTAACCTCGACTTCGACAACCCTAATATTAATACCGTATAGATAAAATTCGGCGTAGAATTAGAAGTTCTATTTAATAAAATCGGTAGCCCTATCGGCTTTAATAGTAATCGCGCCTAAACTCCTAAAATTAACTAATCTTTTATATAAACTAATTACTTATATAAAATTAAAATAGAATTAGTTAAAACTCTAATTAAATTTACCTATATTATTATTAACAATTTTAACGCTATCCATAGTACCGATTAGATTATTAAAGTCCTTTTTCGCGCCCGCATCCTAATTATTCGCCTAGCTAATATTAACGATAACTTTAATAGTACTATTGCGGAATCCTTTACTATTATAGGATTAGCCGACTTAGTTTAAATCCTTAGTATAATTACGGCTATTTATAATATTAGCGCCTATTCTAACGTACCGGCTAATATCCCTAATTTCTCTCGTAGGAATATTGAACAAATAATTTTATAGGAACGCATTCGTATATAGGCCTATATATAGTAGGAAATTAGTAAAGCTATTTATTATAAATAGTTAATCGGCTCCTATCCTAATTTAATAGTATTTTAAAATTTATATAGTATTTTTCCCGTCGGTTCCCTAAGAATTTTCTCGTACGACCGCTCTTTTACCTCCTATAATACCTTAACGCTCTAAAAGTATTATTAACTTCCCCTACTAATTTAGAACGTCTTTTTAGATTTTAACGACCCTTATAATAATCGACGTTAAATATAATATAAGTAGGAAATAGAGGGCAATTAGTAAATAGAGGATAATTTAAATAGCGAGGGTTATATAGATTATAGTAATTATAGTAATTATTGTTGAAGTATAGGTACTTTTCCGGATATTGTATTATCCTTCCTATATATAACTAAATATTATATAAATAGAAAGTCTTCTTTCTAGTAGGGGGGGAAATACTATAATTCGTTACGGATTATAGTAAATCCACTTTATTAAATTAATTATAATATAGTTAGGGTATCCTCCCTTAAAAATAGCCTTATATTATAGTAATATAAGAGGATTCGTCCCGCTATCGCCTTCGGTATTAATTCTAGCGAATAATCAATTATTTACCTACTATATCTTATACAATCACTTGTAATTGCTATATAAGGTTCTAGGTAGAGGCTCCCGGCAATACTAATAGTTATCGTCAGTCCTGCTGTCACCACTTACGCATTATCTCTTCGCGTAACATTTTATTAGATTTTTTTCTACTAGCTATAAAACTATTATTAAACTTAAAGCCGCCGCCGTTACTATTAAATTTATTACCGAGAATATTACTACTACTACCGAATTTATTAATACTATTACTTTAAATATTATTACCGGTATTAATACTATTGTTTTCGGGTTCGAATTCTACTTTTCTAAATTTAAATCCTAATTCAACGCTTTAACTAGTCTAAATTCCCGTATTTTTAAATTCAAATCCTAATACGCCGTCGCCTATAATATTTTATCCAAATTCGAATCCTATTTCTTTAAATTCGAATTTTAATTCTTAAATACTTATAATATTATTTCGGAATTCGAAGCTTACCTTTTAGAATTCGAAAGGAAGGAGAAGGAGAAGGAGAAGGAAACGGAGGTAGTAGGGGAGGAGGATATATTACCGGATAAAAAGGAATTTCGTATTCGATTAAATTTATTATTTAATAAGGTAATTAGGGGTATTAATATTTTTATATTAGAAGAGGTAATTAGTAGTACTATTAAGCCGGAGGAAATAGAAGGGGTTAAAGGGTAAGAAAAATTAGTAGGTAAAGGTAAGGATATATATTCGGGGCCGGAGGATAAATTAGTAAAATTCGAAAAAACCGAAGAAGAGAAGAAGAAGAAGATTAAGAAACGAATACGTTTTATTAAAGTAGAGGGTAAGGAGACCGAAGCCGAAATTATAGTAGAAGTTCTACTTAAAAAAAAGAAGAAAGTTATTCGTATAATTCGGAAGCCCTATTCGTTTATTTTAGTAGTATTAAAACCTTTTAATTCGCCGGAGCGGGAGTTTTTCGGTTTGCTTATTTTAGGAGAAACCTCTTAATTAATTCGTTTTATTCGGCTTTTACGCCCTTTTTTTTAATACTATTAATATTAACCGTTTTCCCTATTACTTCTTAGGCTTCGTAAATTAATTTACTAGCCCGTCGTTAATTTTAGTATCCCTATATTCCTTTTTAAAAATTTCTAGTACTTCTATATTAATAAAGTCCTTTAAAAGGTATTATAAGGGTTTATAATAGCCTCTTTATTTTATAAAAACTTTCTTATTAGTCGGGGAATTATTTATATATAAGATTTTTTTTACAAAATATTCTTCTTCGCTTTCTACTAAAATAAAAGGCAGTTAATAATCTATAATTATTTATTTTAATAGTAGATTATTTATAGCCTTTTATAAAAAGTTAATATAGAAAATATTATAAATATTATTAAATAGGCCGAAGAATTCTACTACTAGCGGAGAGAGGATTTGAGAGACTATATATTTCGCGTATAATTAATTTAATTTCTTCTTTAGTCGAGGGCAAGTATAATTTTTAAAATTAAATTAAATTTTATCGCCGATTTAAAAACGTTCAACTAATTATTATATACGGTTAATATACTTTTCTTACTCTTAAATTACTATAGTTATTATAGTTTGGTAAATATTTATATTTTATAATAATTTTTCGACGAATTATTAGGCCCGAATATTAGCTAAGGTATAGGGGTCTTTAATAGTTTTAAGGATAATTAGTATAATAAGTTTAGGGTTAAAATTATATATAGTAAAGAATAGGGATATATTAATAGAAGTATTAATACGGTTGTTAATTGCTAATTAGGCTATTAAGTATTACTTATACTAGTTATTTTAAATTTAATTAATATATACTTTTAAAAAGAGAAGGTCTTTTCGCACCGTCGGAAAGGTCTTTATACACCGTCGGCTAAAAATAAAATAAGTATAACTTGGTCAAAATAAAAGGTATAATAATAATAGTAGTATTGGAATTTTTCTTATTTTTCACTCAATATTACTACGCTCACGCCGTACTCGCAACCTTGCGGACCCCTAGCTAGTAGTAAAGATTCAAACTTTAAAGTTAATTAAGTTTCTTTTTAACGTTACCACAACTTTAGGCCTTAGAAAGAGTGTATAAATCGGATGAGAGTACTACCTTATAGAGAAAAGAAAGACAAAAATTCTACGCTACTTTATAAGAGCTGATGCCTTAATTTGACAGAGTTACTTAGGAAAGTAGTTTGGCCGACGGTGTATAAAGACTTTTCCGACGGTGCGAAAAGACTTTCTCTTTAAAAAGGCTTATACTTCTTAAAAAAACTTTTTTTTGGCTATTATTAATTTAGAGATAGTACGCTGTATTAAGTAATTGTTTAATTCCTATAAGTTTATAAAGTCGTCTTTAGAATTTACTAGTCTAATTAGAGCCCCGGTTATTAATAATCGATTACGGCTAATTATAGTAGTAAATAAAATAATTTATAAACCTTTCGGTATAAGTCTTAGCGTTTATATAAGGTATTAGTTCTAAAATAACGTTTTTACTAAGCCGGTCTTTAATAATTAATAGATAAGTATTACTTCTAAAATTAAAGAAGTCTATAATAAAATTTATTTATATTTTGTAATAGAATTGGTCGGGAACCGGTATAAGTTATAAAAACCCTCTCTATTAGTCTTTTTAATATTTAATTAAATTGTAAATATAATAATTGTAAAGGAATTAATGTACGTATACATTTAATAACGGCTAATAGAAGTATTAGGTAAGAGTTATTATAATGCCTTTTCTTTTTAAATACCCGAATATTTGAGAATTGTATATAATTTAAATAATTTTAGTGCGGAGGGTATTGAATTCTTAATTAGTATTAAAAAGTTTTATAATTTTGGATTTAATAATTACGAAGTTCTTAAGAATTTAGAATTTACCTTTATATTATAATTTACTTTTATTATTTATTAAATAGTCTGCGATTTAGAATTATAATTTTATTAAGGAGAGGTCTTATTTATTATTCTTGATAGTTTAAAATACTTATTAGTAAAACGGGTCCTTTATAATAATAGTATTTTAAAGTTATTATAAATCCGGATTATTAAATATTTATATACTTTTCTTCGCTGCCCCGGCCCGGGGGCGCCGAATTCCTATAGCCGAAATCCGTATATAATTCTATAATGCCGAATTTAGAATTAATTAGAAGTTTTAAGCCTCCCGGTCGTTATTAGTAGGCCGGTCCTAATCCTAACGGAATAAAGCGTTTAGGATTATAATTTCCTTACCTAAGTAATATTAGAATTCGAAATTGAAACGAGAGAGATATTTAACTTAATAGGCTTACCGTTTAGAGAAGTACTACTAAATTATAAAATATTCTAAATTTTAATAGTCGGTAAGAATAGTAAAGGTTTTATAATTACGTATTTCTACTTACTATTCTTTTAAGTAGTTAATAATAGTTAATATTTTTTTATTGTAAATAGGGTAATTATATTTAGCCGGTGCTAATTTCCTTAAATAGAAAATAACGATTTTTTATTAATTATTAACTTCTTAAATTAAATAATTATTTAAAGCAAAATTGCTATAGTTAGTCTTTAGAAATGTTAGGCATTCTAAATCCTATTTTGTAAAAATCAGTATTCGAATAAATAAAGTCTTTATTAATTGGAAAACTTTTTTATAGGTTATAGTCTATTCGAATACTACCTCCTTTTTAATAAGTATTATAAAGGGTACTACAATAGAAGAGAAATTTAATATAAATATTTAATAATAATTTACAAACCCGAAAAAACTACAGACCTTCTTTTAGGAAATTAGAGTAGTCTACTCTAAAATAGTTTTAACCTTATTTAGATTAGTTTAAATACCGACCTCTACATAAATAATAAACCTTAAGTATTTAACTTTTTTAATACCGAATTCGTATTTATTAGGATTTAGGTAAAAGCCGGCGTTTTAGAAGCGTTTGAATACTAACTGGACTTTCTTGATATAGTCCTATTTAGAATTATTTATAAAAATTAAAATATTATTTATATAAGCCGAATAGAAATTATTTAAATAGTTGTCTAATATACTATTAATATAATGCTAAAAGGCTGTTAAAGCGCTATAGAAGCCGAATAGTACTACTAATTATTTAAATAAATTATATTATATTTTAAAAGCCGTCTTCGGCTCCTCTCCCTCCGGTATTCGGATTTTGTAGAAGGCTTATACTATATCTACTTTAGAATATTATTTTATACCCTTAAATACCCTAAAGGTTTTACAAATAAGGGGGAAGGGGTAATAATCGGCTCGGGTAATAGTATTAAGGGTTTGGTAATTGTAATAGAAGCGAAGATTACTACTAAGCTTTTAAAGAAAGAGGATTAAAGTACCGGCTTCGGAATTATTAATACAAATAAATCCTTTATTTAAAAAGTCTTAGAGAGTCTTCTTAAGTATTAAAAATTCTTCTCGAAATATATTATATAACGGATTGTAAAGTAGGGGAAGTTCTTTACTATTTAGGCCCTTTTTAATTTCGATTTTCAAATCTATTTTAAGTTTATATTTATTAATATAATCGGCTTCCTACTTCCGGAAGAAAGGTAATAAATCTTAGAACTCTCGGGGAATAATCTATTTAAATTCTTTATTAGTATAAACTCTTTTAAGTATTAGAATTTTCTCGATATTTTTTAAGGTAATTATAAAAATATACGTATTAGTAATATCCCGATTATATTACTTCTTAATACGCTTATATATATTAATAAAGGTAGTAGTAAGGATATATACAGCGCTTTAGAGTTCTTAAAGAGCCGGAGAGGATTTAAGTTTATTTAAGTTAATATAATTAACTTAGGACTTAGTAATTTTATATTATAGTCTCTTTTCGTACGGGATAGAGTAAGCCTTATAGGTTATAAACTATAACTTTCCGAAAATAATTGGGTATTCTAATTCTAGGATAATATATACGCAAATAGGAAAAATACGGTTTTGGAATTCTATAAGGAAATAGGCAATACCTTAAATAATAGTACTTTCTATAGTAATTAAAATACTTTAGACTTATTAGCCCGGGATTGGGACAACGGGGATTTAAAGATTTTTTATAATATTTTTACTAATAGCGGCGAAGTATTAATATCCTTTATTAATAAGAGTATAGAATAAATTTATAAAGTTAATAATAATTAGTATTAAAGTAGGCTTTATTTCTATTTATAGTTTAAACTTTTCTACTTTATTTAGTACTTCAGAGGAGGGTTCTAGCGCCCGATTTCGCACTAGAGTTACTCTTTTCCTTATTCTATATTAGAATTATTTAGAATATTCCTAGTATTATTATCCTTTAGTAATAGAGTAATTTAAATAGTTTAAATACGAATACCCTTATTATTTTAAGGGTTAATAATTAAAAAATAGGGGTATTTAGTAATTATATATTTAGAAGCTCTATATCTATTACGGGCAAAGGGTAGATAGTAGATGTGATTATACGTAATTGTACGAAGGAAAGAAGGAGAGAGTGTAGACGAGTGCCTAGAAGACTAGCCTTATAAGAGCAGCTAGTAGTAGGCCCGATGTGGGTCTACGGTAGGAGGCCGCTATAGCTAGTTAGCTGATAGCGATAGCAATTTTAGAAGCTACTATACGCTAGTATAAAGTATATAAGTGAATACGTACAATATAGGTTAACCTTATAATACTTCCCTAGATTAAAAGAAGCTATATAACTAATTAAAGTTATATAAAATAATAGAAATACCTATTAAACGTTTAGTCTATTTGTAAAAAGCCTTTATAGCTACTAACCGTAGCGATTATCTCCGTCCCGGAGCTCTATCCTCCCTGTATCCTCCAACCGGGGCCTCCGCTTCTACGGCCGGCTCCCTTCCTATTCTTAGTAATTATTTCCGTTTCTTCTCCGCCGCCGCCTAATCCAGGGGGTACGGCTTATTTAAATATACTTTATAGAACCTCTATATTATATTGGGGGCTATAATTATATTAGTATACGGCTACTATAATAGTTTATAAAGGGGTACCTAAATAATATAATATTCCTAATAGCCTTTTTCGTTCTTCTAATAACTATTAAACTTTTCGAAGTCGTATTCGACCGAATCCTCCCTATCGTTAATCCTCCTTATAATTTAATTATAATTTATATAAATATTTTATTCCTCTACAGCCGCCTATTCCGGAATACCAATTTCGTCCTATAATTTAATTTTATTAATATAGAAGGTTAAATTATACTTTATATTAATTAAGAATTTAAATATAATTCTATAGTTGTCCGCTTTGAGGATTTCGAAGGGACCTTTAAATAAGGGCGTAAATTTAGCGTACGGGCGATTAATTTCAAAATTCTCCGTATTAAATAGGACTTTATCTCCTACTTTATACTTCGGAATATCCGACCGGCGAATATTAATATTATCCTTATACCGTTATTAAGCTTATTTAATTTAATTTATAATGTAATTTAATACTTTCTTAAAACGATTAGTAATTTTATTAATTTTAAAATATTCGGCCTATTATATTATAAATATTTTTAAAAGGTAGGGTTTAATTAATTCAATACTTATATAAAAGTGAAACCTATAATTGGCGAAGAAAGGGGAAATATTAGTAGTTTTAGAAATTAAATTATTATTAACGAATCTTGTAATAGGTAATTAATTTACCCAATTATTTTATACTTAATTAATATAAAGACGGAAATATTTCTCTATTTCCGTATTAATATATTCGGTTTAACTATTAATAATTGGATAGAATACGGAAGAGGGCTTAAAAATTACCTCTAAATACGAAAATAGCGCTTTTTAGAATTATAAAATAAATTAAGAGTTATAATCGGATATAATAGAATTAAAGAGGCTATAAATATTATAAACCTTTTTAATAAAATGATCCGCTAATTCTTTAATTATAAAATTAATAATAGGGATAAAGTATTATATTTTAATTAAGTAATCGAT
This sequence comes from Neurospora sp. CHS-2018c, assembly GCA_009806235.1. Lineage (NCBI taxonomy): Eukaryota > Fungi > Ascomycota > Sordariomycetes > Sordariales > Sordariaceae > Neurospora > Neurospora sp. CHS-2018c. Next base: position 763,894 of record RAPC01000027.1, read on the forward strand.
AACGACGGTAATATATTTAAATTCTTATTTACGATGTATATAAGGCGTTAATAGGGTAATGTAATTTACCGAAATATCTTTCTATAATACGAAAAGTATAATTAACAACTTTAAAAAACTATAGGGGGCGTATTATAATAGCTTAGACTTAGCGTATATTAAATAGGCTTTATAATAAACTTTAACGGTAGTATATATCCTTAATTAGAAGAAAAATTATAAAAATAACGAATAAATCTTTTTACGGCCTAGGTATTTAGCCGAAAGCGAATTATAAACGTAGTAAAAAAATTATAATTAAAATTTAATATCCGTAGGGTTAATAAAAATAGTACTATAATAATACGCCTATCCTTAAATTACTTTATACTCGGCGAAGGATACCTTCTTTATTTAATCTTTAATTTCCTTAGACTACGCCTTCCGGTTAAGATTTAATAAGTAGACTACGACGTCTTATAAAAAGACTAATTTCTCGTATCCCTCCACTACTAAATCGTCGGTAAACTTCTCGTTTATAACTTCTAATTCGTAAATATACTTAATACTAATATTAATCCTAATATCCTCTTCCCCTCTATCTTCTAAAATAAAAGCTCCGTTAACGAAAATATTATAATCGAATAGGACTTTATTCCTAACTAATAGCCGTTCGTCGGTTTCGTTTCTAGGTAAGTCCTTTAGCTTTTTATTTAGAGCGTCGGGACGTATTTATAACGAACCCAATCGGTATTTAATTATAAAGTTAAACCGAGAGAGGAATTAGGATTATTATATATAATAGGGAGTAAATTATTTATTAATAGTAAAGGTCTTTAGGCTTTTATAATTTATAAAGATTATGAATAGTTTTTATACTCTTTCTAATTTAAGGCGCTACTCCTTTAGGGCTTTAATAATTACTAATAATTCTTTATTGTAGATATTATAATTATATTTAATTAAGGAATATCGTTAATTAAAATAAGCAATAGGACGAAGAATACTTTCCTCGTTATATTATAATAAAATGCCGCTGTAAACTTAATTCGAAGCGTCCGTTTCAATAACGGTTTATTTAAACTAATTGTAAATATAAAGAATTAATCTATTATTAAAAGTTTTCTTAAGGGCTTCGAAAGATTTTTAATACTATTCTGTCTACTACTAATTTACTACTATCTTTTTAATTAATTCGTATAATAGGCCGGTAATAATTAAAAAATACTTAATAAACTAACGATAAAAATTGGCGAAGCTTAGGAATTACTATAGCGATTTCTTAGAATTTAGAATTTCCTAAAATATAATTATAAAAACCTTTTTTAAATCTATTTTAAAACTTCCCGGGGTAATAATAAGACCTAAATACTTCGTACGTATAATATAAAATTTGTATTTATTAATATCGATTTAAAATTCCGCTCTAATTATTTATTATAAAACTTCTTTAATATATTTTTCGTATTCCTCTTTATTATCCGAATAGATTAAAATATTATTGAAATATATAATAATATAAATATTGAAGATATTATATAATATATTATTAATATAGTTCTAAAAGGTTCCCGGCGCGCCTTATAAACCGAAGGGGTATATAATAGGCTTGTAGAGGCCAAAACGGATAATAAAAGTAGTAAACCACTTATACCTTTCCTTAATACAAATTTTATTAAAGGTAGCGATAATATTAAATTTAATAAAAATTTTAATTTTATAAATAATGTTAAAAATCTCCTTAATTAATAATAAGGGGTATTAAATCTTTAATATTATATTATTAACGCCGTAGTAATCTATATAAATATAGATACTACTACCCGGCTTTTTAATTAGTAAAATAGGCGAAGCGGCTATAAATTATAACGGGCGGATAAAATTCTTCTTCAAATTCTCGTCGATTTATTTCTTAATTATAATAGTTTCAATAGGCAATATTCGTCGTAGTTATACGTTAGGGGGTATTTCGCCCGGCTAGAATTCGATTTTATAATTGTAAAAACGGTTAGGAAGGACTTTATCCGCTAAAGAGGGGAGAAAAACTATTACCTCGTCGATATATTAGCATCCCTCCGACTTCTTTAGAATTACGATAATTTCCTCTTTTATTTTAATAGAGTAATTAGCTTTATTGAAGAATTTCTTTGTATCCTCCTCGGAGATTTTGGCTAAATATATTCGTCGAATCGTCTCTTCGTAGAATAGCGTATTTTTATCGAAATTTCTAATAAAATAAATAGCTTTGGCGAGAATTGTAGTTTCGTAGGAGTTTTTTAATAAATAAATATTAGTTATTTCGTTAATAAAATTATAAAGAATAAGGGAAAAACTTTCCTTATACTATTAACTATTTCCTTCTATAATATTATTAATTATTTCTTTAGTTAAATCTATATCCTAAATTTCTACTATAGCTATTAATTTTTCGATTTAAGTATAATTCGTAACGTATAATTATAATTACTACGACTCGTAAACGAAGTTAAAAGTAATTATATTAAATTCCCTAATATTATTGGGGTTGAAATCGTAATTAGAATTGTAATAACAGCGGAGGGCGTAAAAGCGCTTCGTACTTATAAAGACGTATTAGCTGTTAAAGTAGACGTAAAGTTTATAGAGTATAAGGCTTTTAATTTTAATAAAGAAAGCGGTTATATTAGTAATACCGACTTTTAATCCGGCTCTCCTAATTATTAATGCCCTAATAGAAGCGGGGACGGTTCGGTAATTAGTCTTAGGGTCGACTTTAGGAATTTCTATAATTAAAGGCTTTAAAATAAATTCGATAACGGCGGGGAGAAATAGAGCGACGGGTTCAATCTCCTCCTTCTTAAAATCGGTCTCCTCCTTTTTAGGCTCGGTCTCCTCCTTCTTAGGTAGGAGAAATAAAGCGGTAGACTTTTTGCGAATAAACGCTATAGAGACCTTATTAATTAAAGTTCTAAGGGTTGAAGTCTAATCTCTTAAGAGGTTAAAAGGTAAATAATAGCTATAGTAATTACTAAAGTACAACCCGTATTATTCGTAGTCGATTTCGGGCTTATAGTATTATATTTACGGGAAACTTAAAATAATTAAATAGTTTTTAGAAATATTATAAATTAAAAAGGTAATCATTTCCTCGTAATAGCCGATATAGAGTTTAATTATTACCCCTTTAGAAATAATACTTTTAACTACCCTATTAGTAAAAACGAATTTCTTTATACGAAAGAAACGGAAATAGGGAAGGTTATATTTAACTACAAACGAACGGTTAATAAAAGTAAAAGTAGAATAATTAATATTAATAAGGGAAATATAATAATCTTTACGCAAGCTAATTATAATATAAGAAGATAAGAATATTAAATTCGGCGAAGTAGAACTATTTAAAAATTAAATCCTAACCTCTTCTAAAACCTTTAATTTAGAAGAATTTAAAATTCGTCTCTATAATAAAAATAATTAGTAAGGCCTCTATATACGACTAAATATAGAAATTATTCGTTTCCCTATTCGTTATAATATTTATTACTAATAGTAGGCTCTATAGGAACGGTAATTATAGTAGCGGGTATAGTATTAGCGGCGTAGACTTCTTCTTAACTTGTTATAGGGTTAACCCTATAACGGTTCATAGTAGCGATAGCACCAGATCTAAGCTAGAGATCAACTCATAGCTTAAACTATTATATAAAACTATTACAACATTCGTAATAACTTTAATCGTTATCGCTATATAATAGTCGTACTAGTTCTATAGCGCTTATAAAACTATTACAGAGCTACTAATTAGGACTAGCCTATAAAAACTAGTCCTAGAACACACCCTTAGACCTTCCCCTTTCCTCTCTTTATATAATTATATTTATTCTTACTTACTTTATACCCTTATACTATAATAATTAATTATACCTTCAAATTATCGCATTTTACACACATCTTTTTCAACCTTTAAAATCGCACGGCATTTAACTATATAATCTATCCCCTATATTAAAATCGCCGTTAATCGCAAACCCCAGTATATAAAATCGCCTTACTAAGCCGCAAACTTACTAAAACTATAACCCAAACGCAGGCTAACTATTACAACTACGCCTTCTTATTATTATAATCCCTCTATATCGCTATAGAATTACGTAATAGAAGACAATAATTACAATTACGACTACTACTTTACTAGTAGTAACAATAATAATATCCACTTACTTAACTACATTACGCCCAGCCTAAGGTCCGGATCTAAACCTAACATTTATAATTTAAATATACTTTCCTAATTTCTTAATAACGAATTAATTAATAATATAGCGGTTATAGGAGCGGTATTATCTATTTTAAATATTACTCCCAATATTTAAAATTTCGTTAATAATATCGAATTCGATTTCCACTCTTTTTCTATACTTAAAGAATATTAGGAAATCGCTACTAATATCGGCTAATAGCCAGTATTTTAATTTATTATTAATATACTTAGCCGAATATTCGCCTAAATCTTTATTAATTATAATACCGTCGTTACGGAATATTAATAAATTTAGTAGTAATACTAAGAAACCTAGTAGGTCATCGCTACCCTACGTAAACAAATTATTACTATATCTTCTAACGCCCCCTTAACAACCCCTATTACTTCTAATAAAGGCACCCTAATTATACTTATAATAATTTCGACAACCCTTACCGCTCGCCTTCCCAAGTATATTATCGAAAACCCTCCTATTTTTACTAGTAAAAAGAAGGATAATACTAAATACTACAATACTTTTCATTTATAGCACTATTAAATTAAGGCCGCTTAAGAGTTCAATATAATTTATTTTTCTAACAAATAAATTAAAATTGTAAAGGCTATATTCTACTTAGGACTAAATCTACGCACAGTATTTAAGAGTAGCCTTACTAAAATTAAAGAATTCCCTAATAATTCCGATTAATAGCCGTAGAAAATAAGCGAAATCTTTCTCTAGTACTTAATAAATCGGTATAATAATATAAATATTAAATTAAATACCTACAAACATTTAATCGACTTCTACTAAAGCGGTATACTATTTCTATACTTCGAAATCGAATTTATTAAATTTATAAATAAATATAATTTTACTAATACTATAAAAGTTTATTACCTTTATAATAAGATTAATAAAAAGCTCCGTTAAACCTTAATCTCTTAGGATTTCCCGGGTAATAACGAATATACTAAATGGCTATAGCTAATTAAAAAGGTCAATAGGAAGATCGAGGACGCCAAATACTATAATAAAGTTATAGCCAGCTTTTCGGCTAACTCTACTAATAAGGGCGGCGGTAACGGTTCTAATAATAATAATAATAACGGTAATAAATCTATACCTCTTACTTCGGCTAATAATAAAATAATAAGTTAAGGAGGAAATTAAATAGATTTAAATGTAATAAATATATCTACTATATTCGACCTAAAAATTTTTAGGGAGTATAGGGAAAAGGGACTCTACTATTATTATAATTAGCAGGGGTATATAGCTCGTAATTACTTTAATTCAATTAATTAGAATAATAAACTTTATATTAACGGAGTCCCTATTAATAAAGAGAAGAAGAAAAATAAAGATAAGGGACGAAGAGGTCGGAATAATAGAAAAAATAGTAGGAGCGGATTAAGAAGCGGAAGAGAAGATATAGTAGAAGTCTAAGTTATTAGAACTATTAGTACTAAGAAACCTAACGAACCTATTACAAGCGGCGAATATTATAATAATTAAGGAAATAAGTAGCTTCTATACTTAATTATATATAGGGGTTCAACCGGTTAACTATATCGTAGAGAAAATAAAATCCTTTCGTTAATTTAGAGGAAGTACGGATCCAATTACTAAATAGTATTATTCTTCTAAATATAATTCTATTATCCATATATATAATTACTAGTATATGTAAAAACTATTGTATTACCCTCGTTAATAGCGGGTATTCCGTATATACTTTTATCGACCGCTCTTTTATTTAAAAATATAATCTCCTTTATTTTCTATTACTTTATCCTAAAAAACTAATATTCGTAAACAATAACGTTAAGAGTATTATTAAAACAATAGTAAAGGGAAGGCTATAGATCGATTACTACGAAGAAACTATTACCTTCTTAATATATAACTTCTATAAGAAATACCCTATTATTCTAAACTATCCTTAAATAGTAACTTATAAATCGTATATCGACTACGAGAATAGTAATATATAATTCAATTATCCTAATTACTATAACCATTATTTACTAGTAGGTCTCTTTAACGATTAAACAGAAGCGCTTCGGGTACTCTCTAGCCCTATCTCTATTATTATTGCCTATATTTATAAGAAGGCACTTCTTCCCCCTACTTTTATTAAAAAGAGTATTATACTATTTATACCTTATAAGAAGGGTAATACCCTTCTTAAAAATAGTATTAATACTATCCCTAGGGGTTATTTCTATAAGAAGGAGATCTTAGGAACGGAGGGCGAGAACCCGCTTATTAAAGAACTTTAATTTAAGGATAAAAGACCTAAGGAATAAACCTCTACGTTTAAGAATAAAGGGGAAATTTTATTACTATTAACTTTATACCGCACTCTTATTAATTACTAAGTAAGGGCGAAAGTTAAATTTATTATTAGTATTATTATAATATTAATTAAAATTAAAAAGGACGTACTATATTAACTTTATATTAAACCGGGTAGGAGGCGTATATTAATAGGGGATTATCGGATACTATTCCAGTTTAGTAAACTAATTAATAATAAAATCAACCCTATAAATATTCGCGAACTAAACGCCGCTACTTTCAATTTTATTTATAAAAGAGATTAACTCTAGCCGTATACGACCAATTATACGCAATTCGAACGGCTAGTAATACTTTTAGAACTCCGCGAAATAGATTTTATATACGAAATAGCGCAAAATATTATTAAGGGGAGAGGAGAGTAATATAAAAAGGATTTTCTACTATCCCTTTACAATTTTATTAATAATATAGTAAGGAAATATAAATCTAATACTAAATAGGAAGTAGTAATTATTATACGAGCAATCGTATTAATAGGAGATTTCGTAAAGGACGCCCCGTTCTATAAAACGATAATTCGATGCGTATACTTTACTAAAATCTTAGAAGAGAATATATAGAAGTTTATAAATAAGGCGGATAAGCTATAAAAGACTAAGGAGGAGATTAGCAAAATATTATTACCTTATTACCAATCCTATATCGATACCTTTCTACTAACGTTAACAAATTAACTCCCCCCTTACCAATTTTATAATTACAAAATTGAATTTCAATTAGGAGAGTAAATACTATACGCTAGACCTAGGCTTATATCGCCTATTAAGGCTACTATTATTAAAAAATAAATTGATAAGAACCTTAGGAAGAAATTTATCCGGCCTTTTTAATCCGCTTTTATAACGCCTATTCTATTAATAAAAAAATTAGGGGGCGGAGTTTATATTTATATAGACTATTAGGGCGTTAATAACGTAACGTTTAAAACGTAATACCTATTACTATTAATTAAAAAGACGTTAAACGCAATTTGTAAAACGAAGATCTTTATTAAATTCGATATAATTTTTACATTTAATTATATATAGGTGAAGGAGGGCTACGAATAGCTTATAATTTTCATTATTCGCTTTAAGCTCTTTAAATTATTAATTTATCCATTTGGGTTATAAGAAACGCTAGGGATTTTCTAAAATTATATTAACGACGTCCTATATAATATCCTTAACATTTACACTACTATTTACTTAAATAACATCCTCATTTATTCAAAAAACGAAGAGGAATACGTTAAGCATATTAATAAAGTATTAAAACGGATAATTAACATAGGTCTATAAATTAATATCGATAAATACGAATTTTATACTAAACGTATTAAATACTTAAGGCTAATTATTACCCCGGGAAGTATTAAAATAGATTTAAAAAAAGTAGTAGTTATAACCTCCTAAGAGGCTCTAAATATTAAGAGAGCACTATAGCGTTTCCTAGGGTTCGCCAACTTCTATTATCGGTTTATTAAATATTTTTCTATATTAATTAATTTATTATACGAATTAATAAAGAAGAATATTAAGGATTAGGAGTAGAAGGATTACTATTAACAGTTTTTCGAAGTATTGAAAAAAGTTTTTATAAGCGGACTTATTCTACGCATTTTCAACTAATTAAAACAAATAATTATAAAAACGGATACGTTAAATTAAGTTTATAGAAGGACGTTCTCGTAATATAATAAAGATAAGGAATTAAAACTAATCGCTTATTTTAATTAATAATATTTATTAGCAGAATATAATTACAATATCTATAATAAAGAGTTCTTCGCTATTATTAAAGCTCTAGAAGAATAGAAGTTAGAATTAAAGGGAATATAAAAGCTAGTAGAAATTATTACCGATTATAAGGGCTTAAAGTTTTTTACAATTAATAAATAATTAACCCTAAAGTATATACAATAATCTTAATTCCTATTACGTTTTAACTTTACTATTTAATACCGGCCGGGTTCCTTATAGATCCGCCCGGATATATTAAGCCGTAAATTAAAAAACGTCCTAAAAGATATAGAAAACAAAAAGTTATTAGCGTATAATAAAGTATTATTAAATAAAAACGTTTTTATTAATAAGGCGTTCGTATTAGAGGAGGAGATCTATATATTAAGAGAAGAGATTTCTACGGTTTTTATCGGCATTAAATATATTTACAACTTTAAAATTATAAATAAGACGTTAGTAAACGACTTTATTATAAATTACTATAAGAAATTAACCCTTTTATAAAATATATAGGCCTATATATTAAATCTAATTAAGAAAGCGTAGTTGAAGGAAGTAAAGGATAATTTTAAAAAACTTTTATTCGTAGAATATTATATTATTTAAGAGTAGATCTACTACTATAATTCTATCCTCTTTAACCCTAATAATATAAATATTTACTATTAATTAATCCGCTACACTTATAATATACCGGGTATAAAATACTTAAGGAGGGAGAAAATATATAGCCTCCTCTTATAATCTTTCTTCTAATTAGGGATATATAACGCTATTAAAATTTATTATAAAAATTGCCTAATATACGCAAAAATAAAGCTAACGCAATATACGCTATATAGACTATTCAAACCGTTAGCAGTACTATTTACGCTATAGAAAAATATTTCAATTGATTATATTATACTGTTAATACTATATAAATAGTAAAGGCAAACGTTTAAATATATCGCCGTAATTATAAACCGGCTAATAAAAATATAGTATTTTATTCCTATAATCGGTTTAATAGTAGAGAAATTAATTAATCGGTTTATCGAATAGGTCTATAATATTTATAGTCTATTTAATACTATCGTATTAAATAAGGGTTTTCAATTTATTTTATAGTTTTAAAAGATATTATTAGCGAAATTAGAAATTAAACTAATTCCCTCCTTTACTTTCTATTTAATTACTAACGGATAGATAAAACGGATTAACGCCGAAATAGAAAAATATTTGCGAACTTTTATTAATTAGGTATAAGACGATTAGGTAGATTAATTCCTTATAGCGGAATTTACTGCTAATAATCTTATATTAGAAATAACGGGAATATTACTCTTCTTCGCCAACTACGGTTTTTATTTACAGATAGGCGTAGAGCTAGTTAAATTATACCCTCTAAATATATTACAAATTTAATAGGATAAATATTTCAAGGCTTTAGAAATTGCTAATCGCTTTAAAACAATCCTAAATTTCATTATAGTTAAAGTAAAAGAAGTTCAACGACGGTATAAGGATAATACTAATACGAATAAATTAAATACTCTACAATATAAAATTAGGGATAAGGTTCTATTAAGTATAGAGAATTTCGAAATAGGGAGGCCGTACGCGAAATTAATATTACTCTATAAAGGGCCTTTTAAAATTATTAAAATTTATAACTATACCGTTATATTTTACTTACTAATTAATATAAAATATAGTTTTACTTTCTATATTAATAAGGTTAGACTTTAAATAAGAAGGATAAAAGGGGATATTAAGGCGAATTATAAGCGGATTATAAAGTAGATAAATAATAAAAAGGATTTTGAAAAATAGGAGTTTAAAACTATTAATAACTACTAGAAGAACTTAAATAATAGACGATAGGAGTATTATATTATATAGGCACCGCTATATATACTTAATTAATAATAATAATAATCTTATTCCTTAGCTATATATTTATAGCGCTACAATTGGTATGAGGTACTTCTCCTAATTCTCTAAAGGAAAAACCGTTCGGCGATAAACGCCGCTAAATAAAAACCCCCAACTCCATTCCGGTTACGAGCAGGCCGTACCGCTCCTTCCTAATTTCCAACTATAACGGTTCTTACTTACCGCTACAACGAATAAACGCGCTTTCTATTTTATTCTACCCAATACTAAAATTATTATAATACTACTCCTTTTTTCCGTTCTTTCCTCCCGTCCTTTAGCTGCCGTCCCGTCCCCGTTTGCCTTATCCGTTCTTATTTATTCTCCTACTCCGCCCCCTCTCTTTTATTCCCTCCCCTTTTATTCTATTTTCCTATCCTTATTATAATTTATATTTATATAAGAGCTTCCTTTACCGTTTATATAAATTCTCTCCGGGCGCCGGCCCTAAATTTTCTTCTTCTTCCTTAAACTACTATATCTTTAAGATAACTTCCTCCTCGTTTAATAGCGCGCCCGGCCGTACTTCCGGTCGTAATATTCGTAATTTCGGTATTTAAATTAATTAAAGCCCTAATTTTTTTTACTTCGTAGAATTTTCGCCTAAACCCCCCGAAGTTGCGCTTTTTATTCCTTACCGCGTTCTTTAGGCCCCCGGCGCTCCTATAATTCCTTTTTAGGATTTTATTACCATTATTAATATTTTATCCCGCAATCTTATATTTCGGCTTCCTAATAACCGGTAAAGTTCCCGCCCTTATAATTTTACGTTTTCCTTAATTAATTCCGTTATTTAATATTATTCGTATTCTTCCCTATTTCGGTTATATTTTAAATTTCGTTAATTGTATTATAAGTACCTTAAATATTACTATTCTAAGTTAGGAAGGTTTCTAAATAATATTCGCGGAGTATATTTATACGGTTAATAAGTAGGGTAAGTATTTTTCCTAATATTATAGTATTACTTCTTTTTAATATTATTTAAGTACTACGTTTTAAATTATTCTATATTTATTCGCTACTTTAAAATATATATTTAACGTCCTCCTTAATTATTATAATAAGTATAACTTCGTTTAAATAGCGGCGGTTATTATTATAAACGTTCCAGTTAACTCTAATAAATTTATTAAAAATTTTTAATAGGTTTACGTATCCTTCTTCGGCTTTATATACGTTCGCCTAACCGATAACGGTCTTCCGGACCAATTAAATACCCTTTCTTTTCTTTATTACTTTAGTAATTTAAAGGTCGTAGATTATAAAGAGAAGGGTTACCGCGAGAGGTCTATAGTCGACCGTTACCTTACTACTACTTTTCTTTATATTATTTCCGCCGGCGTAATTAGTAGTAGTGCCCGCCCTAGTATTAGTAGTCCTCTAGGTTCGCTTATAGCGGTCGATAGCCTCTATACTATTAAGATAGGTCCCGGCTAGGACGAATAGCGTCGCTAAATTATTTGCGACCTAGTAGAAATAATAGAGATATTTCGTACCCTTATTAATTGTATTTAAACGTTAATTAAATAATTCCTTTATAATTCCGCTCTTTTCGCTAAATATAAACCGGAATTAATTTAATTGGTTTCCCTACTATTCCCTTCGTTTTTGTATTTCAATATTCTAATATTATAAATAAATAAATAATTTTATACGTACCGCGTAATTTCCTTACATTATTCCCCTTCTAATTTGATTATTAAGCGGTATTTATTTAATTTACCTAATTTAAATGCTTATAAAAGGATTTTCTCTACTTTAATTCTATTATTTAGGTAAACCTAGAATTCTTTCCGTATTTACGGCTAATTGGTTACCGTTATTTAATATTCTTCTATCCGTAAATATCTAAAAACGAAATATTTAAACGTTTCTTTTCCGGCTCTATACGAATAGAACGGCGTTATAACGTCTGGTACTTTTTTTTGGAAGAAGAAGGATTAGAGTCCGATAATTCCTATTCGGGTTTAGGTAAGGAAGGAATTTTATACTTTTGTTAATAAGTATAATTTATCGTTGTTTTCTAATAATTGGCTTTTCTTTTTCTTTTTTTTTTTTACCCTAATTATATATTATTTAATAGTATTATCGCTAAATTTCGCGTTAAAGTTAACGATAGTAAATTTATATTACCGATTTAATTTAATTACCGCCGCCGCTATTTAATAATTATAGTGCGATACTTATTTTCTTTTCGTAGTATTTTCTAATTATTTTTTTCAGTCGATAGCGGTTGGTTTTAGTATTTATAATAGGGGTAAGGGTATTCCCGTTTCCGAGGGCGGTTTTATTACTAATATAATAAATTTCTCTATTAGTACCTATTCTTTAGCTTATTTAGTTTTAATAGTATTACTTTTAAATTAATTAATAGGTAATCGATTTCTTACTTTTATTTAAATACAGTTAATTATTTAAGCCGTAGTCCTTCGGACGAATTTAATTTAGTCCGTTCGGGTAAACTTCTCTTCAAAGGCCCTTACCCTTTTATTAAAATAGAAGTCGAATAGTAAATAAAATATTTCCGTTTTTAAATTTTTTATTAACGTAATTTTATATACTTTAATAATAATTTTTAAATATTTAATTTAATATTTGGCTAATCTAATTATTATCCTTCGCAATTTCCCGTAGATTTCGGTCGGTTAATAAAAAATTAATATTTTGTATACGATAATATTTCGAATATATTTAGTATAAATTTTTTTCGTTCGCGTAAAGGAATAACCCTAAATTTTCGCTACTAGCTATATTAAAACGTTTATTTACGTAATTATTTTTTTCTTTATTACTTCCGTATATATTTAATAATTAAATTTCCGGTTTAATTAAACCCTTAGGAATTTTATTAATTCCGTTAGTTGAAATATTACCCCGTTAATTTAGAGAATTTCTATCCGCAGTTCCTTCGTTCGTATAAAATATATAAGTTCCGTTTTATTCGCTTTAAATTCTATTCTTCTTTCGGCTACCTACTCGGAGCAAATTTCCTATATTATTTAAAGAATTTTATAATTTTCTTCTATTATTTTAATTATTGTAATAATATTAATATCGTTGGTAAAACTAATTATAATTGTATTCTTAATTGTAGCTAATTTATAATATAATAGGGTAATAAAAAGAATAAAAAGGATTAATAAGAAGGGGGAGTTTTAAGGCATTCTTACTACGATATTATAAGGGTTTAAAATTTTATTATTGAAAAAAAGGGAACCTTTTCTTCCGGTAATAAAATTATCGACCTATTTAAAAAATTATTATAAGAATTATATTTCTTATAAGGTATATAAAAGCTATTTATAATTAATTTTATCGAAAGCGCCTTTCAAATCGAAGAATATAAAAGACGTTATAACTTTAAATTTTTAGGCCGAATAAATTATATCGGTTATTACCTTAATTACGAATTTTATTAAATGGCCTGCTTAATTGCCTATTTAACCTTCCGGGAAGAAATTAAATTCTTTTACTACCTATATTAACCTTATAGTAATTAAAGTTTCGAAAATTTTTCTAACGTTATTTAATAGCGAAATCGGCCTCTATATACTGGTTAATTTTTATTATTCAACGCTTTTTCCTAATTTTTTTAAAATAATTACTTTTACGTTCTTAAACTATTAAGGGAAATATCCGAACCGAAAGTTCGCTACGGCGAAAATTATTATAACCTATTTAAATGGTACTCTATAAATTTTTAAAAACTTATTTAAAAATTAATTAATATTTAGCGTTTTATTCGGTATTATTTTTAAAAGGATTTTTTTAATATCCCCCTTAATAATTTAATTATTAATAATTACCGGAGTATTGTTATTTAGTAATTGAATTTAGTTTAGTAGATAATTTATAGGAATATTTACTTTAAGGAAAAATCGGTCGGCGAAAATATTCGTTTTGCTATTATAGTCTTCGATTTTATTTACCCCTTCGCTAAGTTTAAGGGTTAATAATTTGGGTAAATTTATTAGGTAATAGCTCTGGGTTCGAGCCTACCTTTTTAATAGTTAGAATTTATTTAAATCCTTTAATACGGAAGTAATATAATTTCGCTACTTCGCTGTTTAAATCTTTAAAATAAATTTTTTTTTTTTTATTACTACTTCTACGAATTCCCTTTAATTTAAAAGCGTTCTATTCCCGAACTATATTTACTATTTCCGTTGTATATTTTTCGTCGCCGTCTTATATTCTAAATTCTATTAATCCGCTTATTTTTTCCGACCTTTCTTTTAGTATAGGACGAATTCTTCCGTAATATTAATAAATTTTCCGTTGAATTTATTGAAAGTTAATTCGAAGTTTTTTATTATAACGATTTTTTCCAAGACCGATATCCGCTTTTTTATTATATTCTATACCTTTTCTACGTTTATAAAATTCTAATTATAACCTCTTTCCTTTTCGGCCTTCCTATTTTATTTTTTAATTCGGATTTAAATTTTTTAGAAATAATAATCCGAACCGGTTTATTCGTATCGTTAGGCTCCTTAATATTTAATTTCGATATTACGTAATATCTATATATAATTAATCGTCCCGTTTTTTTCGCTTCGTATTATATTACCGAATTATATTAATTTTCTACGAAGGGTTAATAAATTCAATTTTTATTATTATACTTAAATAAGAAGCTTCGCGGTTCTTAGGCTAATCTTATTCTTTAAATCTTAATTAGGATAATAGAAATTAAAATCCCCGACGGCTATTTAATAGCCCTTTAGGGGTCTCTCCTCGAAGAATTCGAAGAAGGGAAACCCCTATTAATATTCCGGCGTATTATTTATAAAAATAGAAGAGTAAATAGAGTAAATAATCGTTAGTTCCTATAAATTTTTAAATATTGCTACGGCTTAATCTTTTTCCGATTGGAAATTTAAATTTTTAAAATTCTACTTTTTATTTATATAAATCGCTGCCCTACCTTTTTTTAAATAATTAACGTTATAATACCTATTGCCCTTCAGCCGGTAAATATCTTTATTTAAATTTTTATTTAATTTTTAAATCATTATAATATTATAAATCTCCTCCTATTCGAATAGAAATTTCCCTCTCTCGTACAACTTCCCTACATTCTAATAAAATATTTTTAATTAAATTATTAATTACCCTATAAGAAAGTTCTTTTTAATTTAGCGGCGGATAAAATAGGGGTTATATCTTTAATAGCGGTAACGTATATAACGGTTATAGAATTAGTACGGGTACAATCGCCGACGCTTTAAAAGCGTATAAAAATATTTATCGGACCGATTTAATTTATAAATTTCGGCCGAAAATTATTTCTAACTACTTTATTTTTAGGTCGGCCTCTCTTTATACTTCCGGTAAATAATCTTTCTAAAGTTATAATAGAATGGGAATTAGGGGGGGCGTTAAGGATAGTAATATCCTCCTTTAGTTTAATCGTCGGTTTTAATACCGGTTTAGCCAGTCTCCTACGAATAATAAAATTGTAAGGCCTTTCGGCGTATATAATTAAGGCCTTCGCGTAGGCCGTTTTAACGAACGGGTATTATTTTTTATTGAAGGCGAAATACCCTAATTTCCTATATAGTTTATAATAGATTAAGGAGTTATTTTTATTTAAAGGGTAATTTTCTTCGCTAAAGCGAGCCTTATTATATTTAAATTAATTATAATGGTTGTAAGCGTCCTTTAAGCGATAAAACTTTATTGTATATCCGAATCCTTAATATTTAAAATATTATTGGATAGTAGCCGTAATTTAGAACGGTTCGTATAAATAAGCCCCGTTGTCCTAAAGGAAGAAATTCTTTTAGAGGAAAATTGCTACTTTTGCGGTTATAACTTCTATTAAAATTATTCCCCTATCTTCCCCGTTATATCTTTTCTAAACTTTTATACGGATAATATCTGCTTTCTTATTTTTCTCCCTTATTTCTTTTAGCGTTGCGTTATCCGATTTTCTGTCGAAATTAGTTTAGGGGACTCCTTTAATTAGAATTCTTATAATACTAAAGGTTATAATAGCTTTTATTTTAAAGATTTCCTTCGTTTAAATATAGTATTTCTAATACTATTCGTATATAAATTCGTTGAAAATTATAATATAATCGCCGTTTATTATTATTTGGGTAATTGTTCGGACTCCTTTATATTATTTCTCCTTTAAAATGTTTTTGATCGCTTACTTTGTATTTTCGTTCGATCGTTTAATATATTAGGCGGAGATCGAGATTCCTTTAATTGTAAATTAGCGTTCGTAATTAGAAGGGATAAACTTCGGGGTAGTAGTAATAATTAATTATTAGAGGGTAGCGCCGATTTTACTTAGTAATTTTGTAATAATATTGGCCTATTTCTTCAGCGCTTTTTAGGTACCCTTCTTAAATTCCTTAAAAATATCCTTTTTTAAATTATTAAAATCCTTTTTAATAATAAATTAATTCTTATTAATTTTGTTTACTTTAAGTATCCGAAATTTATTTTTTTTCGCTTGAGTTTTCGCGAATTCGAAAAGTAATTTTCGAACTTAACGACAGTCTTTGGGCGAAACGGTATTGTAGTCCGTAGATTTATTCGTTTAGGTAATAAATCTCTTTATAATTTTATTATCGTTTTCCGTTTTTTTTGAAATTTTTGTAACG
This sequence comes from Neurospora sp. CHS-2018c, assembly GCA_009806235.1. Lineage (NCBI taxonomy): Eukaryota > Fungi > Ascomycota > Sordariomycetes > Sordariales > Sordariaceae > Neurospora > Neurospora sp. CHS-2018c. The sequence goes on from RAPC01000027.1 coordinate 780,724, forward strand.
AGTACGGCGTTAAGGTCGTTGTAGTTAGAAATACCTCCGAGGGGATTATAAACGCTATTTTCGAATTTACGCGCGCCTCTATTAATCATTATTGGTAGCAATAGTTTAACGCTATCGCTACGTTCGTTGTAGGATATTGCGAGGGGGGTAGACGACCCTCCTAAGTCAATTACCGTTGTTTGTTTTCGTTTTAGAGTACTTCCTAATTAGAAATCGGCGTTTCCGGTTTCAGCGTCGTTTTTTATACTTAATTAATAGCTATATAAGAACGTAGAAATATATCCGGAGGAGATTAGGAAATTCTATAATAATAATCCGGACGCTCTAATACTACCGGCTTAAATTGCCGCCGAAAAATAGAGGGACCGCGAAGCGAAAATTAGAATAGATTAATAGGGCGGAGGAATAAATTAACTACTAAAGGTTAAAAAGAACGGACAATACGAAGGGCGGAGGAGGTCGCCGTATAAAATAGCGGCGGCTATAGAAGCTTTTATAGCGCAAGCTAAGTAATTACTAGGTATTTCCAATATTTTATATATTATTAATTAATTATATAACTTCTTTTAACCCGGGGTAATATTATAAGGTTAACCCTATAATAATTTATAATAGTAATAGTACTAGATCTAAACTAGAAATTAGTTTATAGCTTAAATTATTATATAAAGCTATTATAGCGTTCGTAATAACTTTAATCGTTATTACTATACAATAGTTATACTAGCTCTACAACGCTTATAAGACTATTATAGAACTACTAATTAGGACTAGCCTATAAAGGCTAGTCCTAAAGCACACCCTTAAACCTTCCCCTTTCCTCTCTTTATATAATTATATTTGTTCTTACTTACCTTATACCCTTATATTATAATATAACTATTACGACTATAATTATAATTCTTACCCTTATTCTTACTTTTATTTTTACTTTTCTTATATTAAAGGCCTTTACTACTATAATTAACCGAAGCGAAACAATTACGAATAATATAACTATCGCCGCTATAATAATAATATTTGCCGTTATAAGTATATTAATTAAAGACCTCCTTATAAATAAAAATAGCGAAGTCGACGGTATTAAAATCTATTTTATTACCGCTTTAATTAATAATACGCTCGTCGGCGCTACTACTACTACTATTACTACTACTACTACTATTACTAATATTACCGCCGTTATTATTAAACTCCGCCTTATAAAAGTGGCTAGTTAATTTATTATAATAATTAGTATTATCGAAATTACAAATGATAAAACGGTAAAAATCGAATTATTTAGTAAAATTATTCTTAGTAGAAAGGTTATAATAGATTAGGGAATTACGTAGACGTTTATTAATTTTATTATATAAGTAATAAACTTTTATAATATTATTAAGGTTATAATAAGCTATAAAAGTAGTAAATTCGACTTCGAATTCGGAAAAAAGCGTATTCTTTTAATATAAATTAGTAAAATAGTAATTAGCGTCGAACTTTAAATTAACGTTATTAAAACAATTGTTAAAATATTTTATAAAAATAACGCCGTCCTTCTAACGCTATTTTATATCGTCGGATTTTAATAATATAGTATTAAAGTCGGCTTAAATATTAAATAGGAATTTAAGGCCTAATAATATTACGGCTTTAAAGATTTTAATATCTTCGGTAGAGAAATAGGCTTTATTAACCTTCTATAAAGTAATAATATAGAATTTCTAAACGTAGAAGATTTTATAATAATAAATAGGATTTTTTTTTTTACCGTCGAAAACGGGGGGATCTTTAATAATACGCTTAAGTAATATATTAGAAGAAGTTATTTCTATTTGAAAATCCTTAAATTCTTATTAGAATTAAGCGTACTCTTATTTTAATTAAATATACTCGAAATTAAAAATATCGAAGGCGGTTTAATTATTATTAGTAATTTCGCGTATAATATTAAATTTATATTTAGAATATATAAAGTTAATAGCGACGTTGTCGTTGTCTTCGAAAACGGAGAAGAAAATACAATTAAAAGGTTCGATAATCGACTAGAAAGTAGGTTTATTAGCGAATTTAATAATAATTATAAAGTAATTATAAAGGATAAATTTAAATCTATTATTGTTATTAAATCCGCCGAAAGAATTCTCGATTCCGCGGGTAAAATCGACTTCGATTAGGGTAATATAATTAATATTAGTATTAAGGATATAATTTTCTATCAATAAGCCATTTGGCCATTACGACTTGGAATTTTGGGTTACTCTAATATTCGGAACGGGCTTAGTATTTCGTAACCTTTAATCCTATTAGTTCCTACCCAGTAAACTACAATCCTATTAGAGGACCCGAGTCCCTACCCCACTTTTATATTCGCCAACTACGATATTCTATCGCAAAATACTTTAAAATTAAAATAAAATTATCAAGATTACGTACACCGGAATAAAAAAAGATCTATAGGATAGAGAAGATTCGTATAATTCCCCTATATTATTTACTAATTAATATAACGTAAATTAAAATTGTAAATAGTATTACAAATAGGCGACCGATATAAGTCGATACGACTGGGCGGATTAGCCAATTAAATTAGTTATAAGGGTTAGGACTGCTTTAAAGTACTTTAAAACTGAAATAAAATTATAATTATTAGAATTATATATACCGGAATAAAAAAAGATTAATAAAATAAAGAAAATTCGTATAATTCCTCTATATTATTTATTAATTAATATAACGCGAATTGAGTTTATAAATAGTATTATAAATAGGCGACCGATATAAATCGATATAACCGGGCGGATTAACTAATTAGGCTAATTGTAAGGGTTAGGACTACTTTATATATATTATTACTTTTGTAATTATAAGGGTTAGGATTGCCTTATATATTACTTCTATTATAAGGGTTAGGACTACCTTATATATATTATTACTTCTCTTAATTATAAGGGTTAGGATTGCCTTATATATTACTTCTATTATAAGGGTTAGGATTGCCTTATATATATTACTACTTCTCTTAATTATAAGGGTTAGGATTACTTTATATATATTATTACTTCTCTAATTATAAAGGTTAGGATTGCCTTATATATTACTTTTATTATAAGGGTTAGGATTGCCTTATATATATTATTACTTCTCTTAATTATAAAGATTAGGATTGCCTTGTATATATTATTACTTCTCTAATTATAAGGGTTCGGGTTCGTATTCGCTTAGAAGTATATAATATTAAGAATTATTAGAAGTCTACTACTTCGCTATTACCCTACTAACGTTTTATTATAAACGATATTTAAATAATATTTATATTAATATAATTCAATTAGAATTATATATATTAGAATATAAAAAAACGCTATAGCGTAGAGTAAATTATTAGAATTTTCCTATAATATTTTCTTAATAGTATAGCGTAGAATAAAATTATAAATAATATTGTAAATAGGCGACTAATGTAAATCAATACGACCGGGCGGATTCGTTTACTAAATTAATTATTAAATATATAACGTAGACGGCTTTTATTTATTTATTCCTAAAGGTTTGGTAATACTCTTTTCTAATAATATAATAATAATATTAATTACTTTAATAATAATATACTAATTAAACTAACCCCGAATTATAAAGGAAATTAAATTATACCTAATTATTTAATACCCCGATTTATAAAAAGGGTATAAAATTTATTCGAATATATTTATTCCTTTAAGAGATAAAAGATACCTAATTCTCCTCTTCTTCCGACCGAACTTACAACCGAGCCGTAACTTTTAATAATTAATATAAAATATAGTAAAAGAAAATTTAGAAAATATCCGTTACTAAAAAATATATAAAATTAATTAGTTTTTATAATACGGCTATTATAGTAAATTTTAAACGAAATAAGGGGTTTAACCGAAGAAATATTAAATTCGGCGGAAGTATAAATTCCCTTTAAAAGATAAAATATACCCGATTCTCCTCTTCCTCCGACCGAACTTATAACCGAACTATAATTTTTAATAATTAGTGTAAAGCGTAGTAGAAGAAGACTTAAAAAATATTTATTATTAAAGAATATATAAAACTAATTAACTTTTATAATATAGCTATTATAGTAGGCTTTAAATAAAATAAGGGGTTTAGCCAAAAAGATATTAGGTTCGGCGGAAATATAAACTTAAGAACGAAACGAAATATTCGATTATATAGAAATTAAATACTATATAATATATAAAGTATTCGAACTTGCCGAATATTTAGAATTTCAATTTCTAAGAGGCGTCGATAATAATATTAACGACGAAGAATAATGAAAAGAAGAAGTCGGATAAGAATAAGAAATCGAATAATAAAAGGAAGTCGAATAAGAGAAAGGGGTCGAATAAAAGAAGGGGGTCGAATAATAAGAAGAAATCGAATAATAAAAAGAAGTCGAATAATAGGGGGAAGTCAAATAATAGGAGGAAGTCGAATAATAAGAGGAAGTCGAATAATAAGAGGCGGCTAAATAATAAAGGGAAATCGAATAATAAAAGGAGGTCGAATAAAAAAAGAAAATCGAATAATAAGAAATAGCCGAATAATAGGAGGCGGCCGAATAATAAAAAGTAGCTAAATAATAAAAAGCGGCCAAATAATAGGAAGCGGCCGAATAATAAGAGGAGGTCGAATAATAAGAGGTAGCTAAATAATAAGAAGAAGTCGAATAATAGGAAGAAGTCGAATAATAAAAAGCGGCTAAATAATAGGGGGAAGTCGAATAATAGGAGGAGGTTGAATAATAGGAGGCGGCCGAATAATAGGAGGCGGCCGAATAATAAAGGGCGGCCGAATAATAAAAAATAGCCGAATAATAGGAGGAGGTCGAATAATAAGAAGAGGTCGAATAATAGGAGGCGGCCGAATAATAAGGGGAAGTCGAATAATAGGAAGAAGTCGAATAATAGGAAGTAGCCGAATAATAAGGGGAAGTCGAATAATAGGAAGCGGCTAAATAATAGGAAGTAGCCGAATAATAGGAGGTAATCGAATAATAGGGGAAAGAAAGCCTATAAAAAAATAAAAATATTTTTAAAATACCCCTGCCCTTTATTAACCTTTATAACGATTTTAATTCTAATAAATTTAGTAAAGATAAATTTATTCTTACGTTCCTTCCTCCTACGTCTAATTCTAATTTTAACGAATTTAATAAAGATAAATTTATTCCTACGTCCCTTTTTCCTACGCTTAATACTTTTTTATTTTATAAAGATAATTCGTCCGACCCTATCTTCGATTTTAATATTTTACTCCCTAACGTTTAATATAATAATAATACCCAAACCCTCCTTAAAATACTAGAAGAAGATTATTAAAATAGTATTCTTATATTCTAAAACTATTTTCCGGAAGGAGATAATAATAATATATTACATTATACATTCTAGATTAATAACCTCTAATATAATATATAGAGTAAATTCTTATATATTTTATTAATTAGCGTAATATATAAAACTAATTATTAGAACTTCCCCTTCGTATAAAATATAATTATTATATTAGAAAAAACTTTATTACTAATCTTTTAAACGATTTTTAATAATAAAAGGGAGGATAGGTTTACTTTCTTCGTCGAACGTATTAAAAGCGCGGCTAACGACTTTAAAATCCCTTACCCCTAATTTATTATAATTAACGGCAATTCCTAATTTATTAATACTTTTAATATAACCTTTTTTAATATCCAACAATAGTATTACTTATAGTATTTTAATAATAACGTCCTTAACTATATTAAAAAAGATTGGGTATACGATTTCTTATCTTCGTTTAATTATAAAGTATAAAAATAATATAATAATAAAGATTTCGAAGATTTTAAATTATTAAAACGAGAAAATTCCCTAATTATTAGAATTAAATTTATTCTTAATCCTTTATTAAATTAGATTACTACTACAAGGGTAATATTATTCTTTATATAGTAATATATAATCGATTCTTCGGACGTAGCGGAATTTAAATACGTTTAGTCTATTTTATAATATTAATTTAATAAATAGGAAAATATTATTTTATAAATAAAGGAAATATAATTACCTTATAAAGAGGAGTAAATAAATTACTATATTAAAAAATACTTAAATTAAAGATAGAAAACGATATTATAAATTAGGGCTATTAATAGTTTTAAATTATTAAATCGTTATAGCAGTTTAATTTCAGTATATAAAGTTTATCTTCAATATATTAAATCCGCTTAATAATTTTATTAATAACCGTATAAGACGAGGAAATAACTATTACGCACATTATAGAAAATAAGCAGCCTTATATTAGCAGTTTCGGATATATAATATAATAATTTAGCTAAGGTTTTAAAGAAGCCAAATACAGAAGTGAAGTATTAAATAAGGTTATTAATAGTAATTACAAGGTTATTTATATAATAATAGGGTATAGACTTTATATTATAATTAAAAATAGAGAGAGCAATTACAAAATTATTTATAGAAGAGTAGAATATAGATTTTAAATTATAATTATTCGAGAATTAATAAATAAGATAATTATTTAGGGTATAAGACAATTGGTTAAAAAATAGTATTTTTAGAAAAATATAAATAGAAATTATATATAGGGTATAAATCCAAATTATATATTTAATAACCCGTTTTATCTTCGATACGGATTTATTAATTAATTAGTAATCGAAACCCTCCTTATCGATAATTATTAAAATATACGAGATTTTACCGTATTCGAACTAATAAAAGGTATACTCAGCGAAATATATCCAGCGCCTATTAAATATAATATTACTAAAAGGTTTAATTAATAGCTTAGCGAATTCAATACGGATAGTAATCTATTATTTTATATTATCAATTAAAATAATACGTAGAATAACCTATAGACCTATAATACTGTTAAATATATTTTTTAATAGCCGATTGTAAATATTCAGAGTTATTTAAATATTATTTTAAATTACTATCCTATTATAGAACCGGTATAAATCCTAATATATAGTTTTCCTATAAATATACGTAATATAGTCTTTATAGAATTTATAGAGGTTAATAGAAGAAGGAGGCGGCGTAAATTTAAAATTAGGAACTAGTTCGATTTTAGGCGATTAGTAGCGCTTCTTATTCCTATATCCCTCTATAATATTATATATTTTACTAATCCTTCTATAAATAAAATAGACGAATATATAGTATATATATTCGATTTACTTTACTAGCGAAGAGGTTATATAGGCTTTTTATCCGATAACGTCTTTAATTTTAAATTTTACTACTATAGGTTCGTCGTCTTTAAGCGTACTAGTAATAAAAATAATAATTTCTATTTAGGTATACAATATATACACAAATTCCCCCTTTAAAGTCTTTATAAACGTATATAATAAAATATCTTCCTTATTATAAATAATAATCCCCTAGATTTCCTCGCCTAAGAAGTTCTATTAGTATTAGTTAATATAGTTAATAAAAGCTTTGAAATGGCGTTCGTTATTAATTTCAATTAGTAAATTAAGTATAATAATACATTCCGAATCGAAGGACTAATTCGATTATCTAATAAAATCGAAGACTGAAAGGGGTAATTCGGACGTCGAAGCTAATTATTATAACATTTTCACAACTTTAGTAATAATATCTACGAATTAAAATATTTATCGAAATAATTAAATATTAAAATCTTCTTCGCTAATCGAAGTAGAATAATACGAATTAAAATTAGAGAAAACTACGTTTCCCCCCTATATCGGTCTATCCAATAAAGAATTTAAAAATAATTATACCTATATTTAGCCGTATAGCCCGCGGGAGGGGTAAATATAGGGGAAATTAAAATAATTAAATTTAATATAATTTAATATATTAAATATCCCTTAAAGATATAGCGCGTTATAGGGTATTACTTAACGTATTTCTACGTCTACGACTATTTTTACTTATATATAATCTATATTACGTCTAAGTTAAATCCCGTTTAATATATAATTATTCTACTTATAAATTCTAATAAAAATATTTAAGTCCTAATAAATATCGATTTTCCTCCTATTTTATCCCTTCCAGCTTATAATCTTCCCGCCGAATTAACCCCGAATTATAAAAGAAATTAAATTATATTTAATAGTCTAATACTCCGATTTCGAAAGAGGGACCGAAATTCGTTCGAATATATTTAATTATTTAAGAGATAAAAGATATCCGATTCTCCTCTTCCTCCGACCGAGCCTACGGCCGAACCGCAACTTTTAATTATTAGTATAAAGCGTAGTAGAAGAAGACCTAAAAAATATCCGCTACTAGAGAATACGTAAAATTAATTAATTTTCGCAATATAATTATATATATATTACCGCTAAGAATAAGGACTATTACTAAAAAACCCTAATAGTATTTAAGTAAATAGAATAGTAGTAATTATATAATAATAATAGTAGGTAGTTCTAATTATAGTAACGGCTACGATTTTACTTATATTAGCCGGCGAAGTCCAATTAATAGATATATATAATTTAAAAGAGTAGGAAATAGCGCTTAATTAATTCAAATTAAATATTAATAAACCCTTTAATAAGTAATCTTCTATAATATAAATTATTACTATATTAATTACTAACCCCTTCTTCTATAGCCTAATCCGGAGCCTTCCTCTCGTAAGGGTTCGCAATCCTAATCGCCGAAGGCGTTTAATATCAAAATATAATTATTTATATTAATTAGACTATTATTATAAATACCGACGAAAACTAAACGCAACTCGTTTTTATTCTCAAAGGCAAATTCCGGGTAAAAATCAGTAATAAACCGGAATTTATAATAAATTAATATAAAGCGTTTAGGATTAACCTAAGTATAGCGTATATAATTAAGAACTTTATTAATGTAAATACTACTATATATATTATATATCTTTTAGTAATTAAATTCCCCTAAGCGTATAATTGGAATACCCGTTCTACTTAAAAAATTAGCAATATTTACTACAGCGTATAATACCTTTATATTAAATTTAAACTAGGGATTACTATTAGATTTCCGTTTTTCTATTAATTCTAAATACGTCTACTTTTCAATCCTATAACTAAGTCTAATTACTTTAATATATTTTATTAATTATTTACTATCCTTCGGCTCTTCTATTTTATTACTACTATACGTACTTAAATATCGGAGGTTATAATAATTATAATTTATTTATTTTTCGTAAAGGTTTTTTCTTCTAATTTACAATATTATTAATTATAGAATATAGAGGTAGGCTAATTAATAATATAGTATAGGAATCTTTTAAATTTAGTATTGTAATCGGTAATTAACTATATTTAATAGACTATAATAAGACTTATAAATATAACCCTATATATACAAATCCCAATCCCCTTTTTCCTAATACTTAAGAGCCTTATTATTCCTTATTATAATATAATATTACTCTTTACTTATTTAGAATAATAAATATATTTTCAATTATTTCCTAGTAGTTTTCTATTGCCTTTATTTAAATATTTATAATAGAATAGGCTAAGAAAGGGCGCGGTCGTAGTAGACTTCCCGGTCTTCTCTTTTTAATATTAGAGAGGATAAAAAAAACTAGAGAAAAAAATCGCCGGTCGTTACAAAAATATAAAGATAAGAAAAAGGCCGAAAGGTAATAACTATTATAATAAATACTAATACGTCCGATATTTAAATAATATTAATTCCCCGCTCTACTAAACTCTTTTAATAATTAGATTAATATTATCGACCTTTTATTACACCCTATCCCGTATATAGCCGAAAAATAATAATTATTATAATAAATATTAATATATCCAATATTTAAATAATACTAGCCCTCCGCTCTACTAAACTCCTTCGACGCTTAGGCTAATATTAACATCGACCCTTCGTTATACCCTATCCTATATATAAACGTTATACCCGAAGTACTAACTATAAATATATTATACTTTTAAATTATTTTCTTTAAATAATTATATTTTCTATTGCCCAGCTTTTAATTAATATATATAATACTACTAATAGTAGTAGTAGGAATAATAGCCTAGCCGCCAAACGTCCCGGAAGAACTACTCCTATAACTCCTTAATTTATCCTATATAAATAAAATAAATATATTTATAAATAGTAATAGTAGTAGAGAACCCTTAGCGATTAATATTATTAATATAAGTCTAAATATAAAGGGGCCCCCCGCTAATGCCGAAGATTATATCCTATATAACAGTAATAATTACTCCGAGAACGAAGATAATAACTCCAATTATAATAACTATTTCTTCGATATCGGCAATAGTAATAATTCTAATAACAACGCTTATAACCCAAATACTTTAATTATTGTACGTCTATTAAGGAGTAGCCTAGGGGAAAATATTCTAGTAAGAATAAAGGAAGTAGAAGAAAATAAGTAATTCTAAGTAGAAGAAAAAGAAAACCCAATATATAATAAGAGTATACGCCTTTTATAATAGGAGTAAAATAGGAAATTTCTTTTACTAATAAAATTATATTAATAATTAGATATATAAAAATACGAATTAACCCAACGACGTCTATAAATAGCCGAATTTCTCTATATTATTAGAAGAACCCTAACGAAGACTATAAGAACTATAATATTCTAATAATAGGGATCTTATCGACGAATAATAGTAAAATATTATTATTAACGCTCTAAACTATATTAATAGTAATAATAATAAAAAGGGTAATATACGCCGAAGCCGACGTAGAATAAATAATAATAATACTTATAATAACGGCGCCTTTCTATATTAAATACTATATATACCGCCTAGGGTATAAAATCTACTACTACGCCTACGTACAATAGTATAACCGCTACCGTTAACTAATATTGCGGTAGAACTTATTATAAAATTATAAACGTTACCAAATTATATATTCAAATCCTACGAATAGAAATACGGCGCCGAATATATATACTTTAAATATAAAAACCCCGGCGTTAATATTAACTACTACAATTTATAAAATATTATTAAAATATTACTAAATAAACCACTATAGAAGGATAGAGATACTTACCCCTATTACTACGCTAATAATAATTTATAGTATTTAAGGGCTAAATAATAGAAAAGTTATAGCCAGCCCGAAGAGGAGCTATAAATTACAATTCCTTTGGGCCCCGAATTACTAAGGGTTTTAAAGAGCAAATATATTAGACTCCTATAATACCCTAATAAATTTAATTACTAATAAGCATTTAAAAGGTTAAAAGAGGGCGGCGTCCTTCCTCAGCTCTATTTCAAATACTTCTATAATATAATTACCGCTATTTAGAAGCCGTTTACAATCTCCTTTAACGTCGATTCGGTTTTAAAGTTTATTAAATCTTTTATAGTAATTAAAAACGGTTTTAAATAAATTCCCAATTATAAAATATATTTTAACTTTAAAAACGACATCTATATAAATATAGACGTACTATTACCCCCCGCAATAAACGCTATTAAAGACTAAGGCCGCTAATAATTTCGTTCGTTATATATAATTCCCTATTATATTTTAACCTAAATTAATAAATAATTATATATTCTTCTCTACGTATTCTTCCCCCGGATATATCGCTATACCCTACTATTATAGGGTAGTAATAAGGGCGGTAACGTATAGGACGAAGATAGTAATATCTAAATAGATAATAGTAATAATCCTATTACCCTCGAACCTAACGCCGGCTTCCGTAGGCGGTCGTAAAGGGAGTAAGCGCCAAAGCGTAAATTCGGTAATAATAGCCTATTATTAGAAAATATTATTCCGTCGGAGTATTTAATTGTTTAATTAGACTATATCCTTATACTAATTATCTATAATTCTATTAAGGATAATAATATTTTAAAGTATTTTACTCTTTCGAAACGGATAATAATAATTATTATATATACGCCTAAGGAAAGTAGCCGCTAAAAAACTATTAATAGCAATAATATTAACGAAAAGGACGGCGCCAACTTCTCTACTCCGTATAATAATTATTAAATATAAATAAATATTTACTATATTTAACCAGAATTCCTCGGCCTATTATAAAAGGCAATCTAGGAATATATTAACCTAAACGTAGTTAAAAACCTAACTAAATACAACGTTTTTCGAAATTAATAATTAGTCTTTAATATTAAGAACGAAAAGACCGTTTTTATATTTAGTAATTATAAAATCGATTACAACTATCCCTTAGCAATTACAAAAGAAATATTAAATATTTTCTATAATTATATTATAAAAATCCGGAAAAGGTTTAATAATATATTTAATCCCGCCTACTACAAAGTAGATACATTTTACTTAGACCTTAATAAATAAATAACTAATTATAATAAAAACGAGGATATTATATATACTTACTTCTAATATATATACTACTTTATATTCCGTATTACAACCTAGCGCCGGCAAACCGTAAATACCGCTACAATCCGCGCAATATACGAAATAGTAGGGGGCGGACGCCCTTAATTCGAAAAAGTATTAGGTTTAAACGAAATTCGCTATACGGACGAAATTTTCAATAAAACTAATAAACGCCTATTACCCGCAGTAAAATATTACCTTTAAGCGACAATTTCCAATTATAGGAGTATTATTATAACTATTACCCTTAGTAATTATAAACGAAAGGCCGGCCTCGTTTATACCTAATTATATAATACTATTAAAATATTATTCGACGCTACTAACTATTATATATTTATTTCACTTACGTATAAAGATTTTACTCTCGATAAATTCTACTTTAACTAATTCTAATATAATAATAAAATAATTACTATTAATATTTAAACGTTTAAAAAAGGGTATATATAAATAAAAATAAGGACGGTTAGTAATTTATACGATATATAATATATATTATATAGTATTCGAGAGGAATATTAAATTTCCTTAAAATTATTCTACTACGTTATAAATATATAGATAACGGCGGAATAATTGGCTAATAATAGCGGTAATATTTATAATAGCCGTATTAGTATTAATTATAATAGTAGTAGTAATACCCGGCAAAATAAAATATTATTATAATTTACTATCCGAACGCCGGATATCGCCGAATTCCTCGCCGCCCAAATTAACCGCTACTATTTTTTATTCGAATATATTTATTAAAATATAGTAATATATATTTCGCTCGTAAAAATAATAATTATAATTATAGCTTTACGAGGGCTCCGATATTATTATAGTAGTAGAACTATTTATAAATAATTATTACTCTTTAGTAAAGTATAGAAATAATTAGAAAAAGTAGAGGCGGCCGTAAATAATAGTAAGAGAAGTAATTACCGTTATACCAATTTAAATATATTTAAAATAATAATATATTACAGCTTTAAATAGTAATTACTAGAATTATTCCGCTAATAATATTAGCGGTTTAAAACCAACGCTTTTAATCGGCTCTTAATTACCGGCTTTCTAATCCACTACGAATACTACAAATATTAGAAGGCCATTCGAAATTCCCTAGGCGTATAAATACAAATTTTACAATAGGACGAATAATTCGTCGATTATAATATAACCGCCCTATAAAGAATAGACGCAATATAGGAGGATACGAACCGGCTAAAAAAGTTACGGAAAATCTAATTATATATCTTAACTTATATTATTATATATTAATTTAATTCCGACGTATAGTAGAAATTAATAAACCAAAATAAGAAATACCCGGAATTTATACTACTTATAACAGAAAGGAAGGACCTACCACTATTCTACTTCGACGAAATAAAAGAACTCTTCTATAATAGGACTATATACGACTCCAAAGGATTAATACCTCTACTACTATATTTCGCAATTAGCAACGCCCGAAAATTCTTAAAGGCCGAGAAGCTTATATACTACTTTTTCAATATAGACGATAATAAAGCTTAGAAGTAAGAGGCGGTCAATTTCCGCATCGCTATATAACTAAGCCGTAAAGTAATAAATAAGCGGATAAATAAAGAAGTAAGAAATAAATAGTTTTAATCGCTAATAAATTTAATACTAATTATATATTAAATCTTTCCCTTCCTAAACCGATAAACGTTTTTTAATTTTGTAGGGGCGGAATTAATAAAGCGGACTATATAGGCGGTAATTCGACTTTACCTTAAAAACGCGAAATAAGGAGCCTTATAATTAAAAGAGCGTATTTTTACCTATAAGTTTACCGATAATTTAGGGCCTATAAAAGTATAAATTTAATAAATATTTATAACGAAGATTTATAATTTAATTAAAAAGGGTTTAAAGTATTAAATCTTCTCGTACCAATTGAATAAAGAGGTATTCGGGTTAAAAAAGGAGGACTAAACTATAAAGAATTAATTATTAGAAATAAATATTATACGTTTAATATCGGGTAATAGAAATTAGATTATACTAATAATAAAAAAAGGGTTACCACTATAACTAATATATATTAAGTAAATCTATATACGAAATAACTTTAAAATACAAATATTCGTATTTTAGTAAATTATAAATAAATTTACCTCTACTAAAAAAGGATATAAATAATAATAAAGGGTATTATTAAACGGAATTCTATAATTAGAATAAATATTTAAATTCGATCCCCGGATATTAATAGCTATTCTCCTCCGCCGGTTTATTAGTAAAAATTAACCCTAATTTATCTACCCGAATTTAGACCTCTACAGGCTTATTAATAGAAGTATTCGTTAAAGCATCTACTTAAGTTTAGAAATTACTAAATAATTCTATATTAACAACTATTGCCGCGTATTAATTGCGCTCTATATAATTCCAATAGGAAATTACTACCCTCTTTATACTCCTCTATAAATTTATTAATAAAAGCAAAAACGAGGGTATCTATATCTATCTAAATAATATTAATTAACCTCTTAATAATAAACGACTCAACCTCTAAACGATTTAAATAAATATTAAAAGAATTGAAACATTTAGTCCTTACGTTGCGAATAATTAATAATTCGTTACGTATATTCACTTTAAAACAATATAAACGAATATCGAGGGAATCGAAACATTTAATCCTTACATTACGAATAATTAATAATTTATTATATATATTCGCCTCTAAACGATATAAATAAGTATTAAAAGTATCGAAACGTTTATTAATTAAATTACGAAGTATTTCTTTAATTATAATAAATTTAAAAATAGTAGGGGTTATAAGGGCCGGATTATTAACCGCTTCTATAATATCCAATATTAAAAGAGGTATAGGGTCCGCTAAAGTAAAGCGTATATATTCGAAGGATTTACACTAGCCTTCTTTAATTAGTATATTAGACTACTAATTTATAATAGTATAGGGGGTTATTTAAGTAAAAAGGTCGTAATCGTAATAATAATTCGAATAAACAATCTACAACGCCCTAGCGGCCTTAACTACTATAATTTAACGGGCCGTTATTACTACTTCATCGACGTTATTAATATCGGATAATTCCTAATCCGCTAAGTAGGCCTATATTTCTATAGCGAAGGGTTTTATATCGGTTAACAAATTATAAATATAATAATTAATTATTTTATTATAAAAATTATAGGGTTTATTATAAGCGCTTAATAAAAAAAGGAAAAGATATTAGATAGGTACGCGAAAAATATAATAATAAAAATAATAATTTATAATTAATAAAGTAAATATAAGCGCTGATTTAGCGCTAGAATTTATATTCGTTCTCCGTAGTACGCTCTCCCCTAGTATAAATATTACGTATAATAGTTAAAGTATAAATTATATAAGGAAATAGACGGGCGCTATTAAAATAGAAAATTCGTTAGCGAACAGATAATTACCTATAGGAAAAGGCTTAAACTATTTATAATTCCTTATCGTTAGGAATAATATTAATAATACGGCAACGTATATAAATTATACGTATATTAAGAATTAAAGCGGCTATTATAAAGCGGGGAATAAGAATTTATTAATAGTAATAAGAAGGGGAAAAGAAAGGGGGTAATAATTTAATAAAAGGGGATTTAAAAACGGATATTAAATACCTTAAGAATTAAAGAGGCTTATTACCTCTATTATATAATTAGCTAAGCGGGATAGCCTAGCGTATTAATTATAATTGTTAAAATAAATATAAAGTTATTAAAATTAATATAATAAATACCTTCTAAAATCTAATAGGCTTATAGGGTATTTAATATATAATTATCTTATATTAATCGTATTAATCGTCGTTTAAGCGTAGGGTATACGGAATACCCTTATTTATATATAAAAGAATAAATAATACCCTTTAAAATCTAATGGGTTTATAGGGCATTTAATATATATTTATTTTATATTAATTATATTAATCGTCGTTTAAGCGTAGGGTACGCAGGATATCCCTATCTACGTACTTCTATTAAAATAAAATTAACTCCTTATAAGTAATTAACTTCTAACTTCGAAATCTCCTCGAATTTTATTAACTTCGGGAAGCCTAACTAGTATTCTACTTACCGCTAAACTAGCACTAGCGGCTACCTCTACGAATTCCCGCCGGTCCTCTATAATATTAAAACGGCTTTTTAAATAGCAATCGCCAATACTTATACTTAAGAAGTAGGATCTACTACGGAAATAATCGCGGCTTAAATTATATATACCCGAATTACCCCTATAAATTTATATTATACTATCTATATTATATTCTACTACATTTATATCTACTAATATAATAATACTATTATTTACCCGCCTATACCCTAGGATATATTAGGACTTTAATTACTATAGTATTACCTAAATAGAGCGCTATTATTTCTATACTCCGGCGGACAAGCGTTAACCCTAAAACTACTCCCTAAATTCCTACTATTTAATAGGAATAAATAGATTTTATTCTCATTAGAATAAAAAGACCTTATAATATTAAATAGATTTTACTCTAATAAGAGTTATATCGCCTTATTCTAATACGAATAAAAAGACTTTAATATATTATTTCGATTTATAGGGAAATATAGTTCCGAATAACGTTTATCCTATTTTTTTATTCCAACCGGGGGAAAATTTAATAATTTATAGGGTAGGTACTAAATAAGCTATTTCTATAGATAATTATACTCCTTTACTTACTATATCCTTCTCTATTTAATAATTATATAAGATTATCCGCAACTATTATATAATATTCAGGAATTTAAGTATAATAGTTAAGAATTTATAATAGTAAGCTAAATATATTATAAAGATTATATATATCGTATAGCGCTAAAGCCCTAAAATTTTAATCCTTTCAAGGGTAAGGAAATTATTAATTATATTATATTTCGCCTTCCCCTTTACTTCCCCTATTACGCTTTAAAATATATAATTTATTATTTATATAATTTAACTCTTTTATTAATCTCTTTAATTCTTTTATTAATCTCTCCCTCTAAATTTAAAAGTATTCGATATCGGATATTTTAATTATTCTAATTACTATATAGTAATATATTAAATAATTATCGGCGAAAGGGGCGAAAGGCTTTTATATACCGGATAAAAAAATTACCTTTTTACATTTAGGTTCGGGTTCTTCTAAATCTACTACAATTAAAATAATATTTATAAATAATTAACTAATAATTTATCGATAGAATAAAGATTATTTTATTAATTTACTTATAAATTCCTCCGCTAGTACTTCTAATAGAAAACTAATAGGCTACTTCCCCTAAACCTATACCCGGTTCTTCAATATAAATTGCTTTGGAAATTCTAAAATTATTATATTATTATTTACGCGAGGAGTAGCCAAATAATTTAAATATATACTATTATCGTATAATTTTGAGAAAGTGTCTATATAAATAGGGTAATTACTAATATCCTTCGTAAAATATTCAATTATTTACGTATAGTTCGGGTAGTCAAAATCGACAACGTATTCTATTATATCTATTAGCTAAACGGGATTAAATAGAAAATTAAAATAATTTTTATTAATACTAATTATCTAAGCCTCTCTATTTAACGGCCCGAAATATAAAATGTTTTCCTATTAATTTCGCCTACTTCAACGGAAGTTGAAGTAAAGTATAATATTTTTACCCGAACCTATAATATATAGCTATAAAATTATATTACGAAAAAAATACGCTTGTAGAACGTAATATATATTAGACCGAGGGAAAATAATAAATTCGAATTATAAAACGTAGAGCTAACGGAGTTTACCGTCGGGTTTATCGGAATTAGTATAAAGGATATTAAAATACTATTTCCTATATAATACTTTCTTATATTTAACGGTTTTTATAGTATATAAAATCGCTTTTAATTATTCAATGTTATATATATAACGTTTGTAGATTATAGGGGGTATATCTTAAATAGGAACTAATATAAATATTATAAATTATACGTATAATAATTTGAATAAGAATATTTAAGATCTACAATAGGCTTTTTCCTATAGTTTTTCTTTAGATTTTTAATTAAGAATACTATATAGCGGGGTCAACCGGGAAAAAACGACGCTGAAACCGGAAACGCCGATTTCTAGTCAGGAAGTACTCCAAAACGAAAATAGATAACGGCAATCGACTTAGGAGGGTCGTTTACCCCCCTCGCGATATTTTACAACGAACGTAATAATAGCGTTAAGCCGTTACTACCGATAACGATTAATAGAGGCGCGCGTAGATTCGAAAATAGCGTCTACAACCCCCTCGGAGGCATTTCTAATTGTAACGACCCCGACGCCGTATTCGTTGCAAAGACTTCGGAGAAAATAGAGAACGACGATAAAATTATAAAGAAATTTATTGTTTAAGCGAATAAGTCTATAGACTACAATATTATTTCGCCCGAGGACCGTCGTTAGGTTTGAGAATTACTTTTCGAATTCGCGAAAATTCAAACGAAGAAAAGTAAGTCCCGGATACTTGAAGTAAATAAAGTTAGCGAGAATTAATTTATTATTAAAAAGGATTTCGATAATTTAAAGAAGGATATTCTTAAGGAATTTAAAAAGGGCGCTTAAGAAGCGCCGAAGAAATAGGCTGATATTATTGCGAAATTACCAAGTAAAATCGGTATTACCTTCTAATAATTAATTACTACTATTACTCCGAAGTTTATCCCCTCTAACTGCGAATACTAATTTACGATTAAAGGAATTTCAATCTCCGCCTAGTACGTTAAATAATCGAACGAAGATATAAAGTAGGCGATTGAAAATATTTTAAAGGAGAAATAATATAAAGGAGTCCGAGCGGCTATTTGAATAGTAATGAGCGGCGATTATATTGTAATTTTCGACGAACCTATATATAAATAGTATTAGAAATATTATATTTAGGCGAAGGAAGTCTTCGGAATAGAGGTTATTATAATTTTTAATATTATAGGAATTCTAATTAAAGGAATTCCCTAGGTTAATTTTAACGGAAAATTAAATAACGCGACGTTAAAAGAAATAAGGGAGAAGAATAAGGAAACGGATATTATCCGCGTAAAAATTTAGAAGAGATATAATAGGGAGGATAGGGGGATGATTTTAATAGAAATTGCGACCGCGAAGGCGGTAATTTTCCTCTAAGAAAACCTCTTCTTTTAGAATAGCGGGGCTTACTTATACGAGCCGTTCTAAATTACGGTTACTATTTAATAATATTTTAAATATTGGGGATTTAGATATACGGCGAAGTTCTATCGTTTAGAGGATATTTGCGGCCGTTGCGGTTAGTTTAAGTATAGTAGGGCTCGCTTTAACGAGGAAAATTACTTTTCGAATAAAGATAATTCCCTAATTTATTATAAGCTATATAGGAAGTCGGGATATTTTGCCTTCGATAAGAAGTAATACCTATTCGTTAAAACGGCCTATGCGAAGGCTTTAATTACGTATGCCGAAAGGCCCTGCGGCTTTACTACTTGTAAAGGACTGGCTAAACCGGTATTAGAACTGATAATTAAGCCGGAAAAGGATATCGCTATCCTTAACGCCCCCCTTAATTCCTATTTTATTATAGCTTTAGAGAAATTATTTACCGGAAGCGTAAAGAGAGGCCGACCTAAGAATAGGGTAATTGGAAATAGCTTTCGGCCGAAGCCTATAAATTAATTTAGCCCGATAAATATGTATATGTACTCTTAAAGCGTCGGCGACCGTACCCGTACCGGTTCTATAACCGTTATGTACGCTACTACTATTAAGGACGCGACCCCTACTTTATCCGCCGTTAGATTAGAAGGAACCCTTTTATAGGGTAATTAATAATTTAATTTAAAATACTCTATTAAAATATAAGGAAGTCGTACGAGAGAAAGAAATTTCTATTCGAATAGGAGGAGACCTATAATATCGTAGCGATTTAAAAGCCGGGTAGAAATTTGAATAGGGATATTTACCGGCCGCAAGGCAGTAAATATTATAGCGTTAATTATTTAGAAAAAGGGAGGGCGGCGATTTATATAAATAAGAGGTAGAATTTTAAGGATTTAGATTTCCGATCGGGAAAGGACTAGGCCGCAGCGATATTTAAGAATTTACGAAAATTAACGACCGTCTACTCTATTTATTCCCCTATTTTAATAAGTAATATATTGGAATATTAATAGGGGTTTCCCCTCCTCGAACTCTTCGAAGAGAGACCCCCGAAGGGCTATTAAATAGCCGTCGGGGATTTTAACCTCTATTATCCCAATTGGGATTTAGAGAATAGGTTTAGCCTAGGGGTTGAACGATTTAATATTTGGGTATAGTAATAGAAGTTGAATTTATTAACCCTTCGTAGGGAATTAATATAGTTCGGTAATACAATTCGAAGAGAAAAGGATAGGACGATCGATTATATATAGATTACGTATAGTATCGAAGCTAAATATTAGGGAGCTTAATAATACGAATAAACCGGTTTGGATTATTATCCTTAAGAAGTTTAAATTTAAATTAGAAAGCGGAATGGGAAGGCTGAAGAGGAAGGGGGATATAGTTAGAATCTTATAAATGTAGAAAAAGTATAGAATACGGCGGAGAAGTGGATATTAATCCCGGAGGAGATTGTAATAATAAAAAACTTCGAATTAGTTTTCGATAGATTCGACGGAGAATTTATTAATATTGTAGAAGAATTCGTCCTATACCGGAAGAAAAGTCGGGGAAGACAAGCGGATTAATAGAATTTAGAATATAAAACGGCGACGAAAAACGCGTAGCGGAAATAGTAAGTATAATTTGGGAATTGAATACTTTTAAATTAGAAAGAATTCGTAGAGGTAACGGTAAAGAAGAGAAAATTTATTTCGAAGATTCAAACGGCAAAGTGGCGAAATTATATTGCCTCTGCATCGAAGGATTTAAATAAATTCTAGCTATTAGAGAAGTAGGCTCGAACCCGGAGCTACCGCCTAATAGATCCGTTTAAACTACTAGCCTTCAAACCTAGCGAAGGGGTAAATGAAATTGAAAATTATAGTAGTAAAGCGAGTATCTTCGCCGACCGATTCTTCCTTAAGGTAGACGTTCTTATAAATTATTTACCCGATTAGATTTAATTATTAAATAGCGATACCCCGGTGATTATTAATAATTAAGTTACTGAGGGGGATATTAAAGAAATCCTATTAAAGATGGCGCCGAATAAAGTACTAGGTATTAATTAGTTCTTAAATAGGTTTTTAAAAATTTATAGAGTACTATTTAAATAAGCTATAACGGCTTTCGCCGTAGCGAGTCTTCGGTTCGGATATTTCCCCTAATAGTTTAAGAACGTAAAAGTAGTTATTTTAAAAAAACTAGGAAAAAGCGCCGAATAGTAGAAGTTAGCCGGCGTATAGAGGCCGATTTCGCTACTAAATAATATTAGAAAGATCTTCGAAGCTTTAATTATTATAAAGTTAATATAGGCGGTAAAAGAATTTAACCTCTTCCCGGAAGGTTAAATAAGTAATTAGGCGGGCTATTTAATAAAATTTATAATTAGAATAGTAATTAATGCGGTCTATTCGGTTTAAAAGTTTAAAACCGTAATATTTCTTATATTCTTCGATTTGAAGGGCATATTCGATAAAGTTAATTATAAGTAACTATTATATATTTTATAGGAAATATAATTCTTATAATAGTTTTTCAAATAGGTCGATAGTTTTATTATTGGAAGAAAAAGTTCTTTTTTCTTCGACGATAAAATTTCGAACCTTTACAATATTATGGTAAGAGTATTTTAAGGCTCCCCCCTCTTACTAATCCTTTTTATTCTCTTTATTACCCTATTATACCGTAAACTAATTATAATTAAAAATGTAATTATAATTAGCTTCGCCGACGATATTAATATCGTTGTAGTAGTTAAAATAATAGAAGAAAATTATAGGACTTTCTAAATAGTATAGGAAATCTATTCCGAATAGGTAGCCGAGAGAAGGATAGAATTTAAAGCGAATAAAACGGAATTTATATATTTTATACGGACGAAGGAACCGCGGACGGAAACTTTCTAAATCGGCGGAATAATACTTTAACCGATAAAATTAATAAAATTCTTAAGGGTTTAGTTAAATTAAAAATTCAATTATCGGGCGTACGTAGAAGTAGTAAAGAAAAAAATAATTACGTAAACGAATGCCTTAATACGGTTAGTAGTAAAAATTTAGGGTTATTCCTTCGCGCGAACGAAGGAAATTTATACTAAGTATATTCGAAGCGCTATTGTATATAGAGTATTAGCTTTCTACTAACCGACTGAAGTCTATAAGAAACTGCGAAGGATAATAGTTAAGTTAGCCAAATATTAGATTAAATACTTAAGAATTATCGTTGGGGTGTATAAAATTACGCCGGTAAGGAACCTAGAAACGGAAATATTTTATTTACTGTTCGACTTCTACTTTAATAAAAGGGTAAGAGTTTTCGAAGAGAAGTTTACCCGAACGGACCAAATTAAATTCATCCGAGGGATTACGGCCTAGGTAGTTAACTATATTTAAGTAAGAGTAAGAGGTCGATTACCTATTAACCGACCCGAAAGCGGTGCCGCTAAAGTTAAGTAGGTTAAAGATTGGGTACTAACGGAGAAATTTATTATATTAATAGTAGGATTACTTTCGGAAACGGGAACGCCCTTACCCCTATTATAAATATTAAAACCAACCGCTATTAACTAAAAGGAATAGTTGGAAGATACTATAAGAAGAGAATAGGTATTGCACTATAATTATTAAGTAGCGGCGGCGGTAATTAAATTAAGTCGGCGGTACAAATTTACTATCGCTAACCTCAATGCGAGGTTTTATAATAATACTATTAAACGGTATATAATCGGGGTAAAAAAGAAGAAGAAGAAGAAAAGCCAACTATCGGAGGATAATGATAAGCCGTACCTATTAATAAAAGCGTAGAACTCCCTCCTTATCTAAGCCCGAATAGGAATTATCGGACTCTAGTCCTTCCTCTTTCGGAGGAAAGTGCCGGACGTTATAACGCCGTTTTATTTATACAGGGCCGGAGAGGAAATATTTAAATACTTCGTTTTTGGATATTTACGGATAGAAGAACATTGGATAACGGCGACCGACTAGCCGCAAATACGGGAAGAACTCCAGGCTTATTTGGATAATGGAATTAAAGCGGAGAAAATCCTTTCGTAGATATTCCAATTAAGTAAATTAAATAAGTACCGCTTAGCAATCGAATTAGAAGGGGAATAGCGTAAGGAAATCGCGCGGCACGCGTAAAATTATTTATTTATTTACAATATTAGAATATTGAAATACAGGGGAGCGGTATTACAATAGTTTTAGTATTAGATAGAATGAGATAGAAAGCGCGTTTGTTCGCTATAGCGGTAAGTAAGAACTATTATAGTTAGAAGCTAAGAAGGAACGGTACGGCCTATCCGTAACCGGAACGGAGCTAGGGGTTTTCATCCGGCGGCGCTTATCGCCGAACGGTTTTTCCTTTAAAAAACCAGGAGAAGTACCTCATGCCAATTGTAGCGCTATAAATATATAGCTAAGGAATAAGATTATTATTATTAATACTATATAGCGGCTCGATTTTATCTTATAAATATTTATTAATTATATATAATTTAATTTAAAAGTTTATATATTTTAATATATATAATCCTATTCGCTATTATATTTATAATTATTATTAGGAGTAGGAGAACTAGTAGGGGAAGTAATATAAGTCTTAAAGGTATTTTTATTATTATTATTGTATATACCCGTACTAGATACGCTAATTAATAATATTAGTATTTTATCGGCGCCAATTGGGGTTTATTAAAGAGGATATATAATTATAATATAGTCGTCAGTTAAATTAATTAAATTAAGTAAATAGGAAAAAGCCGGAGTATAAATACCGATTAAAGTTTATTAAAGAGGAATTATAGTCGTACTATAGGCGTTAACTATATTAATTAAATTAAGTAGATAAGAGAAAATTAAATCGTTAACGACGGTTAAAATATATTAAGGTTCGGGGGTCGGTTTAAAAATTAAATTATTAAATTATTATAATCCAAAAATTATATCTTCTACTAAAGGGTACGCAAAATTAATAATAATTCTATACCGAAAGTCTAAATCGAATCGGCAATAAAAAACGTAGTTTTAAACATCGGTATAAATTAAATAGGAGAACGCTATTCATTTAGACGGGAAATAAGGAGATTTCCCTACTGAAGGTCTAATTAAATTGACGACGAAAAATATAATTTTAAACTTTAATATAAATTAAATAGGAGAACGCTATTCGCTTAAATAGGAAATAAAAAAGTATATATCGAAATACTTATTATCGCCTTCTATAAATAGTAAAATAGATCTAGCGTTTTAATAAACGGATAATATAAGTTAGGAGAAATAAAAATAATATAAATAGCGAGTATAAAGTAATTTAATTATAGAATAGGGTATAAACGGCTTTTAAATATATAATATAAAAAATAATCGGGGGAATAGGTATTACCCTATTTCGTATTAATATATTCCTAGCGTAAGCGTTATACTATTTATCCTTATATTTAGATCCATATCCGTCTAATCGTAAGACGAACTAATTAAATCCTTATCTTTAATAAAGTAGGTTTAAGCTGTCACAGGGCTAGATCACATGCCCTGTGCCTTGCGTGCCATTGGCCAATGCGCTGTGGCGCTCGTGCTATGGCACTGGGCTAGCCCGGGCATTGAGGCTCTGTTACGACCCATTTTAGTGGGTCATGTGCTATGCCCTATATTAGCCCTGGCTGGCGCATACTCTTCTTGCTTCCTTCGTACAATAATATATATCGTACCTTATACTTAACGGTGCCCTTGCCCCGTAATAGTTTGTTATACCTTCTTATTGCGCTACGCGCGTACAAGTATTAAGTATTTAAATATTTAAACGATTAAGCGATTAATTCTAACGTTCGGCCCTTGTAGGACGAAGGATAAGCGATCCAAACCCAAAAATACTAATATAAGCGGCTTTGCCAATTATCGTAGCTACTACTCGAATTTAATATTAACTGTACTTAGTTATAGCGGTTACGGTTATTTCACTTACTTAAAAAATAACGACGGTACCGAGTCGGTCGTTATTAATGAGTACGCTAACGAGACCGAGTTTTTGGCGGCTAATACTCACCCTAATCTCCTAGGCGAAGTATATATCGTCGATTAAAAGTTAGTATTTAATTATAATATAATTAACGACTACTCTATTCTTATACTTGAGTAAGGCTTATAAGTACCCTAACCCCTTCCCTATTACCCGCTAGGATATAATTTTTATAACCTTAGTTTTATACCCTAAAGAATTAGTATTCTACCCTATACCTAGCCTAAGGAGACGATTACTAATAATGAAATAGTGTTCCTTATTTTACATATTACTTACGACAGTAACTTAGACTGTAGAATCCTTTAGGCATACCTTTATAATATATTCCAGGCTAACAACCCTATTAATACGTACCCTATTATCTACCGGTAGTATACTTCTAATATAGCCTAGCTTCCGGCGTTTAAAACTATTATTAACGCTATTACAGAAGCCTTTAATAATACTAAGTACAATTACCGCCAGGATATAATAAGGAAGGAAGCCGATAAACGGGTTTATATCCAAGCTTAGAAGAGCCTCTAAAACGATATTATTTATTAGCGAAACGAAGCGAAAAGATAGTTTAACGAATTTAAAAAATAGGAAATTTTTTATACTAATTATAATATTAAAATAATAAAGGCAATTAACGAAAATACCGTTTTTAAAGCCCAAATTACGTCCTTATAAAATAAAGTCGTTAACCTTAAGACTACTAACGACGGCCTTAACGCTATAATTAAAGATATAGGTACCGCCGGCTCCGGCTCTGGCGGCTTTGGCTCCGGTAGCTTCGGCTCCGGCTCTAGCGGCTTTGGCGGCTCTAGCTCTAGTAGCTTCGGTTCCGGTTCTAATTCCGGCAACCCTATAGAACCTTCTAACGGTATACGGCGCCGTATATTTAAGAACCTTACTACCTTTAATACGTTAGACTAGGGCGCTAAAGAGCGTAATACCGCCTATATTACCTAACGTACTAAAATTCGCCTATATTAAGTATACAATAAGTAGTACTTCCCCATAGAGCGTAATAAATTTATATATATTTTCGCCTATTTAGCTAAAACCCCGATATTTATTATTGACCTTAATATACAGCCGATTCTAGTTAACGAATACCCGGATATATAGAAGTAGAAAGAGGCTAAGGACTTTATTAAATATTTCGACTCACGCTATAATACTATAAATATAAAGGTAGAGGCCGATCGTATACTACAAAAACTTATTATAAAGTCTTCGTTCTAGGACTTTACTAATAAATTTATTTTTAACGCTAACCGTTATAATATAAGCAATACTATACGCGTATTCCTACTGCGTTAGAAGGTTACTAACTAACTTAAGGCGTCGGTCACCTATTAGGCCGACGTCCCAGTAAGCGACGACTTCTAAAGATAATTTATATTTTTCGGTAAGCTAGCTCGCAAATAGGAGGAGGAAGCCTTTAATAAAAAGCTATCTAACCCGACTACTTTTAGTAATAATAATAAAAATAATAATAGCGGAAGCTCGGTTCTTAAAATTATTTCCTAGGGCGGTAATATTATGGACCTAGATTAGTTTGAAGTCGTTATACGTCGTTTAATTCCGTCGGTTTTATAGAAGAAATATATAGATACCGGCAAATATTAGAGATATAGTAGAATCGGTTACGAGTAGAAGAAGTATTGGAACTTTATAAATATCGGTAACAGTAAGGGTAATATTGACGGTACTAGAATTAACCGTCCTCCGGAGCGTAAGAATAGTATTAATATTAAGAAGCCGGGCTAGAATAGTTATAGTAATAATAAGGGCGATAACGTAAATGCGGCGGATATCGAGGCTACCGACGAGGTTACTGAATTGGGAAAAGTAGAGCCTTTGTTTTAAGTTGCGAACGGAGGCTATAGTTAGAAGGGATAGGAGGATTAGAAGTAGAGGGATACTTATTAGATAAGTATAATAAGGATATAGATATAGATGGGGAATTATACCGGGACTAGGAAGAATTTCTAGAATTATTATTTATTAATTTAGTTATAATTAGATTAGAGAAATTTATTCTCTTTTCAAGTTACCTTTATTATGGTAAGCGTAAAGTGTATTGCCTAGTATTAGTTAATAGCGGTTATACGGGTAAAGGTTTTATTGATATAGTTTTTGTCGAAAGAAATAAAATATTAATAATGAAATTGGACCGCTTAAGGCCTTTGAGGCTGGCCGACGGCAACGTTAATATATATATTATAGATTACGTTAAGTTTACGATGCGTATTGGGGTCTATAATAAGGAGATTGAACTATTCGTATTCATTTTATCCTTAGAGAACCCAATTATTTTGGGACTCCCTTAACTATAGTAATATAACCTATTTACGGATTGGGAGAAGGGCGAGTTCAAATTCAATTATAAATACCGAGGTATTTGCCTTCCTACCGGTACGCCGGACTTCTAAACCCGAGTACCGAAGACGTTTAAGAGCGTCGAAATTAAAGTTATTAGTCCTACTAAGGCGGAGGAGAAAACCGTTAAGGCGGGTACGGAAGAGGAAACTATTGAGGCGGGGGAAGAGCTAGAGAAAGCCGTTGAAGCGGAGGAAGAGTAGGAGTAAGCTATTGAGGCGGAAGTAGAGGAACCGGGAAAAGCGCGCCCTTTATTATAGATCTATAAAGTTATTTAGTACCGAAAGACTAGGTTAAGAGAGAAAATCGCTAAAGTAATAAATATAAACCCTAAATAGCTTTGGCTAATAAATTTACCGAAAGAAAGCTAGGCTATAATATTTCCCTACAATCCGATATTAGAACTTAAGCCCGAGGTTAAGACTAAGCCAATCCTATATAAGATAGTCGGAGGCTAATGCGTATTAGCTATTAATTTAGGAAGAAGGCTTTTAATACCTCTATTCGTACGACTTATCGATGTTAGCGGTATCTTAATCAATATAAACAATATTATAGAGCTTAATATAATTAACTTTAATTTCGCCGTTAAAATAGAGAACTTCGAAATTATAATTATTATTAGAAGGGAGATCGAGGAGGCGATTCGGAAAATAGAAGAAGGTATTAAGTAGGGAAGAGAGTTAAACGTAAGCAAGCTTTAAGTTATAGAACGTATATATAAAGATATTTACATAAGTAATAGAGTAAAGTATAAAGACTAATTTATAGATCACTTTTTACGTATCCTAAAAGGGGAAGCTGGGGAAGTAATGGTTAGGATTATAGAAGAAGACGCTAGAAAGTTTTACGAGAAGGCGGACAAACCTATAGCCACTAAATAATAAATTAAAGCAAAAATGCCGCATTAGTATTATAAATTCTAGAGGGTAGCGAACCTAATAGACGCTAAAATCATTCTCTAATACCGTTCTTATAATTATAAAATCGAGGTCGTCCCGGGCGCCGAATTACTATATTTATAATCTAGACCCTTTTTACTTATAGAGTTAGGGGTTATTAAGAAATAATTGGACGACAATTTAAAATAGAACTTTATTAGGCCGTCCTAATTATTAATATTATCGCTAATTATATTAGTAAAGAAGCCGGGCGGTAGTATATATATTTATATAGATTATAGAGGTATTAATAACGCTACCCTAAAGATACGCTACCTATTTCCGTTTATTAAGGAAACCTTAAATGCTATTTACAAGGCGAAGATCTTTATTAAGTTCGACGTTATTATTGCTTTCAACCGAATCCGTATGTATAAAGGCTATAAGTAGTTTACGGTATTTATAATACGGTTCGGATTCTACGAATTTCTAATATACCTATTCGGATTATAGGGCGCCCTAGCAACCTTCTAGCACTTTATTAATAATATTCTCTACAATGTATTAAATAAATTCGCTACCGTTTATTTCGACAATATTTTAATTTATTCGAACAATGAGGAAAAGTATATTAAATACGTTTTAAATATTTTAGAACGCTTAGAAAAGGCGGGCCTATAAATCGATATCGATAAATGCAAATTCTATACTATAAGGATTAAATATTTAAGTTTAATTATTATACTAGGAGGTATTAAAATAAATATAGATAAGGTTAAAGCTATAACTATATAGGAGGCGTTAGAATTAAAGAAAGTATTATAATTATTCTTAGGATTCGCTAATTTCTACTATTACTTTATTAAAAACTTTTCGAATATAGCTAAACCGCTCTACAAATTTACTAAGAAGATAAATAATTAGTAATAGGGCGTCGAATATTAAAAAATATTCGACGATTTTAAAACGGTATTTATTACGGCCCTAATTTTGAAAATTTTCGATTAGAGTAGGAAAACGGTCGTTAAGATTAATGTTTCTAATTGGGCGTTAGGAGGCACCCTATTATAATAGGGTGACAACGGCGTCTTCTACCCGGTAGTCTACTTCTCGGCTAAGTATATCGCAGCCGAATATAATTATAATATTTATAATAAGGAGTTATTAGCTATTGTAAAGGCCTTCGAAGAGTGGTTACTAAAGTTAGAGGGCGCTTAAAAATAGGTGGAGATTATTATTGACTATAAGAATTTTAAAACCTTTACTTCGATTAAGTAATTTACCCTCCGGTATATACGTTAGTTAAAATTTCTTAGCCGTTTTAACTTCTAGATTACTTATAGGTAAAGCGCGGTAAATATTAGGCCCAATACTTTGAATAGAAAGTCTAAAAATAGACTTCGAAACGACGATAACGAACGTTTATAAATTAGGAAAAAGCCGTTAATCGATCTAAATCGCTTCGACCTAACCTTCTTTAAGGAAGACGAACCGTTAGACGTAGCTTATTTGTACTTGGGTACTATAGAAGGAATCTATTATATGAATTATATTATAGACTTCTACAATTAAGACTTAGATTTCGACGAATTTAATTTTTACGAATTCAATATTACGAAGACTACCGATAATTTTATCGACAATAGTTACGCTAGGTTTAATTTAATATAGGAGATGATTTCGTATTTGTAAAAAGACGGCCAACGGAAATAGACCCTAAAAGTTGTAAAGAAATTTAAGATTGTATTTGCAGAGTATATAATACGAATAGGTAAAATTTATTAGAGGAAGGATATTGAAGAGCGCGTATTTATTAATTTAAACGATAAAAATACTTAATTATAATTTATTTATAAAATATATACGGCTAAATTAAGAGGTTATCCGGGTTGTAAAAGGATATACAAAATATTTAACCGATTTTATTATTAGTTAAGTATATACTAATCCGTTAAGGAGTTTTATAAGGCTTACCTAGTATATATAAAAACGAAGTCCTTATAATATTTATTAACGGGATTTTTAAAGCCTTTCCCGGTACTATTTAAATCGTAGTTAAAAATTTTAATCGATTACGTTACCCCTATAATACTTTACATTAAACGGGGAAGAACCTACCGCTATATTATAGTTATCGTCGACCACTTAATAAAAATAAAGTACTATATTCCTATAGAGACCCTAGAGACGGACGAACTGGTTAAGAGGTTTATTAAACGAATTTATAGTATTTACAGCCTACTAGATAGTATCATTTCCGATAGAGGATTATAATTTATTTTAATACTTTAGAGAACGTTATACGAACGCTTGGGAATTACAATAAAGTTTTCGTCGGCTTTCTATTCTTAAATTAACGGCTAGACCGAAAGGATTAATACGGAAATAGAGTAGTACCTTCAATTTTACGTTAATTAGACGTAAGACGATTAGGCGGATTAGTTGCCTTTAGCCGAATTTACTTATAATAATACTATTTTAGAGATTATAGGCGTTAGCCCTTTCTATACTAATTACGGTTTTTACTTTCGTATAGGTATAGAGCTAGCTAAACTATACCCCCCTAACTTATTAAATATATAGAAGAAGGAGTTCTTTAGGGCTTTAGAGGTAGTTAACCGGTTCTAAATTATATTCGACGGCGTAATAGTACTCTCTAAATAAATTTAAGACCGTTACGAGGCGAATACTAACGAAAATTGTAATAATACTCCTAAGTACTATGTCGGCGATAGAATTTTATTTAATATTAAAAACCTAGTTATAGGAAAGCTATAAATTAAATTAGTACTTAAATTCGAGGGCCCTTTCAACGTCCTTAAATACGATTCTTACTAAGTGAAGCTTAAATTCCCTAAGAATATAAAGGTCAACTTAGTATTTTACGTATCTATAGTTAAATTATAGGAGACCTTTAGCCTCCCGAGATAGTAAAATATCGAATAGGATATTATAATTAATAAAAGTCGAATAATAATAAGGACCGACGATTGTAATAACGACGAATAGTAGGAATAGGAGTTCGAAGATATTATTAGTTACGGTAAAGTAAATAACGGCCGTTGGATATATTACGTTAAATAGAAGGATATCGATAAGCCTAATTAATAATTAGTTAAAAATTTAGAAAATTGTAACGACGCTATTTGGAAATTCTACGACGCTAACCCTAATATCCTACTACTATTAGTTTGGGTCAAGAGAAGACGAGGTAAAAGAAGGTTAAAGAAGAAATTATTATTCGAGACATTTTACTCAATAGTTACCTCTAATTTAAAACCGATATTATTATTAATTCTAATAGTTATATTACCCATTACCCCTACCGTTACCTCCGATTTAGATTTATATTAACTTCTACAACGAAACGTTAGAATTATATAATAAAAAGGATAAAATTAATAAAATTAATATTAATAAACGGATTTAATAAAAAAGGAATTCAGCCTAATTTAATTACGTACCCTAATCGAAACTTCTAATATATTCTTTTTTAAAATAACCATTATAAGTATGAGAGATAGTACGTTTTATAGTAAATTTACATTTCTTATTCCCCTAGCAACGGATAGAATTAATAATTTATAGAATTAACGGTTAAAATTAAAAAGGCTAGAATTAGTATAAAAACGGTAATTATAAATAGGAATCGAATAGAGGGTCTCTACATTATTTATATTAATAGCGGTTAATCGTACGTCTATACAAACTGCTATATTACGAACGTTTTTATAGTACCCCTCGCGGGGCTAGTAATAGTGGAGGAGGGAAATATTGGTTATAAAGGCGATTGGAGCGCTATTTAGGATTATTTGGTATAATAATGTAGATGGAGGAAAGTTTTGAAGAAAGGGGTATATTTAGTAATATTTTGGCTGGCGGTTAATTCCTAAGTAAAAATCTTAGCGCTAAGTAACTTACCGCCTTAATATAGACACTAAAATTTTTTATCGCGATTTAATTGGGCGTATCTACGGGATGACTAGGAGGACCTACTTTGGGCAAAATAATGTATTTAGATAGCGATTTTATAGCCGGGAGCTTTTCTTGAGAGGAGGTAGTATTATAGGGCTAAATTATATGCCCTATACCTTGCGTACTATTGGCTAATGCGCTGTAGCGCTCGTACTATAGCACTGGGCTAGCCCGGGTATTAAAGCTCTATTACGACCTACTCTAGTAGGTTATATGCTATGCCCTATATTAGCCCTGGCTGGCGTATACTCTTCTTGCTTCCTTCGTACAATAATATATATCGTACCTCATACCTAACGGTGCCCTTGCCCCGTGATATAAGCAGAGAATATTATAGTATCAAATATATATAATAATATTATATATAATAGGATTATCGAAGATAAAGGCGGTAAATAGTAGTATATAATAAATAAGTGGATTTTATTACCTATTTAATATATAATAAAGTATTTATAACCTTAAGAAAAGATACCCAATAATTATTTTAGAATATAAAGTATTAAACGTATTAAATTAACCGATAAATATTATATCCAAACGAATAAAATTTATATTTACGTTTAACTTAATTACGTATTCTCTTAATAGATTACCGACTATTAAACTTTAATAATTTACTATATATAATATTTATCCGTTTAATAGTATAATATTTATTATACCTAATAAATCTATATATAATATTAAAAATTATTAGATATTCCGTCGGTCCTAATTTATATAATTAATACGCTAAAATTCGTTTTTATACTCACCGGGCGGGGAAGTATTAATAATATCCTAATCCGAATCCGTCGTCCCCGGCTTTAATAAACCTTTCCAACGGCTGCCTATTAGCTACAATATATATATAATTTTACTAAGTAGGATATAGTAGTAGTATTAATCTATTCGGTTGGCAATTAACGATTACAAATAGAAATTATTTCCTAATTAGAATAAGTTATATAATTAAGCGAATAAATAGCGTAATTACTATAATAGGTCTAGTAGCGCACTAAGGAATAAATAATAACTAGGCCGGTTTAATATTAAAAAATATAAGAGTGAAAAAGTAAAAGCAATTTGGATTTCGATTTTGGAAAAGTTATTTTATTTATTAGATCTTTAGAAGTAATTAGAATATTATTATAGTTTTCTATATAGCGCTATTATAACGTTGCATATGTAATTACAGGTTTTATTAGTATAAATAAATAAATTTATTTAATATTAAAATAAATTTAAATTTAGACTTTATAAAAAATTAGTACTTGCCCGTCGGAATCTATATAGTAATTAGAATATCCCCGTACTCGTTGTATTAGAATTACTAGTACTTTAATAAATATTCGTACTTAAATCCCCTCCTCGTTAAATTCGAATATCCTAAGACGGGGATTATTATTACCTATTTTAAAATATTAGAAAGTATTACGAAATTAACGATATTAAGCTTTATAATTTACTTTTATATATATTACTAGATTTCCTCGAATCCTAAAGATATATACCCCGAATTAATATAGTATATATATATTAACTTTATAATGCCTACGGGTAAATTCTATTCGGTACGTACAAACAGTCTAATTATTTAAACCTAACTGTAGATTATTACGTACCGCTACCGAATACCTATATCCGTTAGCTTATATCGCCTATAGGTAAAACCTATTCAATACGTATAAATAGTTTAATTATTCCAAATCTAACTATAAGTAATAAATAAGTTCCAGCCCTAATTATTATATATACTATTAATACTAATAAATTAATATAATAGTCGTATATAATAATATTAAGTAATAATATTATTATATTTAGGGGATATTATTCTACTTCCCCGACCGTAAATAAAAATAGATTTTAGTGTATTAATTATATAGGTCCAACTTAATAGGATCTTTACCGACTTTATACCCTATAATTTATATACGAACGTAGTAAATACTATATTAATAATTAATATAAGTACTTATATAATAAAATATTAAGCGGCGATATTAATACTCCGAAATTACCGTAGGTATTATTATATAATATATATTATAAAGTCTATATATAAACGGATCGATATCGAATTATATTCACTATTTACTACCGCTCTAGCGATTATTTTATATTATATAATATAACTCAAAACAACTCTTCTATATCGGATATAATCCCCCCTTCCGGATTATTACTATTATAATTACTAAAATTAATCCTATTTATTTATACTATAATGGAAAACGACCCAACTTCGCCCTTTTTATTTTTCTATTCTCTTTAATATATAATACCGCCCTATTTAAAAGGCGAACCGACCGGGGTTATAAACGAAATTAAATAGTCGTCTTATTCCTAATTCTTCTAAAAATTATAAATAAGTATATTAAATATTAGATTTAATTCCCTATATATCCTTTCGGCTAAGCCCTATTACTTAGGCGGTAAATAGGCTCGTATTGTAAATAAATTAGGACTTTACAATTAAAAGGTTTTAACTAACGAAATTACCTTTTATACTACCCTCTAATATTATTACGCTTTACCCCTATAAATACCCCAATTCTTCTAAAAACTATAAATAAATATATTAAATATTAGGCTTAATTTTCTATACATCCTTTCGGCTAGGCCTTATTATTTAAATAATAAATAGGCTTTAAGTCGTAAATAAATCCGGTAAAACCGAATAGCTTTATATTAATTAAATATTATAAATAATATAAATCCCCTTAAAAGAAATTACCCGGAATATACCGGCGAAGTTAATAATGAATATATATAAATAGATTATTATAAAGTAAAGTATTCCTAAATTACGCGTACGCTATTAAGCTCTATTAATTTGTATAGGATTTAATTAATTTAGACGAATAGCCGATATACGCTTTAACTACTTCGGGTTAAACAATATAGGCCTTTACTATTCTATACGAATAATTAACGTATAATTTAATTAATAATATCCGTAATAATAGTAATACTAATAGTAATAATAGTAACGGCGACGGTAACGGTAAAGATAATAATAATAGTGACGGTAATAATAATAATTAGAAAAATAGTAAGAGTAATAGTATAAAGTTAGGACTACTATAGAAGAAGCTCCGCCTTATAGAGGAGGGGCCTAATATTTCGTAGAAAAGAAGGTTTAAGAAGACTAAACGGACCAAATTCGCTAAGGAATTGAAGGCTATATTTAATTAATATATATAAATTACTAATAATTTATACCTACGGCCGGATATTGTAAGGAGATCTAATCCCCCTAATTAAAAGTATTATATTAATATAAATATTAATAGAGGCTATATATTTTATTATTAAACTTTAAGGATCTCCCCTTTATAATTATAAAAATTAGTAATTATAACCCTACTTTCGTAGGCGTTATATTCCGCCTTAAATATATTTAATTATTTCGTAAAAATTACGTATCCTAATTCTATTAATTATACTTTTAATAATATATTAATAATCCGTTTACATTTACCGTTTTAAAAGGTTCCGACCCTTCGATTTAAGCGGCTATTCTTATTATTCTACTCCTATATAATTCTTCTAAAAATAGGGATGTCTATTTATAATTATACTTCTAATCGGGTATTTTTAATTTATTAGCGCCGACGCTTAACTTTAAACCCGACGAACCAAATTTAATACTATATTTCCAATTACTATTTAAAGAATAATGAACGAATTATATTATTAAATATATACCTACTTATTTTATTAAGTAATTAATAGTATTTCGTACGCTATATTCGGATATAAAATAGCCTTACCGTATTATATAGTTTAAGATTAATAATATTTACTTTTAAAAATATTAAAAGTCTTAATTCGATATTATATTAAGAAAAGTATACTTTTTAGATTGTACGCCGGAGCCCTTAAATATAATTTACTTATACAATTACTATAAAAAAGTATAATAATTATTACGTATATCTCTGCTAAACGTAAAGGGTAAGCTTTAAATTAATTTCGTAAAGAATAGCCTAAAGTAATTAGAATTATAGTATAGAATAGAAGAGAATATATTTACCGACGATAGATCGTATTTTAAATAATTAATCCCTTCGATTTTATATAAATCGGTATTACTATAAATATTATTACCGCTACCTTTAAATATATATTACCCTCAATATATACCTAGTAAACGCCTTTAGTAAATTCGTATTAATTTATATTAAGTATAGAGATCGTTTAATATTCGACCGGTAATTTAAATTATACGAACCTAATATCGAAATTTAATATTATTAATTACGATTTTCAAAATACTTACGTCTAACTCTCTATATAAATAATTACCAATTTTACCGAAATATCGGATCGAATATAATTATTCGAAAAGTTTTATAAAGAGATAATTAAAAGTATAGAAGTAAAGGTAGAGAAAATAGTCTAGAGTAAAATTAAATTAAATATAATTCGAATAAATAAAATATTCGGGGATAAATTGAAGAGTTTGGAATAGAATACTACAGCGGCTATCCAAACCCTCTAAAAATCGGTCGTCAAAGTCTAGGACGGGGTTAAAGAGAGCTATTGTATATTATTAAATATTATAAACAATATATTAAAGGTGGTAATTATAAATTAAAAGGTTATTAGTAAATTGGAAGATACTACGAAATTCCTTTATATAAGGATAAAGGATATAGTAGCGTATTATTATAAATTTGATAAGGATAGTAACGAAGGTAGTATTTCCGATATAGATTAATCTTAATTAATTCATTCTTTATTAATACTTTAAAAGATTTAGTAGGCTTAGTACTTCTATAGGATTCATTTTGACCTCTACGGGATTTATTTTAACCTCTACGGGATTTATTTTGAAGAGTTTAGTATTTTGTAATAATTATATATTAATTTGGTAAGATTTAGGACTTATTGCCCCGCCTTAAAGTTATTAACGGATTTAATTTATTTAAAAATTTCTAGGACGTTACTAGCGTCCGAAAAAGTAGCCTTAATTTCGTCTAAGAATTAAATTCCCAACTCTAAGCCCGCTTCTAATTTCGCTAGTAAAGTTTCCGCCTTAAAACGCTAGAAATAAATTAGTTTTAAACTATCCTTTATAATATTAACTTTAAATATAATAATTATATATTATTTATACGAAATTGGTATTAGGTAAACCTAATTTAAAATCTTAATTTTATTCAATTTATCGACCGCCTCCTACCTAATACTCCCTAAGGAAATGGGGACTAGTAAAATATTAACTTTATTAAGTACGCTAATATAAGCGTCGGAATTATTTTTTATAATAAAATTATATATTTTTTCATTTTATTAAGAACCGTTTATATTACCCTTTCGTTTATCGTTATTTTTAGTAAACTCCGAATCGGGAAAGGTCGTATTTCCGTCGAAAATATAGTAATATATAAATTAGGGCCGGTAGAATTAATATTTATTATTTTGTATTTATAATCGGGTAATTAGTAAAAGCTCTAAAGGAGGGAGGATTAAAATAATTAGAGAAGTGGAATTTGCAATTTAATATTCTATTTACTAAACCTTCTATATTATATTTACCTCTTCTAAATATAATTTTTAGTAATAATAATATGTTTAATTATTTTATAATAGTAGGCCTTACCTTTGGATTTAATTAAAATAAAGAATAGAATTAATTGTCTATTTATAAGGAAAAAAAACTTCTTCTATTACTTTTTATTAATAAAAATAGGTAGCGAGAAGTATTTATATATAGAGAATTCGCCTTTTTACTGTAAGGAATTTTCGTTTTTATATATAGGAGAAGTCTCGTAATAATTTTTCGACTTATACCCTAATTCTTATATTTAGTATACAATTATAACGGATTAATACCGGCCGAAACGTATTATAAATTAGCGTTATAATAATATTACCGGTATTGCCGTATATAATATAAACTTCGGGTAATATTTTTAAAATTTAAAATATTATATTTATAGGCAGAAGAGAGCCTTACTTTAAAATATTAACTTTTTTTATCGGGTATTTAGGGAGCCGATATTAAATATTCTAATTCTTATAATTTGAATTAAAATTCGTATACGAAGATAAATATTTAATTATTAAAACGACTACAAAAAAAAAATAGCGCTATTATTATAATAAAAATATACGTCTTATTCTCTTAATTATATTAGTACCGATTTTATATTACCCGGTATAAGGAAAAGGCCAAAATTAAAAAAGGTTGTAACTCTAAATAATAAAATTATTTTATTAAATAAAAAATTAATAATTTAATTCGAATAGAAGACTTTCCACTAATAAAGTAGGTATATATCCGCTATATTATATTACTACAACGATATTTAAAAAAATTGTTTATATTAAATATTTATAGGAAAGTTGCCCGGTTGGTATAGAAAGGGGCGGTTAACCTTTAGTATATTTAGTATATAACCTAGTCGAAAAAAAGATTATTAGGGTTATTCTAAAATTATTAATATTAATATTTAGAATTATTTATCATTAAAATTTAATTACTACTATACTAATTAAATTATTAATATCCCTCTATTAATTTTAATTACAATTTTATATTTAATTTTAATTATTACTTTCCCTAGCTTATTAATGTCTTCCTATACGCTGTACTCCGGCATTTACTTTAATTAAGAAGTAGCCTCGATATAAAATAGATTATATAAATAGGATTGTAGGGGTATTAGCGGAGCTTATAGAAGCCGTTAAAAGCCCTATCGCTATATAGAAAGTTAAGGCTAGGGGTAAGGGGAAAGCTAATGTAGAAGACGAATTTAACGAAGCCGTTTTAGAATTATTGTTTATAAAGGGGGGATCTCCGCCCTTTCCCAGTTAATATATAGCCCTCTAATTAAATAAAGGGTTTAAACTACTTTTTTACCCTCTTTCAAAATATAAAGCCCTTTTTACGAACGATAAAAGTAATTTAGACGTTAATTAATAAATAAATGCTAATATCTTCGCTAAGGTAAATAAAATATAAATTTAATACGAAGTATAATAATAATTACGCCTACCTATTACCTCCGCTTAAACGAATAATAATATTTTTACTATAGTAAATAAACTATAAATTTAATATAAAGAATAATAATAACTACGCCTACCCGCTACCTCCGCCTAAATATAAAATAATATCTTAATCGAAGTAAATAAATTATAAATTCGATACGAAGTATAATAATAATTATACCTACCCGCTACCTCCGCCTAAATATAAAACGACATCTTCGTTAGGGTAAATAAATTACAAATTCGATACGAAGTATAATAATAATTATACCTATTTACTACTTCCGCCTAAATATAAAACAATATCTTAATTAAAGTAAATAGATTTTAATATATAAATAATAATATTTTAATTAGGGTAAATAGACTTCGATATATAAATAACGATATCTTAACTAGGGCAAATAAATTGTAAATTTAATATAAAGTATAATAATAATTATAATATATTCCTATATATATATATATTAATATTAATTATAGTAGAGTAATAGAATTAGTTTAGGAATATAGTCGTTTAATAAAGAAGTTTACCTAAATTTAAAAGTTATCGGAATATATGGTTGAGAAGATAGAGAAGAATTATAGGCGGGAGGTAAAGAAGGTTAAAAAGAATAATAAGCGGGAGGTTAAATAATTTAAGAAGAAGGTTAAGAATTTGAAGAAGGAGGTATTAAAGGCTTTAATAGGACTATAGGCGTAATTATAATTAATAAGGCTATTTAAATTCGAAAAGAGGAATTTAATTTTATATACTTAATTCTACATTTTTAAAATATCTTTCCCTAATTCTATTTATATTTATCGAATAATTTCTTCTCTATGTCCTTTACCTTTTTTACTTCTCCGTCCTCTAACCCTAACGCCCGGCGGCCCCGTAATTCAAATATTGAAATTCCGTACGTACCCCGGGCTACTCCTAATAGACGTCCTTCAAATCTAATAATACTAAGTATCCCCTTTTCCCAAAAAGGAAAAACAAATCCGTAATAGGGTTAATTCTTAAATATCTTTTTATAGAAGTTTTAATTATAATTTTATATTTAACCCCAACTACTATTTTCCCTAACCTACTAACGTCCTCTTATACGCTATATTCTAATATTTAAAAGTAATTTCGGCTTTAATACAAAATAGATTATCGTTCCTCTTATTAATAATATCCCTCTATAGCCCGTATTTAGGTACCCCTTCTAATTAGGGAGTAATCTCAATATAAAATAAATTATAATACTACAATTAATAGGGCTCTTTCAGCACTTATTCTAACTGGAAAGTAATTTCAATGTAAAATAATTTATATATATATAATCGGTAGGGCTTTTTACTTTCTTTCGAAATTTGGGGAGAATTATTAAAACTTCTTTCCGAACGACGAAAGTAATTTAAATTAAACGTTAGGATTGATATAAAACGAAATCTTAATTAGAGTAGAACTATTACAAATTTAAAACAAAATATTTATTTCCGTTTAAATATAAAACGATATTTTAATTAGGGTAAAACTATTATAAATTTAAAACGAAATACTTACTTCTACTTAAATATAAAACAATACTTTATTTATAATAGAGCTATTACAAACTTAAAACGAAATATAATAATAATTACGCCTATCCACTACCTCCGCTTAAATAAATAATAATATTTTAATTAGAGTAAATAAACTACCTCTATAAATAAGAATTTAATACGAAATATAATAATAATTACAATATATTCCTATATATATACGTACTAATATTAATAATAATATAGTAAAAGAGTTAATTTAGGAATATAGTCGTCTAATAAAGAAGTCTACCCAAATTCAAAGGCTATTGGAATATACAATCGAAAAGATAGAGAAGAATTATAAACGGGAAGTAAAGAAGGTTAAAAAGAATAATAAATAGGAAATTAAGCAGTTTAAAAAGAAGGTCAAATATTTAAAGAAGGAGGTATTAAAGGAATTAGTAGGACTATAAACGTAATTATAATTATTAAAGTTCTTCAAATTCGGAAAGAAGAATATTGTAACCTTTACTTCGTTAATATAACCGCCTATTTTATATATTCCTAAATTATTATAAAACGTAACCAATTACTATCTTATTATTTCAAACTTTATAATATCCTACTTCTACTTACCTACTCGAATTAATTCCACTCCCGTACTTACTTCTACTCGTATTAAAACTAAACCCGGCGACTATTTCCCTTACGTAATAAACGGCCTAAATAATTCAACGAATACTATTTAATAAATAGTATTAGATTTCGCCGCGGAAAGATTTTTGACCATTATTTATATTATTATATTAAATTTCCGTAATAGTTATAATATATATTCGTATACCGTTCGTAAATACTAAATTTTCTTAATTAAGAATATTAAACGGTATTAATTACCTATTAAACTCTTATTAACGCCTATACTACCGACGACGCTAATTATTATCTATTATTTATAAGATTACGCTTATAAATCTTCAATAGATTTATACTAATAAATATATATAATTCTCGGCCTTAAAAGGAGCAAGCTATTATTAAAATTAAACCCGAGAATATATTAACAATACTACTACTATAGCACTACCATTTCTCCTACAACTTCGCTATATTCTTAATACGTAATTTATACTATTACTAAAATCTCTATTATAACCGCATCCTATTAGATTTAATCCCCTATATTTAAATCGAACCCAAATCTAACCCTTACTACTATATAAAAACGCACTATAATTACTAATAAACAACCTATCGTTAGAATAATAATTTTTATATTATATCTATTCTTATTATTTATCGTATTTAGTAAAAGCTAAATCTAGCCCTTACTACTATATAAAGACGCGCTATAATTACTAATAGGCAACCTATCGTTAAAATAATAATTTCTATATTACGTCTATTCTTATTATTTATTATATTTAGTAGAAGCCAAATCTAACCTTTACTATTATACAAAGATGCGCTATAATTGCCAATAGGTATAAATATAATATTTTAATATAAAGCCCTCCGAATTTATAATTAAAGCGCTACCTTCGATAAATATAATATTTTAATATAAAGCCCTCCGAATTTATAACTAAAGCGTTACCTTCGATAAATACAATATTTTAATATAAAGCCCTCCGAATTTATAATTAAAGTACTACCCTCGATAAATATAATATTCTAATATAAAGTCCTCCGAATTTATAATTAAGGTACTACCTTCGATAAATATAATATTTTAATATAAAGCCCTCCGAATTTATAATTAAAGCGCTACTTTCGATAAATATAATATTCTAATATAAAGCCTTCCGAATTTATAATTAAAGCGCTACCTTCGATAAATATAATATTTTAATATAAAGCCCTCCGAATTTATAATTAAAGCGCTTAACCTACGCCTAATATATAAAACTATTCTAAAAGGAGACTTCAAATAGGTCAAATAAATCCTTTATTAAAATAAGAATATAGTTAATATTTAGACGATTAAAGACCTTAAATACTTATATACCCGTAGTATAGTATATTAAAGCTTATTAAAACCCTATATTTAATTTAAATAATAACGTTAAATATTTTATTACTTCCGATAGAAGGATATTAAATAATTGGGATAATAACGTTAAATATTTTATTACTTCCAATAGAAGGATATTAAATAATTAAAACGAATATTAAATATAATAAATATAAGATATTAATCTAATATTTGGCGATTTATTCGTACTATTTTTAAATTGATAACTTTCGTCTACTTTAATTATAAATATCTTAAAGTAGAATAAAATTGCCTTATTCTTCGTAATTATTATACTATATAGTAAATATAATACCCTACTCCTACGTACCGGCGGTCCGAATTCGCTTCTACGGCTATTACTCCTCCTTTCAATCTAGCGAAAGTCTACGCTTCGGGTAGCGGCGAATAAAATTAAATAAATAAAATAGAATAATATAAATAATTAAATAAGGAGACAAGAGAAAAAAAAGTAATAGTAATTCGTCTTCCTTATTTTAGCCTTTATTCTTTTAATCCATTATTATTATTATTTTACAATACTTTATCCTTAATTAACTAGGGGTAATTATTCGACGGAAATACCCTATAATTTAATATCCTAATTATATTAATAATTACCCTTCGCTTACCCTATATTTACCCTTCGCGTAAAATATCCTATCTACCCCCTATAATATATTACTATTTTATTATTTTAATTTCGACTTTTACCCCTAAATTCCAAATTTATATAAAACGAACGGGATTATAAAGCTATAGTTATTTTCTCTTTAGAATAATTCCTTCGCTGTCCGTATTAAAGAATTAGAGTAATATAAAAAGTATATAACTAATATATAGGAAATATAGGTTAAATAGAATAATTAGGAAGCGAAGGGTAAGGTATTAGAGAAGAGGATAAAGGATTTGGAAGATAATATTTAAATACGTAGGTTATAAATAGCGATAACCGGCTCTATATAACCGATAAGGTTTAAATACATCGGGTATACGCTCCCGAATCCTCGGTTTAAGGAATAGTAGTATAATACTTTATACTATATATAGTTTCGCTAAAAATTAACTTCTACGCTACGACTATTTATAATATAAATATATATAATTTTATTATTAATAAGAATATTTAATATCGAATTAATATCCTCTATTTTTTACTACCCTATTATAACGATTATTTAAATTACTCTTTCCTTTTCGGCTTCTTTATTACCGTTAGTAGAAGTAAAAATAATAGTAGTTTTCTTCTAAACGTTAATTATTATAATAATAGGGTGTAATTTATTTATTTAGAATATATTAATTAAATTCTATTTAAATACGGCTTAAAGTTTTTCGTTATAAATAATTTGCCTTTTATCGTTAAAATCCTATAATTTATTAGCCTTAATATATTTTTATAGTTTATCCTCGCTGCCGTATTTAATACGCTTATTAAGGCTTTAATAATTTTAAGCTTTAGTAACGGTAGAAACCTTACCCTTAATTTGGTTTTCGGCAAGTCTTTTCGTATTTATATTTTTATTAATATTCTAAAGGGGAATAGAAGTTTTTAGAGTATTATTATTACCGGTAGGAAATTTTAGTAGAATTTAAATATTAACCTTGCGAATACGTATATTAGTTATAGTTTCTTCGGGAGTAAGAATTGTAAGTACTTTATCCTAATTGGGAATAATTAACGGTATATCCCTTACGAACTTCTTAAGG
This sequence comes from Neurospora sp. CHS-2018c, assembly GCA_009806235.1. Classification (NCBI taxonomy): domain Eukaryota; kingdom Fungi; phylum Ascomycota; class Sordariomycetes; order Sordariales; family Sordariaceae; genus Neurospora; species Neurospora sp. CHS-2018c. The sequence goes on from RAPC01000027.1 coordinate 825,722, forward strand.
CCTATACGAAACCTAATTATAAACTTTTTTTATTATAGCCTCCTTTAGCTTCGGAGGAGGTTAATAATAATTAGTACTAATCCGGAAGAGAAGCTTCCCCTATTTCTACTATTAATATATAGTTTAAATATTCGACGAAGCCGGAATAATAGGCTAAAACCCTTAATAATAGCCTAGTAGGCCTTAACGGCTATTAATAGAAGAAAACGCTACCCCCTCTATCAACCCTATTTATAACTATTCCTAATGCTAAAAGTATTTTAGGATAGGGATAAACCCTTCTTATATATAATTATTTATAGAACTATTAAAAATTACTATTAGTTAAGGCTATAATAGTTTACTCTTTAAGAATTACTATAGAATTATTCGAAGACGACGACTATAATTGAATAAAAAGGGTATAATTTAATATATTCCCGAATTAAATAAAGTAGAAGATTTTATTATATTTAAATAAATAGGTAAAATAGGATAGAAGTCTTCCTTTTACTCACCCTTAATATTTAATATAATTATTCAAATTCTTTAGTAATTAAATGCTTTTAAAATAATGTAGAAGATAGTTATTAATTTTAACGAAGAGATGTCCATCTTTAAATTAGACTAAGAATTAGACTAAGGCGACGACGAAAGATCCGATTTAATTACTATATATAAATCCTCCGTAGAATTACTATAAAGACCCTCCCCTTCGACCCCTTTTTCAATTTTAGTATTACCCTTATATTTACTTCTATTTAACCTCTCTTTAATATTTAAAATTATATATATATTCGGTAATTATATTTACTTATTTATTTCTATTTTTAAATCCGCTCTTTATTAACCTAAATTATAAACCGAATTATATAAAGTTCTTAGAACGTTATATTTACCTTTTTCCCAACTTTCTTACGCCTAACGTATACCGACCCCGCCGGGTAGTAATAGGCGGCTAATTAGAGAGAAAGTATTTAAATATATTTTAGCTAAAATATTTAGTAATTTATTACAATATTGAATTTTTCGAATTATTTTATATTTAAGAAAAATAAATTAGTAATAATAATAAAGTAAAAAAAGATTATTAATATTTACGACCTTCGGCCTTAGAAGGAATAGGCTATTATTGACGTTAAATTAGAGAATATTAATTCCGCCGGGTAGCGATTATTAATACTTATAACCTTCGGCCTTAGAAGGAACAAATTATTATCGACGTCAAATTAGAGAATATTCTAACGATAAGGAAACTACTAAATAATTAATATAGTATTCCTTTAATATCGAAATAATTTTGTAAAGATAATTAGAAAAAAATAATAAGTAAAGAATATAGGGATTTTAATCTCCCGCTATATTTATATCGAATATTATTAAACTAATTAAAATAAGCTTTACGAATAGGCGTTTATTAGGGTTAAAGAGGATAAAGTAGATAAGGAATTTTAAATTTCCGATAATATTTTAATAAATAATTAGCGAAGTAGTAAAGTTAAAGGAGGGTTATATATACTTAAATAAGGCCGTTACCTATAATATATTTACAATTTAAACGACCTTATTTATTTAAATATAATAATACCTAATCTAATATATATATTATTTAAATAATAATTATTAAACTATAAATATATAAATAGGTAAATCGGTTTAGTCTAAATAATATCCTCGCGTACTTATTAAAAATAGAAAAATTTAAATATTTGAATATTCTTATATATTATTTTAGAAAAGGCTTAGAGGGAAAAATACTACTTCTCCCCTTTTCTATAATCTACCTAAAATTTATTATAAATTACCTATTATTTACATTTCGAATTTTACTTAAATTCTAATTCTATATAAAAATAACCTTCCGACAACTCTAATCTCCCTAATATTTTTAGGGTTTTCAGTATTTATATCCGCTATAGTAATTTTAAGAAGATTAATTATTACAATTTCTAAAATTTGGTTAAGCCTTCTAATATTATTACTACTAATTTTAAATATACGTATAAAATTAAGTAGAATTATTAGAATTATAAAACTATAATTATTTTCTCTTCGAATTATTATTGTCCTCTAAAATAATTGAAATTTAGGAATTAAATTCCTTCTTAGGAGGAGAGTAGAACCTATTTATTATAGACGACGAAGATAACGTTATTTAAATTTATAACGAAGAAGAATTCGAAGAATAGGTCGCTAAAGTTATAAATATTATAGAAGACGATATTGAACCCTTTAAGCTTAATAGAGGTCCTCGATTAAGACTTAGAGAGGAAATTCTACCTTTTTTCTTTTTACGCGATTAGGGCTTTATCTTACAACTTAATATTTTAATTATACTAAATAAGGGTTAAAATATCCGCTAAATTGTAGAAATAAATATAAAGTTTCCGAAATTATTAGAAAGTATTAAAATTATAATAATTTAGTATAAAATTTATTAAAATCCTATATTTAATTAAAACGATAACTTTAAATATTTTATTACTTCCGATAGAAGGATATTAAATAATTGGGATAATAACGTTAAGTATTTTATTACTTCCGATAAAAGGATATTAAATAGTTGAAACGAATATTAAATATAATAAATATAGGATATTAACCCGATATTTAACGATTTACTCGCGCTATTTTTGGATTAACGACTTTAAAATTAGTAAATGAAGGCATTACGGTTTTGAATATATATATTAAAATTACTATTCGTCGCCGCCTTTTTAATCTATAATCTTATCGATTAGAATATAAGCTTTATTCTATCCAATATACTATAGTACTTTATATTTAGCACCCTATTACCTAACGGCTAGTATTCTAATAATTTGTCCGGCTATACTATAATACGGCCGAGGGCTACGAAAGCGATAGTAATTATTTTCTTTGTAAATAAAGTAATAATTAGAATATTTAATATATATACGGGTTTATTTTTTAAATTAGGTTTTCCGAATAGGGTAGTAAATTATTACGGAGTATTATAGTACTATTTAACCTTCTATTTTATTTATATATTTCTATTTACTTAGAATATTAGTATATAGATTATAAATAATAATAGTTAGAGGGAATAAACTATTATCGAAGTTAAACCTAAGAATATATTAGTAATACTATATTAGTTTAAGAATATCTATTATTAGTACTTTAGTAGTAAAGTAATTAGTAATTTACTAGGGCTATATTAATAATTAAATCGGTATATCGAATCGGGGAAATTATTGGAATCCTCTCTAACCCTCTAGTAAATTAATTACCGGGAATCGAATTCTAAAACGTAGGAATTACTAACGTTAAAGGTAAAGGTAGGAGGTAAATAGGTTTTATACTTCCTATAATTATATCTTTGTATAATAGTAGGAAAGTAGTTAGATTTATTACTTTAATTATACCTTCCTCTATAACCGCTAAAATAATTTTTCGAGTAATATATACGCTTATATTATATACGTTTTATAGAGGAATATATTTATTCTATTTATAAATAATTAGGAGCCTATATAATTAGAACTAAATTAATAAAAGGAGTAAAAGCGAGAAGGAAATTTACTACGGGTTATTTTCTAGGATTATAGTCCTACCTTAGTTATTGCCCTAATATATTTAAAATTTACATTTATTATAAGTGCCCTATAATTCCCTTTTCCTTTAGGGTATTTTTAATATATTAAATTGTATTAAATATAATTGCCCTTTATTTACTCCGTATATACCCGTTAATTATACTATAATAAATAAATAATTCCTTTAGTATTCAACGCGTATTATTTATCGTTATTTTAATAAGGACTTTATAATACCTTATATTCTATATTAATTATATTAAAACTAGTCTTAAATAACTATTTAAAATAGTTATTAGGAAAGATATATTTTTAAAACTTTATTTATATATATATAGGCTATCCTACCTACTCCGCCCTCGGTTTTTTTCTTCTTTTTTTCTTTTTTCCGTAACTTTTACTATAATATAATATAATAATAGTAATAGAATAATATACGTTAATAAAAAGCCGAATACAATTGCTTTAGTTATAGTGTTAAATTGAATAGCTTATGTAATTTAAGGGCCGAAAGTTTACCGATAAGGTTCGAAACCGGTTTAGAAATTCGGAGGATAAGTCGCGAATTAGTTACGTAGTTCCGCCTTTTATAGAAGTATCCTTTTATTCCTAATAACGGTAGCGGGAATTCGGGTTTTAAATAATAAATATTTTAATAATTAAAGTAGATAGAAAAGAAATTAAAATTTAGATAATTATTTTATCCACTTCGCTTCCTATCTCCCCTTTTTTATAAAAGTAGAAATAAGGAATTAGAGACGTCCTCCTTCTACTTTATTATATATAGCCTCCTTATTTCCTCTTCTTTATATATATTATATTTTACTATATTTATTAGTTTTTCCTATAATAAATCAAATACTCTAATTATCTCTTCTATATTTAATATATTTTTATATTTCTTTTAAATATTTTACGCTATAATATAAAAGGCTATCTTATTAAGTAGAATCGGAATAAATATATTAAATAGTATAATATAATTAATATCTTCGTTTATTTAATTAATTTATATTAAGGCGTACCCTATCCTCTATAGTACTTCGCGTATTACTATAGGCGTAATTGTCCTTTTTAATTCTAAAGTAAGCTATTTAGTAATACCCTCCCTCAAATCCCGAATTTATTAATCTTCTAATTCCTTATAGAATTATATAATTTATAAGTCGACCTTTTTTACGATTCGCGCCTCTAATTCGACTATAATTATTTCTTAAAAATTATACTCTATTTCTTCCTTAGCGTCGTCGAATTATTCTTCGACTTATTTTTCAATTCGTTTATTAATTTACTTATTAATAGTATTACGTATAATTATATTTATTTCTTCTATATTATAATAATAAGTAGGGTCTTAGGCTTCGAATATTGTAATATAATTTTCGAATAAGCGTAATACGAAAGTAATGCAATTTTCGAATAAGTATAATACGGAAGCGATAAATTCGGTTATACGTAGACGTTTATAATTTAGAATAGAAAATTAATTAGAAGGGAAAAAATATTAATAATTATAAATAAGGGAATATACTCAATAGGGTTAATAATTATATTAGGCTTATTAAATTACTATTTATAATATAGGGTAATTAAGGTTCTTATTTTAGTATTTAATATACGTTTCTTAATATAGTAGAACCTATATAATTATCTTTATTAGCTATATAAAAATTAGCCCGTCGCTTTTAATTCGAGGGATCGATATTTTAAATAGTATATTAAGGCGAATTTAATTATAAATAGGGTAAAGGGATGCTATTTCCTTCCCCGGCTAATTCTTACAATTCTTCTAATTCTTAATTAGAATTATCGTTAGAAATAAATAGAATTTTGCTTAAATTAATAACTTAATTAAAACTATATTTATATTTTATACTACTTAATACCTATTTTTCGTCCGTTAATAAGGGATATAAATAAGTAGGCGAAAAGATATATAGTAGTAAAGTTAATTTTTAATAGATATCCGAAGAGAATTAAAATAAGTAAATAATATATTATACTACCGATTCTAAAGACGTTACAATTTCAAATATAAATTTATATTATAGTTTCGGTTTAAAAGGCCGACCTTTAAGCCTCTTAATAGCCAATAGATATATTATAATAATATATAGTAAAATAAAATTATTTTCGGGAATATTATTTATTATAAGGACGGGTAATAAAGGGATAAACGGACGGATATAAACGAATTTAATAAATTAAATCCTTTTTAAATAAATAATTAATAAAAGATCTACGTTAGGTTTATTATTATAAAAATAATATTACCCATATAAGGCGTATATTGTTCGTCGTTCTATAATATTTATAAAGAAGTCGATATATAAATTTAATAAAAGTTATTCTTAATAATTAATATCCTTCTATACGATTACTATACTATAACCGGAAAGAGCGATTTTATAAGGTCTTTAATAACTTTCGATCGGCTTAGTATTAAGATTCCTTCGATCGTCTTTATATAATTTATTTAAATTATAAATTCGTTAATATATTCTAATATATTAGAGGGCTTAGGAGAGAGGAGCGGATTTACGTCCTCGTATAATAATATAATTATTAATAATATTCCTATATAAATTAAGGGCTTTAATCCTTCCGATAGGCATATTTAACGGGTAGGAATTAATATTTTATATTAACCCTTAACCAGTATAATTATATATATTCTAATAATACTCCTATATAAATTAAAGGCCCTAATCCTTCCAATAGGCGTATTTAATAGGTAAGAATTAGTACTTTATATCGACCCTTAACCGGTATAATTATATACTTCGAATTATCGTCCGCGAGAAATATAATACTTAATAATTAAACCTATTAATTCTAATAATTATCCTACCGTCCTTATATAGTAATATTACTCTTAATATTACTCCTATATAAATTAAAAACCCTAGTCCTTCTATTAGGTATATTTAATAAATAGGAATTAATACTTTATATTAACCCCTAACCAATATAATTATACGCTTCGAATTTATTGTATCGTTAAAGAAGAAGGGGGTAATTACTTATTAAATAATAATGGGGAAAGGAAGAAGTAATAAATAGAAGGAGAGGAGAGAAGGGGATAAAGAGAAAGAAAACGGGAGGGAAGGGAGTAGAGGAGAAGTATAATATATAGAAAGCGAAGGGGATAGAAAAGAAAAATAATATATATATATTGTTATTATTAAAAGCCGGTATTATTATTATTATTATAAAAAAGAAATCGTTCGTTAACTTCTAAATTCTTTAGTAAAAGGGATTAAAGAGGAGAGATAGGAAATAGGGGATATTTAAATTAAAATAAATTAGTCGACGTACGAATAATTTATAATAAGGACGGAGGAAGAAATAAGAGGGTTAATATATTATCCTCGCTATTATAATAATTATTATTATTATAGTATTCGGGCAATTAAATTAATAGTAGGGAGTAAATCGGTTTTAATACTCTATTATTATAGCCGTCGTCGTAGAAATTAGAGGGTCTATACCTAAGTAAGGGCTCTACGTATTTTAGAGCAGATATATAGAAATATCCGTCGATAATTTAAATAGGCTTTAAAAGTATATAAGGGTTAGAATCGGCTATTATAAAAGAATAATTAATAATATTAATAATATTAATACAATATAGTTTATAGGCGTATAATTAATTAATAATAGGAATAATATATACTAAATTAAATACGAAGTGCGAAATAAATACAAATTATATAATCTTCCTAAGGGGGCAAATCTAAAAATAGTACTTTATATAATTAAATACGGCGTCTATTAAATATAATTCTATAATATATTAATAATAATAATAATAATATTAATTCTTCTAACGATAATATACTAGCTGAACTAACCCCGAATTATAAAGGAAATTAAATTATATTTAATTATATAATATTCCGACCTATAAAAAAGGTATAAAATTCGCTCGAATATATTTATTCCTCTAAAAAATAAAAAATATCCGACCCTCCTCTTCTTCCGACCGAGCCCGAAATAAGAAATTAAATTATATTTACCGGTTTAATATTCTAATTTCGAAAGAAGGACCGAAATTCATTTAAATTAAAATTGCCCGACCTTCTTTTTCCTCTAACCGAACCCTAAGCCGAACTGTAACTATTAATAAAGTATTATAGAAGAAGACCTAAAAAATATCCGCTACCGGAAATTACATAAAATTAATTAACTTTCGGAATATAGTAAGCTTTAAATAAAGTAAAGGGTCTAATTAAAAAGATATTAGATTTAACGGAAGTATAAATTTAGGAACGAAATAAAGTATTAAATAGTATAAAAGTCGAATACTATATAGTATATAAAATATTAAAACTTGCCGAATACTTAGAATTTTAATTTTTAAAAGGTATCGACGATAAAAATAATAATAAAAAATAATAAGAAAAGGAAGTCGGATAAGAATAAGAAGTCGAATAATAGGAAGAAGCCGAATAAAAAGAGGAGGCTAAATAAAAAGAAGAGGCCGGATAAGAAGAAGAGGCTAGATAAAAGGAGGAGGCTAAATAAGAAGAAGAGGTTGGATAAGAGGAAGAGGCCGGATAAAAATAAGATAAATAATAATAGGGAAAAGAAAGCCTATTTTTATAAAATAATAAAGATATTTTCGACGTATTCCTTAAGTATTTACTCCGCCTGTTTAAAAAGGCTATATTTATAATTAAAATACGGATTTAAAAGGAAATAATAAAAAAGGGGCTGCCTATTACCGAATTACTTACTATAAAGCCTATTCCTAACTCTACTATATCGCCTAAGCCGGTATCGCCTAAACCGGTATTATTTAAACCGGTATTATTTAAACCGGTATTACTTATTATTAAAATATTAAAATAATTAGAAGAAGAGCTAAACAATAATTCGGATAACGAATTTCCACCGATCTTTAATTTAAAAAAGCGGGCGAAAAAATAAATACCCCTTTTAGCTTAATTAAAATTAGGTTTAAAATAAGAAATCGACCCTACTAGAATAATACTATTAAAATAGCGTATAATAATAAGGTAAGCGATAATAAACTATTCAAGGGCCGTACTATTAATAAAATCGGTACTTATATATTACTAATAGTAATTTAGATTTTTTATATTAGTAATATCGTCGAAGTAATTAAGGGTTTTAAATATAAAGTTAACGTATATTATTATTATTATAATTAAATATCTATTATTTACTAGTACGTAGGCCGAACCCGACTACTTAAATATAGTATTATAATACTTAAGGGCGGTTTCGGTAGCCAATCGCAAAGTTAAAGAACTATAGAGTCAGTCGCCTTAGCCTTTCGGCGATAGTAAAATACTAATCAAAGTAATTAATATATATAAATATAAATAGAATATTATTAAAAAGGAAATAAAGGAGGGCAATATCCCTTTTATATACCTTTATAATTAATAGGCTTTACGAAATAAAATTCGCTTACTAAAGTAGGACTTTCTAAAGTAAATAATTTATTACTTTATTATAAAACTTTATTTAATTATTACTAATACATTTAGTAAAGGGTTAATACTCTATTGCCTACGTTATTTAATTTTATTATATTAGGTAAGAAGGAGAAAAATACGGTAATTATATACAGTAAGAATCCCAACCGCAAAGAAGCCGATATATTAAATAGAATCCCTATTAATATTGAATATAGGTATTAATAATTAAATTTTAGGAGGGAATTAGGCTAAGCCCGGAACCCGACTATTTAAATTATACTTATAAATAGAATTTATAATAATTAGTAATACTAACCGTTATATCCCTCTCCTTATATAACTAATTTCTATTTTAAAAATATCTAATATTTAAAAATATATATAAAAATAGAAAGTATAGCCTATTAAATTTAACTCCTCCTAAAACTTTAATCCCGGGTTGAAAATCTATTGAAAAATACCTATTTTATTTTTTAAATTACTAAATTAAATACTAATAATAATATTAACTTTAAAATCTTCTAAAATCCTTATCCCTAAAAGTTAATATACCTATTTATCTTTTCTATTATTAAAATACTTAATAATTTTAATTATCGAAATTTAAAAAGACCTTTAAGTAATTAGGGGGGACTATAATCGCCGTTGCTTAACTATAAAAAATAATATCGAACGAAATAAACCAATATTAAAAGAGAATAAGTATTAATATTATAGAGAGTAAATATAATTAGCTAACCTCCTTTATATAAATTAACTTTATACTTACGAATAATAAAATAAAATGAGAATTTCTATAATTATATAGTTCTATTATATTTAAAATATTATTTAATATTAAATTTATATAGTAGGTACTATAATCTATTTTATTAGAGACTTCTAGTATTTTAATACTAAAATACTATATTGGCGAATAAAGGGTTATTTTAAAGGTAAGGGAATAATAAGGGTAAAAGAGAAAAAGTGGAAATATTTATTCTTCTACGTATAAATAAGGGTATCCTATATACCCCACCCCTAGACGACGATTAATATAAGATAATTATATATTAAATATTCTATAAGTCCACTAGATTTTAGAGGGTATTTATTATATTAATTTCAATAACCCTATATTCCCCTTAACAATTGCGATTAATATACTAAACTATTCCACTTAACCAATTATACCCCTATATATTAAGAACTTCTTCAATTCCTAAAATATTTAATACGTACGGGCCTTAATGGGCCTTATAGACCTTTTCTTCTTTATTAATAATTTTAAGCTCTATTCTACCCTTAGTTTATTACTATATATACCTAATAGACCCGTAATATATTATTAACCGTCTTCTTCAATACCTTTAAACCCCTTTTTATTCGTTTATTCGAAGAGTTTTTTTAACCGTCCCCGTTTATATAATTTTTTTCTTTCTCTATAAATATAATTTCGATTCCTTAGATTTAAAATACTAGCGAATAGTAATAATAATTCGCTATAACTATTTAAATATTTATTAGTAAAATAGTTGAATTTAAAACTATAGGCTTTCGCTAATTAAAGTTAATCCTTCCCTATCTTATTAAATTTTCTAAGAAGAAAGAAAATTTCAATACCTAATTATATATCGTTAAAACGAAATTTTATATTAATAGTCTCGCTATAAGTAATCCGGAAGCCTAATTTTATTACTTCTACTCTAGCCTTTCGCCCCCTATTTAAAAGACCTTCCTTTATTTTGCCCAATAATTAATAAACCGAACGCTTACTATATTATTATAAAAATTCCGCCTTTCCTATAGCAATACGAATTTGGATAAACGTACGGCCTTAGGCCTTTTCAAAATTCTATAGGCCCGAAACGAATTAATCTAAACTTTCCTTATTTAATTTAATAAAACCCCCGATCGAATATAGAGTAATTAACTTAATAATTTAAAATAGACCTTCCTTATAGGTAATTTTAATAAAAAATAGCGTTTAAAATTAAAATAAAAAACGGACGTATTAGAAGGTTACAAAGCCCTATAGGAATATATTCGGCGTTTAAATAGTAATAACCTTCTAAAGGAGAATATAAATATTAGGAATATTATATAAATCGGCGCTATAAGAATATTAAGGTCGGAGAAACGTAGTAGTAGTAGAAACCCGTCCTTAAAAATTAGGATTGCAATTATTACTTTAGAATAATAATAATAATAGAAGAAAGGAAACTACTATATAGGCTATAACTCCTAATAATACTAAATAAAGGAATATCTTACTAATAAAAAGGGTAAAGTTGTAATATAACTATAGAATATTATTTTCAAACCGGTTAAAAACGTTAATATAAATATTAAAGAGAACGAAATATATATAATTAGGGATATTACTACAAATTATAAGGAGAACGAAAACGAAATTTATAATAATTACAAATAGTCTAATAATTTAAAGGAATTGAAAATTGGCCCGGAAATACTATATATTAATAATTATAAATACGCCTCTATAATAATCTTTATTTACGGCGATATTAGGCCGTAATAGACTATAATTATATAGGTTAATAATTACTATAAGGAGAGATAATACTAATTATATTTAGACTATTAATAACTATATTAAAATTTTTATATTAAGGCCTCACTACCCTTTATATTTATAAGGAAGTAGAAAACTATAGAATACTATTACCTAAATAGGGTAGTTTTTAAATATTTATAGCGTTCTTTAAATAATATAGGGTAATAATTTATATAAATAGATAGGTTAGATTATATATAGTAGTTTAGAAAACGCGTAGAACCGATAGGTCTTATAAATAATTATTTAAATACTAAAGTAAAATGGAATTATTATAGTAATAATATAGTAATAACGTTTTTAAATATATTATAATAAAGAAATAAATTCTATAAATTTTATATATTTCGTAGTTTAATTACGGGTATTAGCCTTACTTTTATACTCCCCCCTAATTAAATTGCTAATTATTATTTTGTATACGGTTAAATATATTCTAAATATTAAATAATAAACTTTATTAAACTCCTACCTATATATATATTTCTCCCTTTTTTGTATTTAAATTTTATTTCCCTCTCCTCCTTCCCCCTTTAATTTATCCAAGCCCTTTTATATAATTATAAATATCCCCCTCCTACCGTTCTATTATCTATAATCTAACTTTACCTTTATATTCCCCCCCCCTAATCGAATTACTAATTATTATTTTATATACGGCTAAATATACCCTAAATATTAGAAAAGTTTTATTAAACGCTTCCTATATATATTTTTTTTGTATTTAAATTTTATTTCCCTCTCCTCTTTCCCCCTTCGATTCTTCCGAACCCTCTAATTATAAATATACCCTTCTTATTATTCTATTATTTATAATTTACCTTTCCGCTCCTTATTTTTATTCTTATTCTTTAATTTACCGCCCTACTTATTCTTATTATAGTATTACTAATAATTAACCTTTATTAAAATTAAAATATCTATTCCTCGCTTAAGCCCGACGGTTAATCCTAAATTCCTAAACCCTTTTCTTAGCGTATTAATAATATTCCCCTCTCCTTCCCCCTTTAACGAAAAAAGAGATTATTTATTAATTATATTTATATAGAACTAACCCGGATTAATTTAATAGCCCCTTTATTAACGTCTACGTCGGCGCTAAGCGTAATTAATATTAAGTCTTCTATATCTATAAATAATTCCTTATTTCCAATTCTACGTATTTCTAATATTACTTCAATTTAGAACTTAAGCCCGTTAAAGGTTCCTCTTCCCCTAATAACGATTACTATTATTAAAACCCCGCCGCCTCCGCTATAATAAATAGAAGAGAGTTTATTAAAGTTTACCTCCCTACTACCGAAATTAAATTCTTCCGCCTCGTCGTATATTAACTATATAATATAAATTTCCGAAATTCGAGTAGGCAAAAAGATTTTATATTTATACTTCTTTAATTTAATTGAATTACAATATGTAATTACTTCGAATTATATATCCTCGGCTAAATTATATAAATCCTAAATTTATAGAACGTTTATATCGAAGTATTTTATAATTATTATACTGCCAAAACCGAAGAAGTCTATATCCCTAATTTATATAATATATAATATATCTTTAAAAATATTACCTACGCGCCTAATTCGTAAATAAGAAGATTATTAATAGCCTTTTATCTATTCTATTTATTCGGAGCAAAAAGGAGGGGCCCTTTACCGCCGGATTAAAATAAGGTAATAGAGCCTAAATATATAGTAGCGTATAAAATATTTAAAATATTAGCGGATTAAAAATAGGTAATAGAAGTAAATATATTGAAAATAATAATTAAGGATAAAATAATATTTTACGAGAAACCGAAGCCGGAGGAACTACTATTATAATATAGGGTGTAAACGGCGGAAGTAGTAATAAGGGTTATATTAAATAATAAATAAAGAAAATCAATAGGAAGGAATATTAGTAGTAGGGATTATATAATTATTTTTTAACGGTATATATTATTTTTCTAAAATATTTATAATCTTTGGTTTTAATTACTAATAGTTTCAATTATAGTAATAAATTTACAATATAACCTTTATAGGTCGATAAACTACAAATTAATAATTTTATATACTTTAAATTAATAAATAAATAGTATTTCTACAAAAGGAAATTTATTTAAATTTATTAAGTGATTATAATATTCCTTCGATATTAGCCTAAATATATTTATAAATAACGAAACTACCCTTTCCCCTATATAAACGGGTACGTAAATTTAAACTTCTACCTATTATCTTTTTATATTATATTTAATAAAATAACCTTAACTAATAGTAAAATAAACGCTATTCCCTCTTATATTCTAATTTAATACGCTTTTACTATTTATATATTTATATAATTTATTCCTTATATCTAGCTTTTACTTTAATTACCCTCGCCTCTTCTTCTACTATTATTTTTATATTAAATTTATATATAAATAGGTCGAATTCTACGTATCGAGCCCTCGCTTTTTCGACGTCGTCTACTTAGCCTATTTAGTAATATCTTTTAATTTCTTCGTTTCGGGTTTAATATTTTTATTTTTCAACTTCGTTAGTTTCCTATTAGGCTTTATCTTAGGCCGAATACTTTTATTATTCGGCTTCGTCGGCTTCCCGCCGAATTTATTCGATTCCTTTAATTTAAGTTTACTTTAAGGCCTTATTAAAGGCTTTACATTTTTATCGTTCAATTTATAATATATAATTATATTATAATTTTTCGTCGTCTTAAGCCTACTATTCAATTTGCTATTTGGCTTCTTTAACTACCTAATAAACTTATTTAACTTTTAGGACTTATTATTCGGATTAATAGGCCGTTTTACGCATTCTTTCGAGTATTTTATATTGGGTTTAATCGTTTAGAAGTAAGTCGTTTAGCGTTTATTATTATTATATTTAATTTTAAAATTATTATAATCGGTTACAATATAAATTGGGTTATTCGTAGGAAGTAGTAAGTAGGCGAAATTATAAATTATAAGAAATAAGTATAGTATTTTTTAAGCGAAGTTATTTAAGAATTGCCGGTTTGTATTTAGGTAATAAAGTATAATCGTAAAGAAAATTTAAAAGAATTAGTATAAGGGATTTCGATTGAACTTATATACGAAATAAGTATATTCTAATAGAGGAATTACTAAACGGAGGGATATAATCGCTCGAATTATTTAATATCGATTCGTTAAAATTAAATATTAATTTGTAATTTACTATTATTAATAATATAAACGGCTTTAAAATAAGTATTACTAATATAAATAAGTAAGCTATAAATAAATTAACAATTAGGGTTATTAAAAGTATTAAATTCCCAACGGAATTTAAAAAGTCTTTAAATAATTATATTAAGACTTATTAATATATAGTAAGGATAATTTAAATACTACTTCCCTATTCCTTTTCGGGGATATTAAATTATTTAGGAGAAAGGGGGTAGGTTATAAACAAATTAGCGTTTAGGTTTATTAAAAATATTAGCGTCCTAACGGAATTTAAAGGGTTTTCGAATAGCGATCTTAGGATTTACGTAATAGGGGTAATTTAAATACTACTTCCCTATTCCTTTTCGGGGATATTAGATTATTCGAAGGAAAAGGGGTAGGCTATAAACGAATTAGTGTTTAAGTTTATTAGAAGTATTAGCGTCCTAACGGAATTTAAAGGGTTTTTAAGTAATAATTTTAAGACTTACGTAGTAAGAATAATTTAAGTACTACCTCCTTATTCCTTTTCGGAGTATATAATACAAAGTCGTTCGGCATTATACTTTTTAAATATAATTAACGACTCTTATTAAAATTTAGGGGATTAATTAATAAAAGTATTAAATTATTTGGGGGAAAGGGTCTTCGGGTTAATACCGTTTAATTTGAGTAAGTCGATAGTTATTATATAACGCCGAATTACTTCGGTAGGAGAAGGATTAAGGATCGAATAAATATAAATACCCCTATTAATTATAATTAGGGCTTAACCGACGAATCCTTTTAAATAAGTATTATCTTTTAAATTAATTTAATTAGCTTATTATAATTCGTTACTTTTAAATAATAATTGTTTTTCGGGCGGCAATCTTAAGGCTTTATCCTCTATATTGGTTTATAGCGTTATTTTATTACCTTTAAGTCTACTTTTAGGCCTAAGGGTAATTATAAATATATTAGCAAACGGATAGGAGATAATTTAATTAATAATCTTTATAGAAATATATAACGGGCGAAATAGTATTATTATATAATTATACTAAAGTATTATTTGTATAGGGGATGCCTTTTATATTCGATTTTGGTATAAATACTTTAAGTATCTTCTTATATAATTTTAATAGGTTAGGAGAATTATTTAATAAATATTTAAAATTTAATATTTAAAACGCCTACTTTAGCGGGTACGTATAGGTTAGGGGAATTATTTAATAAATATTTAAAGTCTAATATTTAAAGCGCTTACTTTAGCGGGTATATATAAATTAAGGGAATTAATACCGATTAGGTTATACCGTTCGGATTATAAGAAGAATTGAGGTAGGAATTCTATATAACGAAGTATAACTAAAGAAATAAATTGCAATATTCTATATAAGGAAAATAGAAGAATAAAATTAAAAATTAGTTATTACGGGGTAAGATCCTTATTCTATTATTAAGAACGGTTAATTAAATTAAAAAGTTATTTCTATAAATATATATAGCTATAGAAAAGCGTTAATATAAGCCTAGATTAACTTTATAGAGACCCCTACGTACTATTATAGCGCCTATTAATTTACGATTTCAAATCAATCTTTATTAATCGAATTACTATTACTAATCTTCTTTGTCCTCGTTAATAGAATTAAACGGAATTAACGGGGTAATAATAGCCAAAAGTATAATTACTATATTCTATAAAATAATAAGGCGTAAGGCAACATCAATACTTATATCGTCGAATACGCCCTTTAATCTTTTAATTATTCTATTAAACCTCTTCCCTATATTAATACTTATCCTATTAATTTTATTATCTAGATAAGTAATAATAATATTTATTCCGTCGAACTTCTCGTCTCTACGAATAATAGTAGTAGTTATTTTATTAATCTTCTTCTTTAGGCGGGCTAAATTAGCGTAAATATATTTAAGTCTACGGATAGTAGTAGCATTTAAAATTAGAATAGGAATACCTAATCCTTTAGGGGTATTAGGGGAATTAAAAATATTATTATATCTATTTATATTTTTATAAAAGGGTATAAAGGACGTAATATCTAAGTAAATACAATTAATAAAGGCGTACTAACCCTCGTTAATTAATTTATTAATATTCTATTCTATTATACAATAAGGATTAAAATTGCCCGAGAGGTTAAGATAATCTATATAATAAGTAGAATAAATTTACTATAATACTTTAGCTACATTTATAATAATAAACTAGAAGTTAAAATTAAGGTCGTCCTTCTTACTAAATACTTAAGAAATATAATTATATTATAATTATATTCCAAGGGGTATTATATTATAAAATAAATTAATAATATTAGCATTAGAAGTCCAATTATAAATAGTAATAGTAATACTAGTACTACTTATAATAGAACGAATATTAATAAGGGAAGTAATATAAAATATAATCGGAATATATTTACGTAATATAAAGTATAAAAATTCGCTAATAAACCGGTAGAAGGCTTCGTCTTCGAGCTTCTCGGCGCTCGCAATATTCTTAGCGAAGGTAAAGGTATAAAACGTATACGGAGGGAGGCGTATAGCGCTATAGTATAAATTAATAATAATAATAAATATAATTATAGAAATATTTATTATTAGGAGTAATCCGAAGGAACCCCTACGGCGAAATAATACGTATAAGTTATACGTAAGTAAGGATTAAAAGGAAGGCCTATAGTAATAAAACGTATATCGTTTATACGTATTTATAAGGGAGGGGTAATATAATTAATATTTAGAATTATAATAAATAGAAATTAATAGTAAATAAAAATTAAGTAACGGCTTAGGGGGTAGAGGGCGTAGGCGTAATAGAAAGTAAAGGCGATTTAATAGTAAATAAAAATTAATAGTTTAGAAGGTAGAAAGCGTAAGTGTAATAAAAGGTAATAGTAATTTAATAGTAAATAGAAAATTTCTAACTAAACAACAATTCAATAGTAATTAAAAGGGTTAGAATTAAACGGCGATTTAATAATAGATAGAGGTAGAAGGTTTATAATAGTAATTTAGTAGTAGATAGGAATTTATAACTTAGGGGTATAGGCGTAAAATTTGTAATAGCGACGAAAAAGGGAAGAGGAAAAGGAAGATATAGGCGGATAGGATAGTTCTTATAATATTATTTATAAGTTTAATCCAAAGTATAAATTTATAATTACTAAATTATTAAAGAAGGGATTATATAATTATTATTAACCGAGTAAACGAAGTATAGCGGTATTTATATTTAGAATAATAAGAACCTTAACGGCCTAGTAGTTCAATTCCCCCCTCTCCTCTTAATTTATACGCTTTCCTATATTCCCTCCCGTATATAAATTATCCCCTTTCTTATTTTTAAACTCTCCTACTTTTTCTCCTCTTCCCTCTTTTAATCTATTTAAGATTTCGAGTAAGTATATCCCTCTAACTAACCCGTTATTTATAATATAAATTTACCTTTCAATTCCTTATTCCCCTTCTATATTTTATTCTCTAATCTAATTTACTATCCTTCTTAATTTTATTATATTATTACTTCGCTTTTACTTTCGGGTTTATTATCCCTCTCCTTCTAATTGTATTATAAATAGTAATTAACCTAATGCCTTTATCGCGACTAAGAATAGTAAGTAGTAAATATTAAATATTAATTCTCTCCTCTTATTTCTTTTAACCTATTTAAGACTTCTAATTATAAATATACCCCTTTAACCGACCCGTTATTTACAATTTACTTTTCCGCTTTTTATTCTCGTTCTATATTTCGCTCTCCAATTTAATCTAATTTACCGTCCTTCTTATTTTTATTATATTATAAGTAGTAATTAATTTAATACTCCTATTATAATTAAGAATAGTAGTAAATATTAGATATTAGTTCTCTCTTCTTATTTCTTTTAACCTATTTAAGATTTCTAATTATAAATATACCCCTCTAACCGACCTATTATCTATAATTTACCTTTCCGCTCCTTATTTTTATTCTATCTCTCGCTCTTTAACCCAATTTATTATCTCTTTCGGTCTTATTATATTATTACCTCGCTTTTACTCTCGGATTTACTATCCTTCTCATTCTTATTATATTATTACTTCGCTTTTACTTTCGGGTTTACTATCCTTCTCCTTCTAATTATATTATAAATAGTAATTAACCTAATACCCCCGTCGTAATTAGGAATAGTAGTAAATACTAAATATTAACTCTTTCCTTTTACTTCCTTTAACTTATTTAAAATTTCTAATTATAAATATACCCCTTTAACCGACTTATTATCTACAATTTACTTTTCCACTCTTTATTCTCGCTCTATTTCTTACTTTCTAACCTAATTTATTATCCTTCTTATTCTTATTATATTACTAATAATAATTAACCTTTATTATAATTAAAATAAACCCTACCCCCTTTATATATTCGTCCGACGTCCTACTTAATATTCTATTTAATTACGCCCGAAGTAATATAATCGAATTATATACGGACTACTAATTTAATATCTACTATTTACTCCTCCCTCTACTTTTCTACTCTAAACATCGGTTTACCCCTAACCCTACGCCTATCGAAACGTTTTCGCCCCCTAATAATAATAATTATAATAAATAAATTAATAAATAATTCCTATAGGAGGTAAGAGAACGCCTTAATAAATTTAAAATTATCTTCCCTAATATTAAACCTTATATTATAAATTTACTATATAAATAATTATATTCTTTAACCAACCCTACGAAAATCGTTAAATTCCCCTTTCCCGAACTTAACGGAAATATTATATAAAACTATTTCGAATTCTATATCTTCGGTTATACTATTTAATACTTATATTTATAAAACGTTTATATCGACGTATTCTATAAATATTATAATATTAATACTCCGGAGATCCGCGTCCCGGATTTATACGATATATAATATATTTTTAATAATATTAAAACGGCGCCCGAATCCGAAATAAAATACCTATTTAAAATATATAGCGTATTTTATTTATTTCGCAACCGGATAGAGGATTAACCCCTCCCGTAAAATTAATAAGAAGTTATCCAATTATAATATAAAATAATATATAAAATATTAAAGATATTAGAGGAATAGGGTTAGGTATTAAGTAGAAACGTATTAAAAAGAAGGATTGGGTATAAATTTACGTTTAATAAAAAGCCGAATTTAGAGGAAATAATAGTAGAGGAGAATATATAAGTAAAATTTAAGAGTAGAGATTATTACTATTAATAAATATAAATAGAAGGGTATTAGGGATATTATTAATTTAGAATAATAACCGTTATTTATAACTTTTTTATATTATTTTATATAGAAATAATAATATTAATTTCTCTCTTATATTTTTATCCCTACTACTATAACGGTCTAAGCAATTTAATTTAATTAATTCATTAATTTATATATGTATATATACCAATTTTACAAACCTTTATTAATAGCCTAGGATTAGATAGTTTTATTATTATAAAAAATAAGAATATTTAGGAAAGATTATAACGCTAAAAGAGTAGAATAAAGTATTCGTTAAAGTAAATATACTATATATACTATTTCTATTATAACCTTTTAAATTCCAATTTTATAATACTAACCTACGGTTTCGTATAATTACTCTATAGATATAACATCGTTGTATTCAACTTAATAAAACTATTAAAATTAAATTACTCCGGAGTATTCTCGTAAAAAGAATTTTAATTAAAAGTATATAAATAGGAGGTTTATTCGGTATAATTTAGGTTATTACTAATTATTAGAATTATAATTCTAATTCGGAATAGAGATATAGAATAAGCCGGCGTAATATATCCGGGAAAAGTAAGGCTATTTCAATACTTACTCTCCTTCTAACTTTCCTTCCTTTTTTTCCTAATTATTATAGTATAAATCTAAGCGCTAATTAGGGCTATACTAAAAAATATCGATTTAAATAAATTAATAAAATTAAAGAATAAAAAGGAAGAAGTAGCTAAAGGCTAATAGAAGTACAAATGCTTTATAAAGGGTAGGCGTATTCTATTAAGTTTAA
This sequence comes from Neurospora sp. CHS-2018c, assembly GCA_009806235.1. Lineage (NCBI taxonomy): Eukaryota > Fungi > Ascomycota > Sordariomycetes > Sordariales > Sordariaceae > Neurospora > Neurospora sp. CHS-2018c. The sequence goes on from RAPC01000027.1 coordinate 846,487, forward strand.
TTACTTTAGGTAAATCGCTATATAGATATAATAGGCTATATAATAAAGTATATAATAAAATATACATATAAATTTAATACTATATAGCACCTAATTAAATATAGCACCTACTAATACTATAATATTAATTTTCCTTCTTACCGTTTTTATTTTTTCTTAATACCTCTTATCTATTTCTTAAATTAGTACTATTAACGAAGTAATTAGGAGAAATAACTATTATTTTAAATTATATAACGGGTAAATTTTTAGCCGTTATAAAATAAATAAAATATTTCGACGGTTTAAACGGAAGTTCTATTATCGAAATACTTATATATAAATTAAGAGTCTCCGTTTAAATTACTTATTACTAAATTGTTTTACCTCTCTACTTATCCCTTTACGCGAATTGGCTTCGAATTACGGAATTTCGGAATTTATTAACTCTCTTAATCCCGCTTTTTTACTATTGGAATTATAATTCCGATTTAGAATAGAAATATAGAGTGGGTTAGCGTAGTATATTTGGAAAAGGTAGGGCTATTTTAGTAATATTCCGGATTAACCCGGATTTTAAAGTAATAAACGAATTTATTTTATAGCTTTTAATATTAAACGAATAGGCCTATCGTATAAGCCTAAATTATTTTATTACTTCTCGCTAAAGTAATAACCTAAACGAATAAAATAAATTTAAATAGGCCTTCTTTAATAGGATTGTAGATTTAGCATCTATAAGCTAATAGCCGGAGATTTTTAAATAGACTATTATATAAGTTTAAATTACTTTATTACTTTTCGCTAAAGTAATAACTTAAACGAGTAGAATAAATTTAAATAGGCCTTTTTTAATAGGATTGTAAATTTAACGTCTATAGGCCAATAGCCGGAGATTTTTAAATAGGCTATTGTATAGGCTTAGGCTATTTTATTACTTCTCGCTAAAGTAATAACTTAAACGAGTAGAATAAATTTAAATAGGCCTTCTTTAAGAGTTAACCTCTCTATACGCACTAAAAACTTATACGTACGTACTAAATCTTTACCTTAATTATTATAATATACGCTATATTGGATTTTTGAGCCCGGATAAATTCTTTTTATAGTTTATACGAGATAAGTCTTTATACTTATAGTTCCTTTTCTAAAAAAATAGCGTTTATCTCTACAAAATCGATAGTAGAAACTAGAATAGGTTATTAAAGAAGGTAATTTTCAAATCTCAATTAATTTAATATTTAAAAAATAGAAAAAGTATATACTAGGTTTATTTTAGGCTAAAAAACTAAACGTAAGATATTTTTATTTAAAAATAGGTATTGGACTAAGTAATAATATATTTCGTTAAAAATACTATATATATATAAGTTTTTAATACGTGTAGGGAGGTTAACTCTTTTTTAACAAGATTATAAATTTAACGTTTATAGGCTAATAGCCGGAGATTTTTAAATAGACTATTATATAGGCCTAAGTTATTTCATTACTTTTCGCTAAAGTAATAACCTAAACGAATAGAATAAATTCGAATAGGCCTTCTTTAATAGGACTACGGATTTAGTATTTATAGGCCAATAGCCCGAGATTTTTGAGAAGTACTATAATAGGCGTCGCGTCCGTTAGAAGATTTATATAATAAATAAAAAGACGTCTATTACTATTATAGAAACACTTAGAATTAAAACGAAGATAGGAATATATAATATCGTCGAATTTCCTTTAAATTGCAATACGGAGGAACTAATTATAATTAACCTTAATTATATATATTTAATAAATATTAAAAATATCTTCAATTAAATAATTAAGAATATTTTAAACGATTTCGATAAGGAGTAATTTCTATATTGGTAAAAATTATTCTGCCTTCGCAGTTAATTTATTATTATAATCCGGCGATTTTTAAGATTTTCTTTTAATTCTATAAAGGAATTCCTTAGAAAAGTCCTGGAAGTACGATTTATTACGTAATATATAATAATATTTATCTATTATATTAATTATTAAACGCTAAACAAACGCGAATTAACTAATATATAAAATAAAGGTTAATCCCAGCGGGAGAACTTTAAGCCTAGCGGTTCTAGAATTATAGCTAGGGTTAGGGTTAGCTAAGGTAGGGGTTAGGGTTAGCTAGGGTTAGGTTAGGGTTAGGGTTAGGTTGGGTAGGGTTAGGGTAGGGTTAGGGTTAGGGTTAGGGTTAGGGTTAGGGTTAGGGTTAGGGTTAGGGTTAGGGTTAGGGTTAGGGTTAGGGTTAGGGTTAGGGTTAGGGTTAGGGTTAGGGTTAGGGTTAGGGTT